>CM068824.1:91164023-91764023 GCA_028554795.2 Sinohyriopsis cumingii
GGATTACAAATACAATGACGATACTGTACAAGCCCTTGGATTCAACGGTGCTATTCTTTGCAGTGCAATATGCCAATGAGAGTACATTAAGAAACCAAACAAATTTTGTTTGTAATAAGGATAAGAACAAGAAAGTGATGAAGGTAACAAAAGACAAGGAATTAAAAGTGTACAACAGAATGTGAACCATTATTGTTTATTTGGATGATTTTTAACGTCACTTGCAACACTTTGCTGATTTTATTATGACGAGGAAATGCACTTAGTTTCTATTTTCTCGACATAACATAGCCATTGTGATGAACGTGCCATTGAAAAATCAAGCAACGTAAATGGTATCTTATCATTTGTGCTTGACGATGGGTTCTTATATTAAATATAAAAAGCGATGCTTTCCTGTAAACTTCCAATGAAAAGTGTTCCTAAACGATCATATTTTTAAGTCAAACAAATAAAAATAAAACCCACAAAATTATACATATATATTTCTTTAACTCAGCTTTTCATTTGCTCAGGTGGAGATTGGTGCAGAAAGCAGCAAAGGAAAACCTTCCGAAGAATATGAAAAAGATGGGTAGGCGCTGATAAACTCTTTGTCCAGAAGAAGAAAAAAAAACCAGATTAATCAGATAATTAATATATCCAGAAATATAAATTAAAAAGCGTTGTTTTGACGCTTACCTGAATGTTTGGATTGTCATCAATGAGTTGGGCAGCAATATCTTTACAACCCCCCGCGACCCCGGAAGTATAATGATCTCCCTCCCAATCCCTGTTGGCCACGTGCGCATAGGCTGCTGCAGGTGTAGCATGGGTTACACGCGTTGTTGTTACTATTCCAACTGACTTTCCTGTTTGAAAAAATATCTACAAGTATCTTCTGCTTTCTCGTTTGTACATCACACACCAGAAAATTGCTATTAAAGCGTTTTCCCTGATCTCCACGCGTCTGTATTCATTAACACATTGAAATGAGCTTTTATTAATTACAGTCTTAGTGAACTACATTCACATAGGAATAAGCTTTATTACTCCCAGTCTAATTTAATTACATTCACTCTGAAATGAGCTTATTACTCCCAGTCTAATTTAATTACATTCACTCTGAAATGAGCTTATTACTCCCAGTCTAATTTAATTACATTCACTCTGAAATGAGCTTTATTACTCCCAGTCTAATTTAATTACATTCACTCTGAAATGAGCTTTATTACTCAAAGTCTAATTTAATTACATGCACTCTGAAATGAGCTTTATTACTCAAAGTCTAATTTAATTACATGCACTCTGAAATGAGCTTTATTACTCAAAGTCTAATTTAATTACATGCACTCTGAAATAAGCTTTATTACTTCCGGTCTAATTTTATTACATGCACTCTGAAATGAGCTTTATTACTCAAAGTCTAATTTAATTACATTCACTCTGAAATGAGCTTTATTACTCAAAGTCTAATTTAATTACATTCACTCTGAAATGAGCTTTATTACTCCCAGTCTAATTTAATTACATTCACTCTGAAATGAGCTTTATTACTCCCAGTCTAATTTAATTACATTCACTCTGAAATGAGCTTTATTACTCAAAGTCTAATTTAATTACATGCACTCTGAAATGAGCTTTATTACTCAAAGTCTAATTTAATTACATGCACTCTGAAATAAGCTTTATTACTCCCAGTTTAATTTAATTACATGCACTCTGAAATGAGCTTTATTACTCAAAGTCTAATTTAATTACATTCACTCTGAAATGAGCTTTATTACTCAAAGTCTAATTTAATTACATTCCCACTTTAATGAGCTATATTAATCCCAGTTTTATTGAATTACATTCCCACTTAAATGAGCTGTATTAATCCCAGTCTTATTGAATTACATTCCCACTTAAATGAGCTATATTAATCCCAGTCTTATTGAATTACATTCCCACTTAAATGAGCTATATTTAATCCAAGTCTTGTGGAATTACATTCAACATTGAAATGAACTATATTAATCCAAGTCTTGTGAATTACATTCACACTGAAATGAACTGTATTAATCCAAGTCTTGCGGAATTACATTCCCACTGAAATGAGCTATATTAATCCCAGATTTACTGAATTTCATTCCCACTTAAATGAGCTTTATTAATCCAAGTCTTATTGAATTACATTCCCACTGAAATGAGCTATATTAATCCCAGTTTTATTGAATTACATTCACACTGAAATGAACTGTATTAATCCAAGTCTTGTGGATTTACATTCCCACTGAAATGAGCTATATTAATCCCAGTTTTATTGAATTACATTCACAATGAAATGAACTTTTATTAATCCCAGTCTTAATGAATTACGTTCACACTGAAATGAACTTTATTAATCCCAGTCTAATTTAATTATATTCACGCTGAAATGCTCAAAGAATAAAAGAGGAAAAAGGAAATAAATACAAAACCATATTCGTTTTTTTTATTGTTGTGCTGAGTCGAGGAAAAAATCCTTTGAAGTGGCTTAGATATAGATCGTGGCCTCAAAATAGCGCAAACAAAGGAATGAAACAACCTGATAGAAAAAAAAATCTTATAACACCGTAACCTCAATTTTGTATTATTTTATATATAAAAAACATTCCTCCACTCAATCTGCTCTACAATCTGACATTCATATGGGGTCAGAGCAGGATAAAATATTTCGGATTTGGTGTGGAGAAAATTAGTTCTATCTAAATTTATAGGTATTGTTTAGCTGTGAAATAATTATGACAGTGACTGATTTTTACCATGGAATAAGTGTGTTGGAGTGATTCTTTATTTTAAGATGTCTTTTAATTTGCTTGTGAAAGCAGTGGTGGAAATGCACAGGTAAAGTAAGTTTTGTCAAGAACTATGTCTCACTGACCTGGAAATGAAATCTCGACCGCATTACGATCTTATCAACTGTCATTAAAAAAATTGTAGGGTAACACCTGACAAGTTTTAGTGTATGTTCTTGTACTATAATAGCACGGTTATCCATTGAAATCCTGGTGTCTATGGAGTTTTAGTCTGTGTTCAGCCTGGAGAAATGCATGTAGGTAATATAATTAATTAAATTAATTTGGCTTGCAGTCCGTAGAGTTTCAGATAATGCCAGTTGTTGATTAGAGATTGAATAAAGTGAACTTAAAACCTCTTCAACTGTGATGTACTATTTACAATCTCTTTAGGGTTCGTTATAATTATCGAGCATTACAGTTACCAGTCTGTGAAGTATCACTAGAACACCCCGAGTCTCTTTCAGAGAGTTATATTTATCTTAATGGCATAATAAAAAGGCGAGGATGTTCCAAATTTGGCAGAAAGCTGATGGCTGTACAAGGTAGCTCTCATCCAACGTCACAATATACCGATAACGTCTCAATGAAAAACATCTGGTTCTTGTATCATTTATCTATTAATTTGGTTTGATCAGAGACGGAAGATAAGATACAGTCAGAGCGCTCGCGTTCTAATGTCCAGAGACTTTGGACCTGTGACTCAGGGGTCAAACAGTCTTGATGCAACGATACATTTTGAAAGAGAGGTCACAGGTATTGTTCAAGAGTGATCAGATGTAAGAAACTGGACGCCAATTACAAGCTGTACAAATTTTAAAAACAGCGAACATATTTTAATTTCTAATTTGTTTTAATGATTCTATTTATGTTAGATAATATACTGATGCCACAAAAAAGGATGTGTGGTAAGGTATTGTGAGATTGTACTGTGCGGAGAGTGTAAGTAATATGGTCACACTTTTCATAAATCTATTAAAGTTGTTTTGAGTTAATAAACTGTCAATGTATGTATGTATGTATGTATGTATGTATGTATATATATATATATATATATATATATATATATATATATATATATATATATATATATATATATATATATATATATATATATATATAAGGCCGTATTTATTGCTTGATCGTGTTTCTGATAAAATTGTTTTTCTTTTATTTAAACCACAAACTTATCTGTCTTGAAGCCAGAGAATACATTTCGCAAAATAAAGATAAAAACGTTTGAAAGAAAGTTACCAGCCGCAAGAGACCAATCCAGAATAGAAGTGACCTCTGCACCTTTAGAGCTGTAACAGTCTCCGAATCGGGTGCGTCCGTCTACCCCAATAGTCGCAGCATTCGTCTTGACCCCACATAAATAGGCCGTACCTGTGGCTGCACTGTCAGGTGTTTGATGGTCTTGACAATACGTCTGAATATTAAGAGTGGACTGGTTTGGTTGCCAATGTTCGGTGAGCATAATGAATTACTTAGGTCGCATAATGAAAGTCTAAGATATGACGGCTGGTCGCGTCTTTTGCTAAGACCTAGCTGTTTTCCATTCCGAGTACGTTTTCTTGTAAGGTGTGTAACTAAGGTCTCATTCACTTCAATTTGCCTTCGAGATTAATTAATTTTGTGTGTGTGTGTGTGTGTGTGTGTTTGTGTGTGTGTGATAATGATAGATTTAATCTGAGATAAATTTAAGTTACAAGACATAGTTATTATCCTTTTTGGAGAGAGATAAAACATGCCTTTAGAATGAGTAGCGAGCAGCTGAAGGTTGACAACGTGCTCATCATATTTGTACAGTTACGTGGCTAAAATAGCTTCAAGAATGCATACTATATTAATAACTTTTGACAACAACAAACATATTTATACTTAGGGTTAGACCTCATGGTGAAAAAATCCACGTTTGAACTGTACGGGTATAATACGCATCGCTGAACTTTGGTAGTTGGTATACAGTGTTATTACCGGTAAGTTGCCCAAAGTTGGAACTTACCTTGCTGAGACCGGTGTGAGGAAACAGGTCGAACGAAAGATGGCCCTCTTCTCCTGTTTTGTTCTTAAGTTGGCCCTTAAGGATTCGAGAGGCAGTGACTGTGGGAATACTCATTCCGTCACCAAGGAAAAGGATTACATTCTTTGCAACGCCTATATTCGTCTGAGTGGCTAGGGCGTTCCTCAATTCCGTTTTTGCCACTGCGCGCCAGTAGTCCGCCGCTGGTATAAAGAAAAATCAGGTGTAGCATGAACTTTGTCTCATAACAAAATTACTAAGGGATAATGTCTTTATAATAAAACTTTGGCACAACACAGCGCCATCTCCCCCCCCCCCCCGCCCAAATGCGCCTATATTTGAATCTGGAGCGTATTTTGCTCAGAGATAAGAATTGCTTTCTTCTCCTCGCGCGAAATGGTTTTATGACAATAAAGCATATTGTTTTGTTGTTTTTATTTCTTGTATATATTATACTTTTTAAGTGCAGTTGATACTAATTATCATAGGTTAATTTTATCTAACAAATGTAATCACAAAATAAATTTGATAGACGGTTTGTTTAAATCGCTAAATAAATGTTCTCAAGCAATCGCAAGAGAGATAAATAGTGAAAGGAACAGAAAGACAAGCGGACAAACATATCAAGGTAGATCCTACTCTCTCCATTTCCCGAATATTTGACAGGTTCATTCCCAGTGTGTGGTGGTAACGACGGCTGGGGAAAAAGAAAGGTATGCACATTCGCAGACAAACAGATCAGTGCAAGTGCCGCTGAGGTTATTGTACCAAACATGGCCGGTTCCTCGAGAAAAGACAGTGACTAAAGCGCAAACGTTATCAATTAAGGAATATATATATGTATAGGTTGCACCTGGAAACCTCTTATCAACGACTCGCGTCGTACGTTGTTGTCCTTCTTGCATTCATATAGGATATATTGATATACCACATATCTTTAGAATAGATTACTTATTATGAACAAAACTTGTCTCATTTATACATTTTTTTCTGAATGGATCTGGAGCTGGTTTTGTTTCACGACAGGCAGACCATGGTGGTAACGTTTGTGCATTTTATTACAAGAGTAGGTTAGAAACATGTTAATACTTTTTTGGGAGAACTCTTACATCATGTAATAAGGCCTCATCATGATTTAATATCAGGAAGAACAAGTTAAATCCATGGCGAGCAACTACTTTTATTTCGGGGCACAATATGATGGAATCTTCCACTTGTGACGATTTCGCAAGAAATATATGACGTTTGATAAATAATTTTAGTACGTTGCTAGCCAAAGCTCTCAAATGTTATAAATTATTTAGGAAAATCTACTTTTGCAAGATTGACACTTACTACTCAACTGGAAAAAATGTAATCATGCATCACCAGGTCATCAGTATCACGTCACTTGTTACCTTAGTTAAAACTTTTGAAAAAGGGGTAGATTTGTAATTGAGTTCACCACTACTAAATGGTATATAAACTATACATCGTATGGTTTAGTTATAACTATGTGCCTTTAGATTTCTTGACGATATGTTTCTGCTATTAATTATTATTGATATTGCCATAAATGATCTAAATTTTGTAAATAGGTGCATATAAAGTAGTAAGTAAAAAAGTAAACGTAGGCTTACAATTACTGATTTTAAGAACAAAACAAACGAACGAACAATTACAATGAATGAAAAGATAAACAAATATGAGAAATGCAACAAATGTGAATTTACACACGAATGAAAATAAACAGCATGTTAATAAAGAACCATGAAATTTCTGGAACTGGACATTATATTTTTACTGAAACAATAAATAGAAAGAAGACATACAAATTACGCTAATGACCGCAGGTTACTATTTAATGGATTTCTTAAACATTACTGTGTATATCAGTCCGAACAACTCTCTACACAGCAATAAATCGATAATCTCCCAAAATTCGATGACTTAAACTCAATCAAACAAATCTTTAGCTGTTTTGTCTACTAAATCCAGTTAATATTTTATCTTTGAGCGGTATTTTGTACATTTAGATATGAACAGAGTAACATATTTCATAGAGTTTAAGGTAGTTCAGTGTAAGAATCACATTGTCTACACTGTTCTGTTTGTCCGAAAGCAATATGACGGTTTATGCCAGGTCTTGTGGGTAAATGATTTCAAACTATATTTATAGCAGCAAGGTGAAGTCGTAACCTGCCCTTTCTCATCGGTATAAGGTTATAGTTCGTAGAATTAAATAAATTAATTTAGGAAGAATTTTATTTCTTCATATATTTGGGAGGATATTTTATGTCCCGTGTCTTCAATTCCCAATGCTGATACAAACGTTTAATCCATTTAAAAGAGAATTGTGGAAATTCCACAATTTTAATACAAGACTTGAATGATATTTTGCCAAGAGCAAATAGTCTTTAAACATTTTTTAAGTACCTACTATTGACCCCTATTATCTTTGCAGTAAAATAGTATGCTTGTAGTTTTATCTAAACAATGATACGTCAATTGCCAAGTTATTTGACTTGAAATTTATTGACTTATATCAACGACAATGGTATCAGAATGTATGTGAACTAACGTAAAATGGTACGACAGGCAAAAAATCTTAAGTCCGAAGGTTATTTTATTTATTTATTTTAATTGCATAGAGTCATTTGTAGAAAAAGTCTTCGCGTGTTTGTGATCTATGAATTATTGGAACTTGGCTTTCTATGTTATGTTAACTTGAATTTTAACCGTGAAAAGCTTTCGTCACGTACTGTGATAAGGTACGCTTCAGGCGTGTCATAATCATGGCGAATGGTATTAAGGCCAGTACCGAAGGCGCAAGTCACACGACCAGTTCTAGATTAAATGTCACAGAACGGGTTATAATTTGGAAAGAAGATTTTCTTGCAGATTCTAAACACAAATAATGAAATCAAGTTTACATAAATTTAATTAGTATGGATGGAAACCTTTACTTATATCCATATGTTAACGTAACTTTTGATCCAATCACCACCAACACAGCCCTTCCTCTGGACAGACTCAGGATTTGATCCTCAATCATTATTGTTACATACTCATCCTAGTGGTACATCGTATTAAATATGATCACCCTCTTTAAATCAGTGTAACTCTTAACTAGTCGTAACTTTATGTTTACTCACAAAATCGATGTCGTTAGGACGCATCGGAATGGTATGGACCCAATATCTTAGCAACCAGCTTGAATTAAAGGTTAACATGATATTCGTTTGTGTTTATACAATGGATATGAGTTGTACAAAGAACAAGCACAGTCTACGATTCCAGAGAAAAGTTTGAATGGGAAAATAGTTAAACTGATGCAGAGATAAATTTATATATGTAATTTGTTTAGAAGCACTAAAACTGAAACGACAATTTTACGATTACATCAAGGTAATTTAACAACATGTGGAAACGTGTGAAGTTAAGAAGGCAGAATGTTAAGAAAGAAAATAAATAGTTTGGTTCCTTAAAATTCTGAGAGTTAGTATTTTCGGATTTGTTTGATAATTTCCTTAAAATTTGGGGAGTTAATGTCTTTTGACAATTAAAAATGCTGGAGGGTCATATGTGGCTAAGAGCTTTTACAAAAATAACAATGGTGGAGGATCCGTTAGATAACTGACTTTATTAAATTGAAAAATTGAGGATGATCACCTGCTGGAACATTTTATTTTAAATTATGGAGGATCGGATTTTTTGTATAAAAAAAGAAGATTAACATAAGGTGAATAGAGTAGTCACCCATACATTTTCATAAAATTTGAAGAATACGAAAGATTGTAACTTAAAATGTTTAAAAACTTATGATATTTAGAATTGCATAGTTGTTCATCAACTTTGGAGAGTTAATTGCCTCTTTTTGGGGCGGCTGGGGTGGGTTAAAAATGGTGAAGGATAACATGATAGCTTTCCAGGGATTTTGAAAAATGAAATATGATTAAAAAAGACAGAGATTCGAATTATGGTCGATATTTGTTAGAAATTTATTACATGTTAATGGCCTGGGATTTTTCGAAAAGTTAAAAATGATAGAAGGTTCCTGGTGACTTAAAATATATATATATATATATATATATATATATATATATATATATATATATATATATATATATATATATATATATATATATATATATATATACTATACTACTGTCATACGACTGTCCTCAAGTTTTGAAGTTCTAGTCTCATTTGTTTCTTAATTTCTAAAAGCATCATCAATATATATCTTATAGCATTGTCTAAATTTAAATTAAACTTGGTTTGCAATGATTATAACTTTTACTTTTAAACTTGAAAGGTTTTCGGTATGTAACGGTGATAAGCTACCCTTCACGTATGACATACACACGACAGATAAAGGCGAGAGTGAAACAGATGGCACACGTCACACTTTCATATCAAGATTACATGTAACAGAATAGGTTATAACTAGGACAAGAGATTTCTTCGACTCGGATCTGTATGACTTCAGTGAGTAGAGATAGAAGCCATCATCAATATCCACGTCTTTATCTAACATCTGATCTCATTCCATTACCACCATCACCACCACCCCGCCACCTGCATCCAGGATCTTAACTACTAGTATTTGTTTCTGTTGCGCACTCGTTGTACCAAATGTCATAACAATCTTTTAACTGGCAAGACGGAATTCAGATAACCAGTCGATTACAACCCATCTACTCCCTCTCCCGAGGGTGAAAGGGCAGAATTAAGGGTTCGAAAGCTGCGTTGTCATTATCTTAAGGAGATGTCTTAACCGGAAACAGTATTTGCAGTCCTAGGCATTCATTTATATTAGTAAAATAGAATACGACTATCAAGAATACTCGCTCGCCGTTTGCATATTCAAACAAAGCGACATGATTCGTAATCTGCTCCCACCCCCAATTCCATGCTGATTATCTTGACCCAGAAGCATTCAAAACGAGTTCCATATGCATGATGCATATAATGAAGTACTTTACTCATAATTTAATAACCTATTTTACGCGAAGTTTCTACATTAAATTTCATCTTGTCTACTTTGGTCGATTTGAAAGCTGCACTACCAGCGTGTCACGCGGTGAAATATGTTACGTTCAAATCTTGCTGGTGGTTACTGCTTGTTCTACTCCAAGTTAAATAATAATTACCAATCAGCAATCAGTGTAGCTTATTCCCTGCGTGACAGACAGGATGTACCAGCAAAGCAACATAAAAACTTCGCTCTAAAGTCATTGATATATAAAGTACATAAACAGAGATGCTGTCAGGGTGTGAGATTGCGTGAATCGTGCAAAATATGTACGAATTCGCACAAATGGAGAACGATGATGCGCGAGAACTCACGCAAATTAGTTGACAGTATTGCATATGAAAATGTGTTCGACAAAGTATACCATTTTTATTTAACCATTCTTGTCGCGACATCTGTTTTTCGATTAGCCAACTGTTTAGACAGCTGGGGTAATCAAACACGACAAAAATGGTTGTTAAACTAAATTTTATTGGCACATTGTACCGTGAAACAAGCGTTATGGCGTAGACTGAACCCTCCACGAAGGAAGTTTTACAAATACGCGTATAAAATACGGGCAACCTAGAAAACCCAAAATGTCTGATTCCCGGTGTGGTTCATTGCGTTTTCGTTCGCCAAATGCTTGCTGGTGATGGTGATGACAAAATGTTTAAAGATATTAAGTATATTGGCTTATTGGAGCTGGGAAACTCTTAATGGAGATACCATTGAGTGAGTTTGAGCCCGAAAATGGTGTTAAATACGAGTCAGATGTACACGTTGGATGGAAAAAATAGAGGGCATGACGGTAGATCTCCATTTCAGCGGTATTTTTAAATTAAAGGTAGAAAGGGCAGATTACTGAGCCTAATTAAAATAGACAATTTAAAAGTATAATGCAATTTTCATTTTTTTACCTATCACTTTAGCCCTGTGAATTATATGCTACAAAACCATATATCCATATCATGGTTAAGATAAACTGAATAAGTAAGGATGAAAAATAATTAAATTAAGATATGTATTTTGAATACCTCTGTCTGCACAAGCAGACTATGGCATTGATTGACTAAAAGTGAGTTTGTGTTAGTGAAAAATCCTATTTTAGAGCAAATGTATCCAAAAGACAATATCTCTGAGCTCCGGAAAATTCTAACAGCCACAAACATCACTTTCCCAACATATTCAAGCTGACAATGCTAGCTATGTATATGCCACTTCAGAAGGAAGTACATAAAAATATTCATACACAGATAAGGAACATAGTATGCTCAGAAATAATTAATAGATTAATACTTATACAACTAGAGGTGACATCTATTAAAGACTCTGATTCAATAGAGCTCTAAAAAAGTGGAGCATTGGAGTGTTAGGTAAATATTGAACCATGACTGTTTCCTCCTCCCCTTCCGTCTTTTCTGCTCTCCCCTTCTTTCGGTGACAATTGGGTAAAGTCCCCATTAAAATAAAATCTTGGCAGCATCCCTCCTTAAATTGTACATGGAAAATGAATTTTTAATTTCTCTTTTTATGCAGAGATATTAACCTTTGAATGAAGGTGCTGATATTATAAAAATAATTACCACAGAATCACCAAGTGGGCAGATTTCAAACAGCTGAAGTTTATCACCTTTTGTACAAATTTTAAAAAATAATTATAGAATAGGACTGGGTGTTGTCAACAGCTTTCCTTCTTCACCAATAAATTCAAATAGTTGTGGCCACAGCAGTCTTTTGAATATGCAGGACGTACAGTGTGATAGATTTTGTTGGTAGTCGTCCTCATTCCCAGGCCCCGATTTGCTCTAGATAAGATTTTCTTTGCACAGGGAAATTGCTTTATTTCTTCTCTTTTGAATATAACATCGTAATGTCTTCCAAATTAAATCAGAAATGAAATTGGTAATAAAATGTTTTCAAAGCATTCATGCAGTGGAAAACATATGGCCCGCTGGCAAAAGTGAGTTAAATGGAGCCACCATTAAAAGCCTAGAACGCTGAATAAAACTCACTAACAACAACATTGGTCTGTTTGAAAGTATTTTTGTTTTCATGTCATCGTTGAAAATTGCACATAAATATACGATAACTATATCTCTATCTGTAATCTGAATATAGTAAATACAGCCAGTATGTCAACATGCATAGAGCGGCAAGATACACTTTTTAAAGATGGAAAGACCATAAAGTGTATCGATATGTATCGTATCGCATGCTGTGTATCGTGAATCGTATCGATACGCGGCACAGGTGTATCGTTTCAACCCTAGTCATTATCGCATGCCCAACACATCCGCGTCTCTGTCCACATCACAGCACGGCACTGGTTGCACGGGGGTTTTATCTCAGATTTTACCGGTGTATCTTGCAATATTTCATGGCACACTGCGCTTTACATCGCTCTATTTTTCCACCAGAATTCACTAGCACTTATTGAACGTCCTCTTCTTTTCTGTAAATACAGCGCAACGTATATCTCTAATAAAATGTATCTCGCTACACTTTTAAGCCGGCTCTGTGTAGGAGTCTTCGAGCGACTTCAAATAAAGAGCGTTTCGGACCCTATTTTGTCATTTTTCAGGGTGTCTCGCTGATGTGCACCAACAATTTAAGACCCTCTCCAACAGGAAAAACCTTTATATGGGCGGTCTTATAGAGTACTTTGTGTGCCCGAGGGAGCGTCTATGTGGTGAGCTTTCCTTTTGGCCCCCTCCTTATTGCTGTATATCATCTCCGCATTCGTCTTAATTTCCTCTGCCCTAACGTAGCTTGGAAGACATCTATCACTGTCAAAAGGTAAACGTCTATCGCTTTTTATGTCATGATGCCACTGTTTATTCTCGTAACTAACGTAGACCGAATGATCTGCTATATTAAATTCTTTCCTTTCATGCTTGTGTGAGATAGATGGTTCAGTTAGCGAGCCTCTTAATTCAGTGTAAAATATTTACTTTTCGTTATGTTTAATTTGTTCTCACATCTCACAGTTTAGTACTATTAGTGTGTGCAAGCACTAAGACTTTCAAGGTATTGCTAATAATGTCTTAAAGCCCCAATACCGCCGGTACGTGCAATAAGTCTTATATGCCAAATAATCTTAATAATATTGAATCTTAAAAGATATTGGTTCTAAGCATCGTTATGTTCCATTAGAACCAGATAATATCGACGTTTCATCGCATAATGAGCCGTGTAATTTCTCCCTCGAACTGGGAAAACCTGCCATTCTCACATGTGTAGGAATTAATCTGATGTTGATCGGCGACATTCGTGGGTGAACCGATTTCAGTCGAAGGCATGAACACATATTTGATGACGTCACCGTTGTAAATATAAGAAAATAACACCCCGCCATGTCGGATTGTCTTCAGCTTTAGTACGCCCTTCAAAGCATTCCAGTGCCCCAGCTGATCACCAATATTCACCCGAGTCTTATTTTTTTATCTGATGCACGCTTTATTGTTCAAAACCACTTAAAAAAGCAGTTCTACCTCTTTTCATTCCCTCTCGAATTAATTTGTGAGCTAGGTGCTAATGTTGTTATTGGTGTAGCCATTAACATAATTTGTCGAATGTATCACATCATTACTTCTGGAGCACTCCCGAGAAAAAAAAAGTACGGAATTAAGACCGACTTCGCAGACTGTATTAAGGCGTGGTACCTCTTATTTCTAAACTAAATATTTGAACGTTGTTTGCACCTAACATTTTGATTAGTACCAAGAACGGTTTATGTCAGATAGCTTTTTAACAAATCATGTCTGCCTTCCAACTTTGGTTCGATTGGAAGAACGGTGAAATTTATGATAAATGGCGGCATTGGAACTTTAAATAATGATCTGTGTAAGTCACTTAAAAGGAAACAAAAACATCCAAGTAACATGTAGTACCCGATACTATTTCTTTAGACATTATGAACAAGCCAGCACGGCGACCGTATTAAACAGGTATTCTTATTTTCTGCTGTTTGCAACTTTGTTTTCAGTCCTTTCAAACATAAACATGATTTGAGATATGCCAAAATGTCCAATTACAATGGTTGACTCCGCTAAAGGTCCTTTATAGATTCAGTCATTAGTTTTTATTTAAATCGAGCTTTGTTTTCTATCTCGGCTTATACTGTCGTTATAAAGGTTCTGATGTCTTCAGGTTGTACTGTAAATGGAACTGAATGCAAATGTGTGCATTCACCCACATATAATATGTCACGTATTCCTTCCTCATACTGTCTGTTATAACAAATTTACTTTTAAAGCTTTTGGTGCCTATCTCGATGTTATTATTGAAAGTGGAGTATATCTTTATAATATTATAATTAGATCCATGAACACGTTTAATCTATTGAATGATATTCCTCATCAGAGATACTTGACAACACTTTTATTCCTTTGGCGACACTTTTATCCCTTTGACAACACTTTTATCCCTTTGACGACACTGTTATCCCTTTGACGACACCTTTATCCCTTTGACGACACAGTTATCCCTTTGACGACCCTTGTATCCATTTGACGACCCTTTTATCCCTTTTACGACACTTTTATTCCTTTAACAAACTTGTATCCCTTTGACGACACTTTTATAACATCCAATCCAAACGTGTAAACAAATAGTCATTATTGCAAGGTAACGACATTTTAAGTTCACGTTAAAATCGTTAAATATTATATCAGCTCTCATACAACTGTTCAATTCAATACACTGCGACTTTTGTGCCATTATTTATAATGTGTAAAAATAAATTTTTATTTTGTGTTTGTTCGCTCCTCGCTTTAGCTGCTTAGTTGCGCTTGTGCTGAGGACTCGACACTAGCGTTGCTGAAAATATTTATTTATATTTTAGCATTGTCGTTTACGAGCTGGTCGGTGTATTGCGCTATTACACTAAACATTTCCGATTTGTTATATATTAGCAGTGAGATGATGTTAAAATATTGTATTGTTCCAGCATCAGCATATTTTTTTTTTTTTTTCTTTTGCGGTGATTTGAATGGACCACTTGTCAGACTTGTCCCAGGCTAAACCGCGAGTCGTTAGGTAATTCAAACTCTCGTGTGACTTAGAGGACTCCTACTGTCCTAATGGTTAGATACCTGTTAGGTTTAATTGATATAACATGTATACATTCTATGTTCTATCAACTGAAAACATATCCCTAATGAAGCGACAGAATTTCCAATAAAAACTTCAGTTACTTGGAAAATGCTCCGTTAATTAGAACGAGTGGTTATTTCAGTTGTTGCGATTTGTCGATTGAACGATTGAAGGGGATAATATTTTTCAATTCGACATTCAGTACTAGTTTGATTCGACTACGAGATTTACCGTCCTACTCGCTTATAAGACTGATCCGACTGCAAACAACATCGATTATGGTCTGCCAAGGCATAATATTCCTGCATATCAGGATATATGTTGTTTGTTATACTGATTGGTCTTAACAAACTGCATAAATCCATATCTCTCTGCTCATTATTCGAGGGAAGATCAGGGTCTATGCCTTTTGCATTTCGATCCATCTTAAAAGTGAGTACAAATGTAGATTGCATACTGAAGATTTTAATATTTTACGAAATTCTATTTTTGAAATATGTTAGCAAACCATCGCAGTCAAGGATTTTTATTAAGATAACATTGCTGCTGGTTCATATATTGTAATATAATAGTTGTTATTCTTATAAAATACATATATGTTTCATCGTTTTTCGTTGAACTTTAACGTCCAATTTTAAATATTTATTTGTAGTGTAATAACAGGGAAAGGGATCTAGCTCGTGATGCAAAAATTGCAACGTCTGACAAAGTTGTGTCCCTTTATTTATTGATAAATCGATATGGTATCACGGTACCAATTGTTTTTCCATATACCTCAATGCTAATGTTTTGTGAAATAAATATACTTTCTGTCCTACTTGGGCATGCATGTCACACACTGTCATATAGAACAATGCTAGATTGTCAATTTGACAATGACATAACCAGGTACTCCATTGCATTTAAGAGAGATAACTCTACTGGAACTAGACAGGGGTAAGAGTTATCTAGTCACAACAAGCACATTTTCAGCCATGTGTACCATATTTTAAAAAAATCATAAAAAATACAAAATATGATCTAGATAGAAATTAACACAAACTCACATGTTGCCAAGAGGCTCAACATTTTTTTAAGCCAAACAGAAAGTACAACTCTTACATAATGCACCAATCACAGCTAGTGTTGTTCTTTAATTCTGAATACAATGTTCCATCCACCTTAAGCTCCGCCCACCTGGACTTGCGCAATTGGTACTGTTATACCATATGGTATTCACTTTAATGGACAGTTTGGAGAATAAAAACATAACTAGCACAATATTTTGCCCAGCTTATGTATCTGTACCACAAAGGTTATTATTTCATATTATTTGATGATTATTATTAATATAATTTGAAAACCCCTTTCCTCACAAGGTATTGTAAAAATACAATTGCCAACTGGTTTATTTTTTGGGCTCATTTACTCTTTGCATAAAATGCGTGCTTCGCTTTGTGACATGTCTAAGGACAACATTTATAATCAGATTCAATATATTAGTTGAATGAAGAGCCAAGTGTCCATCCAGTTCATCAAAGGTGATACACAGACAAAACTACACGTGTTTCAAATGTAAACAAGCAGCAGGGAGGGCGAACCATACAAACTTTAGAAGGTTCCAAATGCCGAAATAAGATCTCCACAAGGAGGGGTTTCGACTAGAAATAACGTCTACTACGTTTCAAGATGAACTCTCGGAGAGATATGTCTCTTTGGGGGCTGCTCGTGAGTTAGTCCAAATGTGGTTTCTGGTTGAAAAACCCATTAATGGCGCTTCGATTACAAAAAATGAACCAATTCGTTGTCGTCGCCCTCCCTGCTGCTATTATCCAAAAATTTTATCAAGACCAACTCGATATCGTGTTCGAGGATCATGTAAATTTATCGTGATAAATCCGTGTGGAGTTAATTGAGCCTGACTAAATAAATTTCTAAACTTATTTATATCCATATCACCGCTACACCAGGTCTGATGAATATTTCGTAACGTGTGAGTATCAACTCTGTTAAAGACAGTAAGAGTATTACAGTTATCCCTGATCACTTTAGGAATTTGTGTATATCGCTGGGTTACATAAATCACATCTGAGTTTTTGTGTCTACCTCCGGAAAATTTCCTACTGGATTTGATTGTTTATCCAGCATTACATCATCGTAAACAACTAAATTATTAACAAATCCATCAATATCATCAATACTTGGTGCTTCATTAATGTCAGTTATAAATTCAACAACATCATCTCCGTTCTCATTTAACGATTTTGCACTTTCATTAAAATCCTTTATCACATCGTAGCATCATCAACTGAAGGCGCTACCAAATACAACTTGTCCCACTTCATCCACTTCATTATTAAATTCAACAGTAATTGTGTTTTACCACTCCCAGATGGACCTATAATAATCATACAAACAGAATTTGGTAGCGCTGCGTGATGCTCAACTGGTTCTCGTTTCCTTGTAGCAGAAAAGTCAGTGATTTCCATTAGAATAATATAAAATAAATATAGATTTATATTGTGTGAAATGCAGAGCACGTACCCCGACAGATACACTAACAACTATTACAACAAGCAATAACAGATTAGCGGTTACGGGTTACGCGATGTGGTACAAAGAAATTTAAATTTATTCCCAAGTCAGGCGATAAGCCAAAGTCAAATAATATTATTAAAAAAAGCGAGGAGGTGATATCGCAGCAAAATTAACAAAACTACCTGGAACTCCGTGGGCTAAATACCCAGGAGAAAAACACCTCCCAGGATATAATTACTGTGACCCTGGAACTAGACTTGATGACCAAGATCAACCAAAACCAGGTGAGTATCCGATAAACGCTATTGATAAGGCGTGTCATGCTCATGATGTAGCTTATAAAAGTAAAAATCTACAAGACAGGCATCTTGCAGATGTGAAATTAATTCACGCTTTAAATTCCATCACTGATAAATCTTTCAAGGAGAGGTTAGCTAGTTGGTTAATAAAATCCGCAATGAAAGGTAAATTAGCGCTAGGTGCTGGTAATGAATTATAATGGAGTCGATTTATTATTCCCCAAGAGGATACTGGAAGGGTACCGCAGCGATTAGTAAACTCGCTGAAGCAGCAGAAGTTATACGCGTTACTGCTAAAAAGTGGTTATCCAAACAGGCAACATGGCAAATTTACCAACCACCGCCTAAACAAATTCACCTTGCACATTTTGATATTAGTGTACCTAATGAAGTTCACCAGGCTGATATTTTATTGTTACCTCATGATACCGTTAAAATCCAAAGACGTCAAATTACATACAAGTACGCGCTAACTGTAGTTGATGTTACAAGTAGATACAAAGATGTAGAACCGTTAACAACTAAAACAGCATCTGAGGTTGCTTCTGCGTTTGAATGAATTTATCAACGAGGTGGTCTACGATGGCCACAGCTGCTACAAGTTGATCCTGGCAAGGAATTTCAGGGTCCAGTATCATCGCTGATGAAGCAACATAATGTCACCATCAGACAAGGACATACTGCAATTCACCGTGATCAGGCAATTGTTGAGCGATTTAATCGAACACTTGCTGAGCGGTTATTTGGATATCAGTACGCGAAGGAATTTATTCAGGACAAGAGATCACGCGAATGGGTTGCAAGATTACCAGGTGTGATAGCTGCATTAAATAATGAAATAACTCGAACAACCAACATGAAACCTATTAACGCAATTACCAAAAAAAAATATACCCTTACAACGACGTGATTTTTCAGCACAACCAATACTGGGCAATGTCACTGTGAGATATTTATATGAACCAGGTGAACCTGAAGGTGGTAAAAAAGAACGACTGATCCTATTTGGAGTATTACCACACACAAGATATCTAACATAACAAGATCTACTGGTAGACCCGCAATGTACAGACTGGATTCAACTGCTCCTCAGCGTGGGTTTACACGTGAACAACTACAAGTAATTCCCGAAGACACACAATTACCACCCAGATCACTTAACTAGCGCCAAGGGTGCCAGCACCCCGACGTCGATTACATTCAAGACAGGTCAGCATCACATTTTCTCGTGTATGACCAAGACGATTATCTTTTCTATCTACGGTGAATTGTCTTGGGTGTTTACTCGAGTACTGCCACAACATTACACAATTACAGCTCGCACAGTGATTACAATGCTGCTGTCTCAGTGTCATGATAAATTCAACATCAAGGTCAAAATCGCGATTATTTTTTTTTTTTGTCACTCTGTTTATAACCAGCTATTTTTTTTTCTTATTATATCATTGCTGTTTTCATTATTAATTTCATCAGCCATTGTCTAATCTAAAACAATCCTTCGCAGTTGAGATATTCTTCTGACTCTGGACACTGCCAAAAAAAATAAGTTTGACCACTCGATACAACCATCAATGATCCAAACAACTGTATCAGGCATAGTCAGTCCTTGTGATGAATGTATCGTCATTGCGTATGCTAGCGTCCACGGGGATTTATCAGCGTGAAGAGCATTTTTAACAGCGTTGATATCAACTGTGGCAATATCATTTAATATGAGATTTTGTTTTTCGGTCTGTCCTGGTATATCAACGTCAATATTTTGCCGTCGCGTATCAGCTGGTCGGTAACACAATGGCACTGGCAACGTTGGGAACTTCTCTTTGTGTAACTGAAACAACCGCTGTTGAAGTGTGTCTCTGACTATCTTTCTACTTGCCACTATCAAGTCGTTTGGTCTCCACGTTTGCAGAAAGTCGCTCATTGAAGTCTCTGAAATTATTTTACGCATTATTTCACATTGAATTTTATTCGGTTGTAGTCTGATTAATTTCTTAAACTCGTTTAATTCTGCATCAAGCGCTCTATAATCATCAGTTATCTCCTCGTAATAATCAACAAAATCTTTTAACCACAAATGTGGAGATGGGCCAACAAAAGGTGGTGGCTGGCCATGATCGCCACACATTATCACATCTGTATTTTTTTGTTAATAAACAATCGAGAAATGTTTTTAATGTTTCTAATGGTACCGTACATATTTCGTCCCAAATCATAATCCTTGGAATATATTTCTCTCCCATTCGATCCGGAGTCCATGCGTCGCCCTTGTATCTGAAAAAGCTGTGATAAGTGCATGAGTCAACCCCTCGTTGTTTCATCTCTCGCGCGAGTCTGTGTGTAGGTGTTAACACGATCATATCTGAATTCCGAAATAATTCAATCGCTCGAGTCGTCTTACCAGACCCTCCCGGCCCGTTGAGATAAACAGTCTTGTGTCTGGACACTGGATCGTACACAGATGGCGCACCTGACATTTCTGATAATTCTGATTTATAATAACTGTCTTTGATCTCACCATCTGCGGACTCACAATATTCATATACCATTTCTTCTTTTATTCTCCACGAACCACATGATGCATCATCAGTTGTAAAACGAGTTACCGAATTCAGGTATTTCTTGTTGATGTAAAACGAATCCGTTGCAACTCTAACTGCAGTGTCAGGGAATCTATTTATCATCGATAGCAAATTGATGGAAACATAAGCTAGCATTGAAGATCTTAAATGAGTATACTGAGGTGACTCGCCATCAGTATAACTTACAATCGTACCCAGCCGAGTTCCGTCAGATAAATAAGCGCTTTCTCGACTTACAAATATATATGTCGCAGTTGCATCAGCGATTATAAAATCGTATTCAGCATCGTCCATAATTAGTCGTGCATAATGTCGTTTATGATCATATGCACCACCCTGAGTAAATTTGCCAATTATTCTTCAACCAAGATCCTTCGCGTTTCTTTTCTCTTCGAGGTTGGCGATTAATGTACTGTAATCATCACTTTCGCAATCAACCAGCTCAGACGTTGGTAACCAAACTTCAGTCTGTGCCCGATGTGATATAATTGCCTCACTGACCGTCAGCGATATCAGTATTTTACAATCAAGCATATATTGTAACAACACTATTGGTACCCAGCGCTTTTCACAAAAGTGCCGACCAAACCAAACATAACAAATAACATGAAGACCCTTAGCGAATTCAAATGACACTACACGAGAGAATCCTGTTAGGTCAAAATCGGGTAATGGTCCATTAATGGCCACTCGCGTCATCGAGTTCGTGGGGTGTCCAAATCTTTTAAAATATCCAGAACACTCTCCCATCCCGAGAAAGCTTCCTGGATAACACGCAACCATATCAACTGATATCATTTCCTTGTAATTATACTTGGTATTCCACAATCCGCCGTGTCCGTATTCACAACAACTTAATTGTACATCTTCGAGAAACTCATTTCGGATTGGCTTCCAGGAATTTTTTTCTCTGGCAGCGTGGGCTGCAACTGATGGAACAGTGAAACAATTAGTTAGTAATCGGTCAGTATCTTTTGAGTATATCTGTGCAAATTTTCTCATTGTTTCATGAAGAGATTCTTTACGGTATATTTCACCGTTAACGCGTACAAATTGGTCATATTTTTCATTATCTGAACTCGAAAATAACCACACTGACACAGGATCGTTTTTACCTATCTCATTAATAAAATCAAACATGTTTCTCCCAGAGTTCTCCCCGGAAAACTCGGGGCGGGGTGGGGTGGGGGGAAAAATCTTACTGTTCGATCTCGTGGGAATATTGTGACTGCACTGGTCCAAGCGTGAGCGTTATGACCAATGATATTTATTGAAGCTCCTTGCGATTTATGTTTCGATTCGTATCGTTGCTATGGTTATTGGGAATCTTAGTGTTTTTTCTAACTCGGCAACATCGTATATTGTAGCTTTGGTATCCTTGACCCGTTCAGCCCATTTGTTTATTTTTTCACGTCGTAACACCGTTAGACCGTTTCCGCGCATCGCATTTGTTTTGTTACTCGTTCAGCTACATAATTCAGTGATGAAAATCTCATTGGGGCAAGATCATTAATGTTGGGTTTTTTATCGGATAGATTCCATAAATGACTGCTGTTACAGGATACGCTCGCTCATAATATGGTTTATCAATCCCAGTCAGCGCTCCTGGTTTGGAATTTTTACTCAGTATGACAGTTTTTCCATTAGCAAGGACAGGGTCACGTTTGTCGCGGATAATCCAATTACCTGCTTCTGCTCGCGCGATAAATTTTATTCTGAAAAAATATTTTTGATCACCTTGATATTCATCAAGGGGGAGGTAATCGATAATTGTTTTCGCTCGTGTATTGCTCATTGTAGCGTCCTTGACAGAGTCGATGACTTTGTCATTACGTATAATTTTGAATGTAGACCACACGTGAGATTATCCATCATCACGATATTCTTTTTTGGCATCTCTGATAATATCAATCAGATCAGCCAGGGCTCGCCTTTGCGAGTCGGGGGTTAGTCTGTCAAGATCGAATCTAGAAGCTTTCCATGGCTTGATTGCAGATAATCTCTCAAACTCCTCCATATTATATTTAAGACAAACATTTAAATAAAAAATATTATATATATATATATATATATATATATATATATATATATATATATATATATATATATATATATATATACACGTTTTAGGTGCGTTGTGGGCAGTCATCCCGAAAGTGGGTTTACGGGAAGGACATGATATAGTTTACATTTCAAATCAAAATACATATACATAGGTTGTATTTCTTACATAGTAATTATGTATATGTTGAAAATAAGTATATACACTTATGTTATAGTCCTATTCATGTTTTCGGTTCGTGGGCAGATATATATATTTCATGGGCAGTTTTGACCTTTAGGTTGAAGATGACAAAGTAACTGCCCAAAAATACGTTCACGAAGAACAAACATATAGCATTCTGCCCGTGAATACGGCCATGGGAACAATATATAGCGTACTGCCCACGAATACGTTCACAAGTAACAAATATATAGCATGACTTTCCGGTGTGCGCGCGCAAAATGGTTGTCAAGACACGACGATAAACATTAATCTATTAAGGCATCCTTTGCAATGGCCAGCGTACATATAGCGGACGTGAGGTTCGTTTTTCACAGCTTGTTTGAAATAAATGGATGATTATATATCCAGTGTAACAACTTGTCTTGACAGCTTATGGATGCTAATGTTTGACATTTATTGTGAAGATGATTGTTCACTGCTTGTTGATGAATTCGTAGCTTCTGTTAATCGATGCTATAGCTCAATTTAACTGTCATACACTGATATGTTTAAGTCTGCTTGCACAGTTAACTATGCAGAGTTATGGAAATATAACAAATTGGTTTTAATAACTTTCAGAGTTTGTTTTACTATTACTCAATATTTGTTTCAAGTACTATAAAGGCTGTGATAGGTTGGGTGGCTTAGATTACAAATCAGGCCCTTCTCACTTGGGGGGGTGGGGGTGGGGGGTGGGTACTGCCCATTATGAATATTACTGGTCCTAGATGTCCAACCTGATATTTATGACATATAGGTTCAACATCTTACTGCCAGCAGAAATGGTGTTCTGTAGTATTTTTCCCAGTCAATAGTTTATGGATATATTATGTCATGTACTATGCTTGTTTAATTCTCTCATCTCAGTTCTGACGTTACCATTGAATGCTATAATGTTCCCAGACATCCGGTATTCTTGGTTATTAAAATTATATATATACACAGATAACTGAAGGTGAGTTCTCATTATTCCCTAACAATTGTAATTAGTGGGGCTGTAGCAATTGATGGTCTGAGAATTCAAGTTAACTGGTTCAAAACTTGGGTAAACAACAAACTGTTTTCTTCCTTTGACAGGCATCATAAAGTTTTGCATCTTTGTCTCTCTGATGACTGTGGTACACAAGTTACAGACTTTGCCTTAGAATGAGCCTGATTTTTGATACTTGTTACTGAATGGGGTGGGGTAGGGAAGTAACAAAATTATTAAAGGTGGAATGTATGCAAACCATGCTGGAAATAGATATGTGCCAGCAACTGCAACATGTAAGCTTCAATCAATTTGGAAACTATAAGCTTTATCCTGTAAATATTAACAGTTCACACCCTGTATAAAAGGTGATTTTGTGTTTGATTAACTGGAACTGTTAATTTATTATGTTAAGGAATTTATTGTTTTAACCCTAGTAAATGTAATATAATTAGGTCAAAAGTTCCAGTTTGTTTATTGTTTCCAGAGTTGATTATTGTAACTGGAAGAACCTGTTTCTAAGTGTTAAATGAAACGAAAGAGATATTGTTTACTCAAGTGATATAAAATAAAAGTTTAAAATGAACTGAAAGAAATATTGTTTATTCAAGTGATACAAAATAAATGCAAAAGTGTATATTCATTAAGAAGTGTATTGTCAATTGCAAATAAATGAAGATTTATCTTATTTTGTTCTTTACTTGTGTACAAAATTATACCTGGATTGGGCAATAATTACTTGGACTCCATTTGGAAAAGAAAAATCTATATGTCCTAAATACCTAATGTTCATATCATAATGCTCTTTTAATGGATGATTATGCTTTTCAGCTGACGTTACCATATTGCCAAGTGAACTAATAGTATGGCCTTCGGTGTGGCCCACTAATCACATTTGTAAATGAATTATGCATACAATAGAGAAATAGCTCTTAAAATATCTTATGAGTTGAACAATCTGTGTACACAAATAAACTTGAAGCAAATCTTTGAACTTGTATGCCACACATGCAAGTGAATTGGTGGTTTTCATATGTAACTTGTGTACTCTTATGGCTTTTGTCTATATTACTTTTAGCCATTTCTATTCACACACCAGAACACAACCTTTTTTGTCTGATTCAGGTACTAATGCAAAACTTATTTCAGCTGTAACTGAAGTATACAGAATTTTTCCTGACGTTGAGGCCTACTGTGTAGACAGTATAGCTGTAAGTCATCAAATCAAATGGAAGACAACAGTGTGCAGTTGAAGAAAATGATATATACCCAGTACCATTTAGAGTTATCTTAAAGAAAAGTCACAATGCACACTGATACAAGTAGTTTTAGAAAATGCATTTGTTCCACATACATTTTAACTTAACCCAAAAGTTCAGTCTCTTGCCTAAAATTCAATCAGATGTATGCATTTATTCCATAAAACACAAAGATATAATGAACCAAATCATTTTCATTATTGAGTTAGGTAGTAGGCTATGTTAAAGAGTGCAATCACTTTATCGATTTTTTTTCCATTACATTTTTATTTATTATAAAATGACATTTCTTAGTGGAGTGCTAGCAACTGTAACTTGAGGAATATTTTGTACATGCTGGCCTAAGTGTCATGAATATACTGTGCTACATTTTGCTTTATTAGGTATAATACTATCATGAGACTTGCTTGATTAAATCCTGAATTTGTCAGTTACACTTACAAGTCCACTGGTAGAATTTAAAATCTGTGACAGTTTGGGAACTTTTTTTGCAGTAACTGCAAATCACTTTGCCTTCACAGTCAATGAATTCAAGCCATTGATAATTGTCAAACCATTGTGACTGAAAATGTGATTGTCTCTTAGTTGTGTCCTATTTGATAATTTTGCTGCCACAGAGTCTGGATTGTGTCTCTGAAGAAATAGTTCATCTAGACTCTGTTGCAGTATTACATTTTATATGTTCAATTTAATGAATTTTCTTTCTTTGAATCATTCTTATGTCATAACTTGCGAAAATAGTTTAGTTAACAATATTTATTCAAACAGAAAAGATAACCTCACTTGACAAATCATCCTACTAAAGTGATCATGGCATACACTTTTATCTTTGAAATTCAAATATTGCCCACTCGTTAATTAACATAACTAATATTGCACATTGAAGGTGATCATATGTATCATCAGTTTTAAAAAAATAAAGACATAATACTATCATTTAATCACTGCATACAGGAAACAGACACTTGTGTCTGTAAAATGCCTTTCATTGGATTACTTTGGTTTATTAAAACCAAACAGCAATCCACTCAGGATTTTCTAGGATAGATACAGAGAATATATTATGGTCATTCAGAACGCTATCAATACATCAGACCAGATTGTTTTTATTATTATTTAGGCAAAATAACTTAGTAAGTCAGATGGCAAACATGAGGATGGTGATAGGTTATGTGGAATTTGCATTGAATCATCTGATCCCAGAAGATTTGATACAATGTCACTGGCTGTGGTAATCATCAAGTGCAGTTGCACGGCACCATAAGACTTATCAAGATACCATAAGCTAGAAAGATGAAGAAAAAGAAAAACGATGACCCAAAGACAAATCCTGCAAACTGTGTGCAAAAATGATTCCACAGATTATAGATGAAAACTTTACTATATTTAGCTTCAAGATATTAATAAATTCGGATTACTTCCTCCAGTCTGCTACAGTAATTCATGCCCATTGCACTCATAAATTGATTATAGTCCTTGCAGTATTTTGTGTGGGCCACAATATTTTAATTGATGCAGCTGATGCTCCATTCTTCAGTTCAGTGTTGATTCAAACATAGCAATGTCCCTTTGGGATGTGTGCATAAATAAAGAATGCCTGTCCCTTCATTACCACACTTGTTGAATTTATCGTGTCTCTCTGAAAACTGTACCATGTGAGAAAGAATTTTATAAACAAACTGGACATAAGTATTGCTAGACATATACTCAGACCTGAGACTTCATAAAAGACTGCTTACTTGTGAGGCATTATTAGTGCTAGGGCTTGAGGTAATAACTTGCTATATGTTTGGTAAGGCAAAATAAGGGGCCTTATGACTTAAATTGAAACTGTGAAAAAACAAAAGGTTCAAATGCAATAAACTTTTGTTTTTCCTCATTTGTTATATTACAGTGCCATGAAAGGTCATTTCTTTTATCTTTTTAATCCCTTGCCAATTTTAAGTCATCATCACTAACCAAGTCTCTAAATCAATTCTTGGCATATTTAGCTAAAATGGTGTCTACTGTTCCATTATATCATTGATTGTTTAGCTTGCTTGTATGGAGCTTAACACCATTTTTCAGGACATCATAGACTTTACATGGCAGCCAACATATTTATTGGAAGAAATCAACACACATAACGCTACTGGCAAGCTTTCTCATATACACACATTGGTTGGACTAGAGAGAGTTGATTAGTGATGTGTATGCCTAGACCATTCTATAATCCAGGGCCCCATGATTGAATACAGCTTAAAGAAATTAACCCTAATTCAATTTCCTTGTTGCATTTAAATCATAACACCCACCATGCAAAGTGACACGTCTCAAGATTTTCAAATTTGTATATGTTTTGCAACTTTTAATTCTGAGTTGATGCATGTGGATGTGGAAATTCAGTTACTGAATACTTAGCTACTTATATAAGGAGCTCTCACACTGGTAAAAGCATGCAATTGGGATTGTATTTGCAAGAGGGCAATTAATTGTTCAAAATACTGTTTTAGCTAACTACATATGCGAAGGGTTGATGTATAAAAAAGAGGATCAAGAAATCCTAGCTGGTAAAGATAATTGTATCCAACTTGACAGAAAGTGAGAAGGCCTTTTAATTTTGTACAGCAGTTTCATTAAGGAACCAACTATAATACCATTAGAAGTTTATGAGCAGCAAAAACCACATTTAGGACCAACTAGACATCAAAACCATATGCATAGTTCCATTTACGGCCAACCAGACATCAAATAGGTCATCTAGTGAAAGCACAATGTCAAAATGACCAGCCATCTAGGAGAAGTAGCAAGGAAGGGGTTTTCCAGATGCCCATTAAAACAGCCATATTGGAGGTTAGATTGGCACTATTTTCATTTACGTCCAACTAGACATAAGAAGTCTTTCACTGATATGACGATTCATTCAGGAGAAGTAGTTATACCAAGATTTTCAGGATGGCCACATTGGTGGCCTTATAGGATGTCTGTACAGCACCATAATTCTCATTCAGGACCTGCTAGACATCAACATAAGTATTTTGTACACATGTTGACACGCTGACACAATTATCCATTCAGAAGTAGCGATAAAAAGTTTCTTAATATGGCTACTGTGGCAACCACATTGTATGTGTGAGTGGCACCATCTTGTTTTTTCTTCCAGATATTTTCACACAAATATCATATTTAAAGATAACATGAATTCATACAAGATCTTGTCAGTTTATTTCATAACAGACTTTTCCCTCATATTAATATAATCTTTTGAAAACATTTATACATTATAGTTCTAGAAATTTTTCATGCTCTCAGAAACTATTAAAATCACAGCAGAAAGTGTTATGTTATATCTTTATTCAGCACTGAAAAATATTTATGAACTCTTAAAGTTTTTTCCCCTATATTAACTTAATTTAATGAAGATTTTCAGACTATAACCTTTCCATTGGATTTATTTTTTCAAACATGGCGTAAAAAGTATGTTATAGTAACCAATTTTTACATTGCCTTCACCAATGCAGAAATCTCTATAATCAATTTCCTAGTAAAGAAAAGCCAAGAAAATAAATGGACAGTTAATATTCACTTCAGGATCACAGACCTGAGGCAAATATGTCATTGTTAAATCAAACATTTTTATTGTGTTTCCTTAGACCTAAATATATATATATACTTGCTGTTACTCTAAACGAAGGCTGGTGATCCAGTTGATAACCTTTTGGGGGTTTTAAGGATGTCTTTAAAATTAAGGCCTTAAAAATGTTGAGATCTTATATTAAAAATGACAATTTGAGCCTTGCAGATTCATGTCCACAGGTGCCCAAATAAAATAAAAAGTGGGGGGGGTGCAAGGGGCAAGCTTGTTGGTGTGTTATAAAATAACTGACTTATCATCGGTGTGCTGACAGGTGATGTGTAATTAAATCACTGTTGTAATATTAATAATGAGTGAGTCTGCACAAAGGAATTTCATACAGCTAAACTAGCTCAACAACTAGAGGCAATTAAGAAATATATCCACATTCGTGATTCTGTCAAATGGCAGATACAACAGCATCAGGAAGCTCAAGTGGCATTTACAGAAGGTAAAGAGCCGCTATACTTGTTATCTTTTTAGGGATGTGCTTGGATTTTGCCCTCAAGCTGGAGCAGTCATAGGATATATAATAAATCGCCACGGTCGGAATTTATCCCCAAGCTGGGGTAATCGATGGGTAAAGTCTTATCCACAGTCGGGGTTTTATTCAAGCTTCAGGTGCAAGTTTTTGTGCATCTCCATGCCCTTGCATAAAACACAGTTACACGTTTTTTTATATAGATATTTTTCAGTTGTAGACAGGAATAATAAGTATTTGCGAGTGTTTGAAATGAATGGGTTCATTATGAATTGAGTGGCACTACATTTCAAAAGCAAAATTGGATTGAAATGCAAGAACTGTAGTACGGAATTAGTGTTGGTTCTGGATCGTAGAATGGAATTGTGTGTGTGTGATTGGATTTTTAACGTAGCTTGAATAATTTTTCAGTCATATTGCTACGATGTCTGCAGTGTGGCAGTTTATAGTGATGTATAGCACTGGGGCATCATGCTGCAAACATGTAGTATGATGTTGCACCCAGTCACATTATCCTGACACCAGGCCGATCAGTCCTAACACTAACCTCTTAATGCTGAGCGTCTAGCGAGGTAGCTGTTAATACCATTTTTGTAAGTCTTTGGTATGACTTGGCTGGGGTTTGAACCCATGACCTCCCGCTTCTGAGGCGGACGCTCTAACCACTAGGACACCGGAGTGGTCAGAATGGAATTGTAACAATTACAATGGAAGCAATTTGTATTATGCTTGTTGGGGCATTCCTCACTGATGGCTGTCAGTGACATCATCATGGGAATGTGTAACAGCCACATTTTGTAAGAACAAGGTGTAGTTGGTGAACAATACAGACACTTTTCTGCCATTTCCACTGGCATCATCTCATATGATGTTATTTAAAAAAACTTCCTACAACATACTCACAACATATAAAACCTATATGCAAATCTGATGAAAGCTGCTTGTGTTTCTGAAACACATATTCCATACTGGTGGCAAGAATGTCCAAATCTACATTACAAAAATGAAAACATTACCATCCATCTAGGAGTTGCAAATGTATGAAATCCTCTTGTTGGGTAGTTTTACTAACAGGCTTTACAGCAGGGCCTTCCATTAGATTTAAATGTGGCAGGTAAGTTGACAAAGTAGGGTGGGGGGTTGGGGGGACCTACCCCAATGGGGATAATTCATTTTTTTTTTAAAGTAGCATGGTGTAAAGTAAAAGTAGATGGGCTGATAAGGAATCCACTGAATTTACAGACTAAAGGTTCAGACATTTGTTTTTAAGAGAAAAATGAAAGAAGGAAACAATACAACAGATATTTTAATATGACTTTAATGTTTATTTTCTAGATTTAATTAAGATTATGAATCAGAATCAGTCTCCAACTCCACTGTAAAGTTTATCTATTACTTCTTCTGCTCAGGCACCTGCAAATTAAAACAAAATTGTAATGCTTAAATAAAGTCATATCATCTCAGCACTAGTTACATATGCAGAAGTCATGTTAATCAGCATTATAAAAATGTATGAAATTTTCTTCACTGCACTTGTGCTTCCCTTACTATCGTTAAGCCATGATACAAGATAACTTTGCACTTACTTGTCATTTCTGGCAAGTGGATGGTGCAATCAATTTGCACAAAGATGAATTTATTTCATCCAAATATTTCATGTGAATAAAAATTCCAAATGGAGGCACTTGTCCGATCAGACAAGATATATGCATATTGTAGTTAGCTGGACTCTAGCTCTGATAGTCCTGGGCAATAGGATAAGCTGATTTTGTTATCAGTTTAGAAATGCATCCGCTTTGCAAATACTATGCTTTAAAAGACGAAACTGAATCCAATATTGATGAAATAAGAGTCATTTGGATTACCTTGTTTTTTATCATTCTGCGTTGGTTGGGTGCATATTTGAGGGTCTCTGATATGGTCTCTTCCATTCCATTTGCCTTTGCTTTGCCATTAGTTTTCAAGCAGGCTTCTGCATGAGTAATACAATGTTTTAAAATAAGTTTCACAACAAAGGATGCATTGCATTTTTCTAAATGCCAGCAATAATCAATGGAATATTTTTAAAACATGTACTTTGAAATGTGTCTCAAGTTACTTTATCAATTCATTTAAAAATCTCTGGCAAGTCACATGAAAAACACAATTTAAATCAAGCCATACTTACTTATCAAAGACTTTCTCATTCACATCCTTTACCTCACACAATAAATATCAGCAACACCAACATTAAATTCACACAATCAGTACAAAACCTAGGTGTTACTCTGGACAGTACTCTCACATTGCACCAACATGTCATGAACATATGCAAGGCTGCGTATCTTGAGCTGAGACGCATCAGCTCCATTCTCAGATATCTTTCAGTTGATGCCACTAAAACACTTGTGTGTTCATTACTGCTTTCAAGACTGGACTATGGTAACTCAATTCTGTCTGGTTCATCTTAATATCTACTGCAGAGACTTCAAAAAGTTCAAAACATAGCTGCTTGGATCATACTTAGAGTACCACAATCAGAGCACACCTCCCCGCTGCTCTGTACCCAACACTGGCTATCCATTCGATCCAGAATCAAACACAACATTAGTTCTCTGTGCTACGTTTCACTGACAGACTCTAGTCCAACATACCTATCCGACCTCACCTATGTGTACACACAAGCAAGATACTTACACTCCTCTTCCGACAATCATATACTCATTATTCTCACTATGAAAACAAAGTCACATGGACAGCATTCTTTTGCATACCAGGGCCCAGCAACATGGAATGAATTGCCCACTGAACTTAGACACAAAGACGCAGTGATCCCATTCAAGAGTGCTCTCAAAACTACTTATTCTGACTACAAAAACAAACTTAATGACTTAATAATGTTAACTACCTTAAATATTCTCAGCATGTTTTTTATGTTTTCTAATTTCATGGTGTTTGTTTTTGTAATCATATCATTGTGTATGTTTTAATGTTGTCTAATGCTGCAAAGCGCTTAGAGCTTCTAAAGATTAGGCGCTATACAAAGTCCTCATTATTATTATTATTATATTTAGCTTGGATGAATATTTTTTAAATCAGTGGCCATAACTAAAAAATGGGATTTTGTTTTATGATCATAAAAGTATGTTGGACACCATCCATGATGTACAATGCTGTCTGACATTTCTATGCACCTAAGGTTTCCATCTCAAATATTAAAGCAAAATGCATACCGAATTTGACAGATTGATGAAAATTAAAAAAAGCAATGCTTACCATTTGAAAAGAGGCAATTGTCACTAGAATATTCTATTCAAAATGATATTAATTTTGGACACAGGGGATACCACCCCCATGTTTTCCTGACTCGTGATATGTCGGCCTATTCTGTGCACAGCTTTAAAAGATGTAATGTTTATCCATCGAGCTATAGAAATGAAATACATTTACTGTAGACTGTTTCTGTCAGCAGTTAAGTTGAGTAATTAGGTCAGGTTTATAGCTAGTTTACAAAATTCAATGTAGAATGCCAATAAATGACAAGATATATTTTTGCAAACTAAAGTGATCTTGAAAAAAGATTAGTAAAGTTTAACATTTTATAAAAAATAAGCTATTATGTGGAAAAGAAACAACAATGAAATAGGATGCAATGTGTTTACGTCTAGTTTTGGAAGGTACCGTCATAATTGTACCGTAGTTTAATGGGTGGAAAGGCCATTGAAAGGTAAGGGCAGTGCGGAGACCATCGAGTATGTTCCAGAATAGCTGAATCTTTGTAGATACATAGATCCATTCGTAACTTCAGTCCGCAAGCGAAACACTGTACTTCGTATCCCAATCCTGACTCGGGTCCGAAGTAGACAAATCCTGTTCTAGCTAAAACATACGAAGAAGGTAATCCTTCCCTATCCGTAGGCCATTTTTGAAACGTGTCCAATCGACAGGCACAATCACAATAGTCAGGTAAGAAGACTGGAAAATGGTAGGGTTTGAACTTGGAGTTCTCACTGGATTTCTCACTCGATTCTTGCTGCGGCGAAGTCATCCTTCTGGTGGGTGGCTATCCTCTTACAACCAATGTTTTATACCGACATGTCCATGCGGCAAAGTAAAGTGGGTGGGAAGCCGCACTCGCTTCTGCTACACGATTTGATAGACTTTTTCCAAGGGTCGACTGACGATGTGGTGTGTGGGTAAACGTACAATCTTGTTGGGTTGATAGGTGGTCACTTTCTCTAGACTGCAAGGCTTCTTTCAATATGCCAAAGTTGACCACTCGACTGGTACGATAATTCAGAGTAAGTCCTTTCACTTTACACTTCGTGTGCACTTCTCCTTGTTTGTCCCAGTATTCGTAGCCGTAATTTTTGGGACCACCACTAACGAAACTTAGAATCTTGTCATCGGGGTGCTTGTCTGTCCAGGCTCCTAAACGGTTTCTTCGATGTCAGGGTGCTGTTGACTCGGGTGATCGATATAAATGCAACTGTCCATGTCAAAGTACAAGACACGTTCCCCTAACAGTTCTAAAGCTTCGTACAATTTTAAGCGAGCATGAGCTGTCATGTAAGCTGCAATGATGACATTTCCAAAGGGGTCATCTTCTACAAAGTTCAGATCTTCTTCGTAATTCACCAAGATCAAATCCTCACGAACGACGTCCACGTGTTTCATGAATTTGGCTTTGTCGTGAATCATCTGAAAGTAGCGGGAAGGTTCGGTCAAATATTCCGTCTTGGGTAAACACGGTCATTGTGCCATTTTACCCCACAAGCAATTTAACATCACTTTGGCAAACGATCGCCTGCCTTCGTTTTTCTCAATGTGATTTAAAGTAATGCCTTCTTGTGCCCAGAATTTCTCTCTGAATGTCTTTTGGTCTTCGGGAGTGTGACACCAGGACAGATAGCCACTGGCTTCTTGCTCAGTTTCAAAAAGGCATCCACGTAGTCTGCGAAAATGCCTTTCTGCGTGGGGTCACCCTTGTGGAATTATTGTGTCTTGGGAAAGTGGCAAATTTCGTACACTTCTAACAGTTGGTATCCCATGTTCAGAGCTTTGAACAATTCTACGCTGACCCATGTCCCCGTCAAGGCCCGTTCTTCCTGGGTGTGATGACAAGGTTGATCTTGGTTGCACGTTTCACAAGTATGGCACAAAGGAAACACAAGTTTGCCTTGGCAATGGCGAGGTAAGACGGGATGGTATAGGTTCGTGGGAGGCAAAACTTTGCACTTGATCAAGCCTTCGTATTGTCGAATGTTTTTTAGGTCGATGTGTTCGGTGAACAATTGTGGGTGCCCTGCAGGAAAGCAACAATATTTGCACACATAGGGATACAGTGAACACACGTCCAAGTATTTGATTTCTTCTCCTTTCTCTTCGTCAGCTTGGTACAGCAAACAGGTGGCATTGGTCCTTCCTCCGTACAAACTATTACTTGGGTTCAGGGGGTCCATGAACTGGTAACTTTCCATGAGGCGTTTAAACTCAGGATCGGTGTTCAAACGGTGATTGTATTTGTGTTCCCACATTTCCACCACTTGGTATCCTTCCTGTTCTAACTTTAGGCGTGGCTGACAAATGGCCTGGTACAAGTCTTCCATGGTTCGTTGTAAGAACTGATTTTTAGTGCCGCGGTCAGGGTAACAGATGGGACATCCGTGAAATAAGCAACCGTTAAACTCGTACATGATCTTGGGGTTTTCTAAGTCCCAGCCATTGACCGAATGCATTCCGATTATCTTTCGCCCTGTCCGTTGCGGGCATGCTGAATCCATTTGTCTTCCTTGTCGCACAAGTAATGCAACCAGCATGGGGCTTTGACCGAGTATTGACGTTTGATATAGTTGGTCGTTTGAGGACTGATGACAGCCACAGTGTTTTCAAGCATGAATCGTTGTCGGTAGACTAAGGAACACGCTTTGGCAATGGTGCAAGCCTCTTTTAAATGATCAACCCCTCCGTGTTCCATGAACAGTTCTCGAAATTTTCCACAGCATCGCCGTAAAATGTCCATGTCGGAACGACGATACTTTAGCATTTCTTCCTGAAAGTCGAAAGGGTCGGAGGCGTGAGCCTGGTACCAAGCGTAGAAAGTTTCTCGTTCAGTACGCATGTTGTCAGGGTCGTAATAGTGAGCCTGAGGCAAATGGGGTAGAACGGCGTGTTGATTGGCTTCTGTATTGAAAAAGTGTGGAAAGTACCCTTTAGCCATTTCTGTCATTCCAAACATTTTAGGCATTCGACTCAAAGGCATGGCTAAGTAGCTCATCGAATCTTTAAACTGCACTTGTCCCACTTGCATGAAAATGATTTTGGCTCCGTTCAAAGTGATTTTAGGACGCTCGATGCCACGTTCCGTATAACATCTCAAAAGAAACTGTCCATCGTATCCGGAGAAATTGTGAGCCATCACCGTGGCATGGTGATGACAATCTCCATAATAATGTTCGATGTCCTCTTGGCTCCACGTCTTGTCGATGGGGTCTAAGACCCATTGTGTGAAATCGGCTAGTGTGTTCAGTCCTTGAAAGATTTTTTCACGCCCTCCAGGAATCTTACTGCATTGAGGGCAATAACTCAAGATAGGTTCTTGAATCACTTCTCGCACGCTCGATGAGCCACGCAGAAATTAGGAATGTGAATACTGGTCTCTTGCATGCATTCGAAATCGAAAAAGATGAAATTGCCTTTCTTCTTCTTGTGACCATCCTCTTTCTCTGGTTGGGATTGGTATTTTTGTATGTAGCATTGGTGTTCCAAGTCCACAATGCAGTGACAAATGTGACATTTTTTCTTTCCTGAACATACGTGTGCCTTGGTACTGTTGATACATAGACCTTGTCCACACATTGGGCACAATCTCAGGAGTTGACAAGCACATTTCTTCTGTGAACCTTGCATCTTCAGATGTTGTTGGCAACAGGCAGGGCTGACAAATGTGCGCAGACAAGCAGGACAATGCACTGGTTCTTGCCCTTCGCTCAGACAGGGTTGAGAGGCCAAACATCCTGAGCATTTCGATCCACAATGTTTGTGTTGCTCTCGATTATTATAACCATCATAAGTCACATTTCTCACAGTAATATTTGTATCCCAGGAATCCAGTGATAGTGGTAATGGTATCGAAATGGTCATCGTGATGATAGAGGTGAATGTATTTTCCATCCTTAAAGTCTTTCCCTCGAAACAACAGAGACCCGCGCACTTCTTGAGGGTGCACTTTCAAGGTGTATCGTGGAGCTAGGGCATCTTGCAATTTTTGCATCTCAGGAATGCCACAGGATGTGTCTTTGGACAGGCATGCTTGTTGTAACAGAAGTTCTGCTTCATTTCGTTGTTTGGCTCGGTTCGATTTTCGAATGTTCTCCCAGGCTCTTTTCCATTCTACCGTGTCGTTCTTGTCGGCATAGGTTCATCCCACCACGATGGCTCGGGCTAAACACATGTGGTCTTGAAAATTGTTAATTTGGACAAGACTTGTTTTGGTAATGCGAAGGTTGTTGACCAATAAGGTCTTTCTGCATTGTCCGGTCCCTTGAGGAGGAGAGACGTGGGTCATGTCCAGTGTGGCTTTTCCATCGGTGATGTCAAACTGGTCATTAGATTGTTGCACGTGTTGAATCTTGTCCATGACTTTGGAAGTGGTCAATTCTGCAGGGCTGCTAAACTCGATCCAAACAGGGGATTTCAAGCCATCATGTTGTATGGAAAGTCTCAAGCGATCATCTTCTTTGGGTTGACATTGTCGCTTGAGTGTGGTGAGCAAAGAATCCCACATGTCGGTGATGAACCCTTTTGCTTTCTCTAACAGTACTTCAGACTTGAAATCTTTAAACTTCACTGTGTATTTGTAAGCCGTAGTTCTAAATTTTCTAGAGGGACGCTTTTCCGTCTCTCGAATGTCATAGTACTTTTCAGGGTTGACTAAGGGTGGTAAACTTTGTTTAGAGGGTTTGGATTCTGGTTCACTCATGTCCTCTTCAAAATCACTGGCATGAATTTGTGCCAAGACTTCAGCCCTAGTACGAGGCGACAGATCACGTTTCTGCCTCTTACTTTCTTCTTCTTTCTTCTCAAATGAATTGGATCATTTCATCTCGATAGCAAAAAGTCAAATGACTAAAGTTTAAACACCATGGATTAATTTATAGTCATAGCAGACCAGCGTATATAAAGGGTATGTGTCTTGTCCTTTCACTATTCATTTCACTCTCAAACTGAGCACAACAATGGAAGAGACTACCAAGATCGAACGTTTCATCAGAGCTTTGCGAGGGGTCATTAGAAAATTCTCTTCAGACCAGCCGAGGGACTACTCTCCTTCCTTTCAAGATAAAAGTCAAGATACTTGCTATATCTGTCAGAAGAAAGGGCATTGGTCTTCAGAGTGTCCAGACCGTCAAAAAAGAAAAAAAAGGGGTTAGAAGAGACAAAAGTCAAGATACCTGTTATTATTGTCAAGAAAAAGGACATTGGTCACCAGACTGCCCAAAAAAGAAACAAGAGGAGTCAGAAGAAGAGAGGGATCCTTCAGAGGAAGAGGAAGAAGAAGAGGAAGAAAACAGACAGGTGAAGAAAAAGAAACAGGAGAAGAAAAGAAGGGAAGAAAGTGAAGAGGAAGAGGAGGAAAAGACTATGACGGTGAAGAAATTAAAAAAACAGAGAGTGAACAATGAGACAGAATAAGTCTATGAACTTTTTAAAGTGCTCTGTTGTGAATTGTGAATTGTAAATATTTATAAAAGAATAAATTAATTATAAAAGGTAAGTGTCTTTGGGTTTTGATTTTAAAATAAGAACCTACACTCACGCACACTCATACACAGACAGGTACTATTGGGTAAAATGGTTTTTATTAGTTATTGGCAATTGAAAGCCTATCTCTTTTCGAGAGACGTGGATGGCCCTGAAAAGGGCCTTTTTTGGTGTAAGGGGTGAGTTTAAACAATCAACTTTAACTGTCTTAAGCCTTTGCCATGGCCAAGGCCTACTTCTGGACTGCGTACTGTTGATGATGATTTCGTTGAAATCACTAAGGATGGTGCAGTAGGCGTAGTCACAGGGTTGGAGTGTTTAGCTTGGGAAGGTCGTATTCTCTTCGGCCGTAATAAAGAAGTCTGATACATCTGTTTCAGACTTCTTAACTAAAATGTCTAACAGTACCGTGACCGTTTGATTTTGACACCCTTGTTTCTTTGCTGCTGCGTCTTCTTCTTGTTGTTTTTTTCTTACCTCTTCTTCTTGCTGCTGTTGCTGTAGGAGAAAAGCTTGTTCCGCTTCCTTTTGCTGTTGTATAAATTTCTCCAATTCTTCTTTCTGTCTCTGTCTAAAATTTTCCATGTGCGGTAATGAAGGAGAAGGTGACGAAGGTTCAGGAACAAATTCTTGCAAGGTAAAAAAATCCACAAAATCCCAATTCACCTCTTCTGAAAGTAAGTCTGGGTTCCCTTGGGTAGTCTCCACCATCAGTGCACCCAAACTGATCGTTTTCTGAGTTTCCGTCATGTTGAAAAACTGTCGCTTAGATTGACTACGCACAGGCGCTAGCGAATTTATATAGACTATGTGACGTCACAGACTGCTCTCTTCGGATTGGACGTGGGCTGACTGAATTTTGTAACGCGTGTTTGGATTGGTCAACAAACTCAATCCGTTTCAATCCTTCCTCCCCCTATAAATAAGTACAGTTCACTGCATTCCTTCACCTGTTACTCAGCACCCCAACATGTGGACCGATGTACAATCTTCAACGCTTGTGTCTTCGATGATGTTCCGGACGGACATATCAATGTATGTCCGATCCAACTGGACAGTTATCCACAGGACAGACACCAGCCTGTGGATGCGAAGAATCTTATGTGGAGCATCAAGGATGCCTCAAAAGAGTCTTAATCTATGGTCCTGCAGTCAGGCACAGCCTAAGGTCAAGAAGAAGATGTCACAGATGCCCTTTATGTTAAGGGTATATTAACATAAAACCAAAGGCCCTTTTCAGGGCCATTCCTATCTCTCGAAAAGATCTTGACTTTCAATTGCCTACCCCTTTTTTTATTTTTTTGTTTAAAAAAATAATAAAAAAATAGAGACCCCTCCCTGTTTCAATTTTCGCCTGTTCCATTTTCATAGACCCATCAGGTCGGGACCTTATTAAAATAGGGTCCCGACCCTGTTCCATTTCCCGTAGTCCCAAGACAGTCCCACGATTTATTCCCCATGTTCAATTTCCCTTGTCCCTAGAGTGAATAGTTTTTTTTCTTTCTCCCATGTTAAATTCCCCTTGTCCCTAGAATGGATATTTTTTTTTTTCTCCCATGTTAAATTACATAGTCCCCAGAGTGGATATACCCTTTTTAACATGGAAGTTCCCTAGTCCCTAGACCGTCCCTATTCACTACTACCATTGTCATTACCAGCCTGAAACCCAATTTAATGCCATTTGTATAAATTCATTTCAAATAAATATTATGATATAGTTGAAGTGTAAAGTCAAGCAAGTATTCTGTTTGCAGATTTTACATTTTAGATATTATAGTAAAGTCATATTTTCTCTTGTTTAGTAAACTTTATTGCAACTGGTTCCAAAATAGTAAATCTTATTTAATGTTCATTCACCAGAATAGGTATTAATACAATCCCGAATTAACTGTATGGTACTAAAATATACCCTGATCTTGTGTGAGATTGTAATATACAGAACTATACCTCAAGACAACAATAATATATTGAATTTATATTGTATCAAGACTGTCATGGTTATGAACTCCAACTTTATTCAGGTTTTTTCATAATAAATGATCATCTTGTGCTATGGTTGAAAAGAAATCAAAGTTCAGTTTAACTCCATTCTCTCCACATTTGTAAGTTGTTAAGAGGCATACAGACTCTACTAAAATTTTTAGTTGGATATGGGTTACGGAGCCTGATGTGTACGAACAAGGCAATGTGTACCATGACCTTTTTAATTTAACATTTTAAACTCCTGCAGAAGAAAGAGATTTTTTAGATCCATTAATCTGTATTAACAAAAACATTTCTTCAGTATGATTTTCAATTACTTAGTATTGACAAAACTCATATTTTAAAGTTGTTGTTTTTTTGTGTTTGGTTTGGCCTTTTATGGTAAACCAACACAAGTAAGTTATTTAGTGCCAAGGCACTTTAAGTATAGTGCCTTGCCCAAGGACACACCATGGTAGCTAACCCAGGTTGGTCTGATGGTAGAATTTGAACCTACCTTATTTCACAGGTCCAGAAAGCTAACCACTGAGCCACTACAGCTCCCCATCTTATAGTGGAATGCTGGTATACTTTATGATCAAGAAGGATGGGTTGGGGTATGCATGTTGCATCTGAAAAAAGTGATGGAATTTTTGTTTACATAATATTTTAGTCATACAATATGAATCATTTTCTATAGATTTAAGATGTATCAGATCAAGTTAAGAAAAATCATATATTCTGTTTCCTGGGAATGTACTAAAATTCACTGTTATTGTTTGATTTTTTGGTAGTAAGCTTACTTGGTATTTTTTTCTTTTTAACTTGAATACCTAATTTGTTAACATCCTATTCTAAATCTTCAGAGTTCTGTCTATTAAGTGACAACTGTTGATATATGTAGGGAAGTTTTTGTTTATATCTTTTGATTTTTGTGATTCTGGAAGTTGCAGTATTTGTTGTTGTATTATAACCATTTAGTAATTTAATGAATGCAGAGTATACTGCTCTATAAATGAAATTTAAGTGAAAATAATGTAAAAGTATGTTTCACTGCAAATATAAATTGTTTAAAATAATATATCATTTATCATATGACTATTCAATTGTGGTAACTAGTATTCCATCCAATATCTATATATTAAAATATGTCTTTTCATACAGCTGGTGATCATTTAGATACAAGTCCAATTGAACATAATCAAATTATCAATGCAGGTGTTTTTATTAGTAGTAGTATTGCAAGTATAAGTGTTAGTATTAAGATTTCATATACAGGTATGATAAGTGTATCATAATGTTTAAATGATGCTCCTTGTTACAACATAAAATATGTTCATTGAAACAAATGGTTCACTGGTAAATTGGCAGCAAAGGTCTTCACTGAATTATGTTGCATAAACTATTTTACAATAAAACATATATGATGCATCTCAATTATGACGAATGTGAGGAGGAGGATTAATAATAATGCAATTTAAGTTATCTTCATAACATAAGTTCTAGCAGATGTGTAATTTTTATGTGGTTCATCATCAGTTTGAAACTGGTCTGTGATTTCTGGATCTGGACATACCTGGTCCCCTGCTGTTGTGCTGCTATGGTCTTTACAGTTCATTAGGATATCAGTTACACTTGGTTTACATTTAGAACCCCATGGGATGGAATGCCCAGTTTGAAACTGAGAGAATGGTTAATTATCCATAATATAACTCCTGCAGTTATTATTAGGTTTGATATCAAGGTCTTTCTTTAAAAGCTTTTCAACTCAGGTTCTGTTCTACCATACAGATAAATAAAGTCAAATTCAAGGCTTTCAGATTTGTCCAGTTTGTTTCATGTGTTGCAGCAGACAGACTGTATATTGCCACTGTACCATATAAATATCAGTGCTTAGTCTGCTCTCAGTTGCTGTGGTTTGATTAGTTACAAGTGTCATCACATGTGACTAATTATTGACCAATGTAATGAAACTTGTATAATTAGAAGGCTGTATTTAAAAACTCTAAAGATCTTAAAAAGAAAATTGGATCAGGGTAAGTAAAACCTTTTACTTTGACCATTTGGCTAGAAAATAATTTTCAATAAGTTTAAATTGGATAATAGTAATATAATAATTAATTACACAAATCAGAATAAAAGCTATTTGCATATCCCCTTACAGCTGTTGCTTTTTCATAGTACTAAGTAGAATAAAGTATAGTTAAGACAGATAAAGAAATATCCCATCATATATACCTTACATCAAATAAAGAAACTCAAGATGGATAACAACAAAATTAATGTCACATCATCAAATAGTTATCTCAGCTGCCTGGTCAACCTAAAGGCAGATAAACTAAGGCAAACTTACTCCGAAGCAGTCTCATCCCCCCTAAGAGAAAAACGACAGATACAGTTCTTAACGCCAATTTTCAACTCGACCCCAACTGACTCGATGAGTAGACTCTACCTGTCACCAAGCGTAAACGAGAATGTGGACAATCTACCGAGTAACCGCAAAACTACATCCGACATGAGTACCCAAACTGAGGAACAATACTCAACAAGCACAAAAACAACCCAGACCACGCTGGTTAAAAACACTAGCAGCCAGGGGACTCAAACTGAGAACCTACTAGATGAAACAGAACGCCCTCACCCTACCACAAATAAAGCAGTCACACACGACTCAACAAAAGGTAAGAATAATAGGAAAACCAAATCCCAAATACCAGTTAGAAAGAATAAGGAACACACTAACTGTCAATACAAGACCCAGCAAGCCGGTTATGGACAACGAAACAAAGTCAGCTAAAGAGACAAACACCAGGGGAAAAAAGACCAGTCTGCAAAATATCCAAAACAAGAAACACCCCGCTGAACTGACTCTCTTCGTCAAGGGAGTAAATTCCAAAATAACGAAGTTAGCCTTTAAAACCATAGCATGGCAATTGAACAAACATCACCAAGGAGAATTCACGCTTAAAAGCACTAGAGACGACTTGCTGATAATCAAATGCACCACTGAACAACAGATTGCCAAATATATGGAAATTGAAAGAATAGGCCAAATAAATGTTCAGGTCACTAGACACAACAGAACAAAACAACACATAGACCCAAACCCCCCAAAAACACACAACAAAGGAGTCATATACGTATCAACTCAAAATAAAACCAATGAAATAGTAGACTACATAAGGAGTAAAGGACAGGAAGTAGAGAAAGCAATCCGCCTAAAAACAAGAAGGGGAAAGGATAGCACTGCAGTGGTACTCTTTTTTAAGGGCGCCACCCCAGAAACTATCAAAATAGCCGAAAAACTCGAGGCTAAAAAAAATTTTGCTTTCAAAAACAAACCACGGTTCTGTGGCAACTGCAAAAATTGGGGGCATTACTCTAAGAGTTGCGGAAACCTATTCCGGTGCAATCAATGTGGTCTTCACCACCCAGACCGGAAAACATGTAGCGCCACCAATCAGCACTGCGCTAAGTGTAGTGGTAACCACAAACCAAACCACGCAGAATGCCCCAGGGCTCTTAGAGAAGCCCTAATAGTCGAATATATGATCTCCCATGGGGTAAACTATAAGCAGGCCAAAACAAAAATCAGGATACCAAAAACAAAATAAATAGGTAGCACCCTCACTGGTAGGAAACACGCATAAAATGAAAACAACAGTAAATTAAACAAACTATTAAGACTTTTTGCACTAGAGATGGATTCCAGAGCAGAAATCAAAATATGGCAATGGAATGCACGCGGCCTTAGGGCCCACGCTGACCAACTAAATAACAAAATACTTGAACAGGAAAGAAAACCAGATGTTATATGCATACAGGACACCCACCTAAATGATACCTCACGTATCCCAAACATCATAGGCTACAACACCAAATACCTAAAGCATCGATCCCCCACAGCAAGAGGAGGGGGGTTAGCAACCTTTGTTAGAGATGGAATTACATCAGAAATGCATAAATTAACAGATAGTAGACCGCCCAATGACTTCGAAATACAGATAGTCAAAATAACCGCTCAAACTAAGCAGGTACTAATCGTTAACCTCTATGAAACAAATGAGCAGCGCAATTTAAGTGCAGACGAAACAATCAAAATGATTAAAGACTGTGGAGAATGGGTGGTAATATGCGGGGACTTCAATGCGCACAATGAACTATGGGGGAGTCAAAAGACGGACATTAAAGGAAAAATTGTAGAAAAATGGGCACAAAAATGCAACTTAGTTTTTCTAAACAACGGATAGATGACAGAACAGGCCACACATCAGCAATAGACCTATCTCTATGCACACCAAGATTAGCAGGCATTTCTGATTGGCAAGTTGATGAAAGCGACCCTATGGGAAGTGACCATTACCTTATAAATATAGAAATACAAATTAGAATACCTCAAAATAAAGCGTCCTTCACACCAAGATGGAAATACGAACAGGCCAACTGGATTAGGTTCAAACAGATAGGTGACTCAATCGACCCAGAAACCATATATCACCGGGACATTGACACCTTTAATGACAAATTAATAGAAACCATTAACACAATGGCCCAAGAAACAATTCCTAAAACTAAAGGAGTAGCACCCAAACCCACGGTGCCCTGGTGGAATAATGAATGTAAAATAGCAATTAAAGAGAAAAAAAGAGCTCTAAACAAATTCAAAAGAACTAAAAATAATAGGGACTTTAACTACTACAAGGAAAAGGAAAAAACTGCCAAACAAACTATTATGATAGCTAAACAAAACTCATGGAGAGAATTCTGCTCAAAACTAGATATTAACACAAAATCGAAGGAGGTGTGGCAAAGAATTAAAAAAATGAGAGGCAAAACTAAATCAATAACCCCCAACATACCTGGACAAAACAACAAACATAAGGCAGAATTATTCGCAAACTATTTCGCCAACATGTGTAGCAATACCAACTTAGAGGATAAGTTTAAAAATCATAAAAGGCAATTTGAGGAAAGCAACTCTGACAACATAAAGGAAGCAGGAAATAATGACGGCCCACTAAACCTTCCGTTTACAGAAGCCGAATGGAGAAAGGCCCTCGCCGGCAAAAAGACTACATCCCCCGGGGAGGACACTTTGGGGTATGAAATGTACAAGAACCTACCCAAAAAACTTGTCACAATTGCACTTAACCTCATTAATAAAATATGGGAAACCGGTACCATACCTATAAGATGGAAAAAGGCAGTAGTGGTCCCGATTCTTAAGCCTGGAAAACCCTCAAGCGATATAAAATCATACAGGCCCATATCACTAACAGACAATATATGTAAAATAATGGAAATTATGGTAAACAACAGGCTGAAATACCATTTAGAAAGCAAAGGACTACTAGCTAATACACAGAGCGGGTTTCGCAACTACCGAAGCACAATAGACCAACTCATGAGACTAGAAACCGCTGTCAAATTAGCATCTAGAGAAAAATTTTAAAAATCCAGATATGTTACAGCCATCTTCTTAGACATGGAAAAAGCATATGATCTAATGTGGACTAAGGGACTGATAAGTAAACTTAAACCATACGGAATAACTGGCAATATATACAAATTTATTGCTAACTTCCTAACCGATAGAAAGATACAAGTCAGACTAGGACAAGACTACTCCGAACGATACAAACTGGAAAATGGCACGCCACAATGAAGTGTAATCAGCCCAACTTTATTTAATATAATGATAAACGACCTGGAAACAGCGGTAAAACCCAACCACCTTGACTTATCCCAATTCGCCGATGACAGCGCCGTATGGAAAACTGGCAACCCGGCCAGCAGAGAAACGACCAAGCACTTACAAAAAGGACTAAACGATATAGGAAATTGGACAGACAAATGGGGATTTAAATTGTCACCTCTAAAAACAGTAGGCATAGTTTCCAATCCGGGAGGTAGCCACCCCCCACCCACTCCAAACTTAACCCTAAAGGGGGTACCCATCAAATTCGAAAAACAAGCAACACTCCTAGGTATGGTATTCGACCACGAACTCACGTGGGCAGCTCATATCCAAGAACTCGTAACGAAGTGCAAACGAGACATCAACCTCCACAGAAACCTCAGAGGGGTGAATTGGGGGGTTGATCAAAAAACACTCGTTACCCTATATAGAGCACTTATAAGAGCAAAATTGGACTACGGTTGCCAGGTATATGGAGCGGCGAACGCCACGTTACTAAAGAAACTAGACACAGTCCAATCAAAAGCGCTAAGGGTATGCACCGGCGTCCTAAATGGTACCCCCACACAAGATATCTTAATAATAGTAGGAGAACCCCCGCTAGACCTAAGGCGGAAGGAATTGATGCTGCGATACTCTACTCGAATATCAATACACCAACCCAACCACCTCACGCTACAAGCCCTCTTAGCATGCGACAAACCATTCGATACAAAAGGAAAAAATAAAAAAATACCTAGTGGGAAAATAATTATAGAATTAAAAAGGAAATTTCAAATCGCAAATATCAACCCAGAAAAAATAAGGTACTACCCAGACCCCCCGTGGACCTGTCCCACACCACAAATAGATCTTAGCTTACGTAAACTAGGACAAAAACAAAATGACCCGATAGGACTAAGAGCATCAATACTAACGTACATTGACAACAAATACGAGACATACACGCAAATCTTCGCAGATGGATCAAAAACCAAAAATCCAAATAAAACTGCAGCAGGGATAGTGATCCCAAAATTAGATGTCACCGTTGGAAAAAGACTCCCAGACCAATGCGCTATATACACGGTAGAATTCATGGCAATACTAATGGCATTAACATACGTCAAAACATACCCCACAACTAAGGCAGTCATTCTAAGCGACTCTTACAGTGTACTACAATCGTTAGCAACGGACCAATCCAAGAGCAGACCTAATATGATTAATCATGCAAGATCGCTACTTAAAGAGATTGAAAAAAACAACAAACACGTTGAATTCGTATGGATACCCTCTCACATCCATAATCCCAGGCAATGACAAAGCAGATGCAGAAGCAAAAAACGCCACAAACGAACCAAAAGCCCAAAATATAGCATACAGCGTCACTGAAATCAATAACATGGGACAAGATCAATGACATGTGGCAAGAGCTATGGGAAAAATCGGATGCAAACAGTCTAATACACACGATGATGAAAAAAGTAAGTAGAAAAGTCGAAAGTCCGACCTTCAAAAATCCATACGATATAACAATAATAAATAGAATAAGAACAGGTAAAACACTATTGGCAGGATGCGCAGGGAAACACATAAAAAGGGGACCAACCGAAAACTGCCCCTACTGCCCAACTCCAGAAACAATCGCACACTTAATAAATATATGCCCCAAATACAACCAGGAAAGGGCCGAACTAAAATCTCAACAGGAACAAATAGGAGAACGGTGGACATACCCGGAGTTACTTGTGGCAAAAAACAATAACATAGGAATGACCTATAATAACATCATGACATTCATTAACAAAATAGGCAAAAGGGGACAAATCTAAACCGAATGAAGGGTTGGGTATAAAGAGAGACCATGTAAAGAAATTAAAACCAATAAACCTAAAAGATCGAACCAAAAAAGAAAAAAACCAATCAAAATATTACAAATCACTGTTTGGGAATTGTGACGGCCGGCTCGGGCTAGTGGGTTCACAGACTGACACCGCCGCTCATAACCCGAACAATAAAAACCAGATAAGGACGAATATTACAAAATCACTGTTTTGGAATTATAATGGCATGCTAGGCCCCGTAGGTTCAAAAAAAAAAAAAAAAAAAATAAAAAAATAAAAATAAAAAAAATATACATTAAAATAAATCACAAATAGCTAAGCTAAACAAAAATAACAGGTAAATAGCCAAGTGGTCAAAGCGAAGGGAAACAAAGGCAATCAAACCACCTCCCTCGAAGAAAACATCTCACGGCGAACATGGCAGTATCAAAAGGACGAGAAGACCAAAACAGAAACTGACACGGGATAAGGCAGAAAGAGCTGAAATAAAGAAGAGCAGGAAAAGGCACAGAATGAAGTTAAACGTCCTAAGGCAGTAAAAGAAGAAAGAACAGGACACTTGCAGACCTTGGGGAATGAAGGCAGAAACAATGAAAAGAGTATGCCTCAAATAATCAAACCACCCCCACCCCCCAGTATGAAAAGAATTGCCTTCCCGAAATCAAACAAAATAAATAAGGCCACCCCCCCCACCCCACATCTACTTATAAGTGTGAATGAGAAAGTGAGCGTGAATGTGTGTTGTCGGGATATGTGGGAAAAGCAGAAAAACGAACAAAAATGTCTATAGCCATCACACAAATATAGCATACACACTCCCTACCCACCTTTTTTTTCTTTTCTTTTCTTTTTTTTTTTCTTTTTTACAAACAAATTTTACCACATAGGGCTTTCATTCTGACCCACGAAAGCCCTCTTTTGACCAACAACTTACTGGCCCTGAAACACACTGATTGGTTTAAAGCCACACGTACGAAATACTTAACCAAATTGAGATCTCCAAAACAAAATAAAGGGCTACTAAAAGCCTACTAGATGTGAAAAAATTTCCGGAAAATTCAAGTACGCAAAGTACACAAAATTTAATAGACCTTACAAAAGATAGGAAAATTCACAACTCAGGAATATCTGAAGCGTATGTGACAATCACATGTTTGGCAAGATAGTACAGGAATAGCCCAATAAATATAGGGAACTGGGCATTGATTGCAACGAAAATTTAATAATACTGCTGCTGGTGTGCTTCGGTTACTGCCTGAAATGAGAGAGGAAGGAGATGCAGGATGCAGAAACAGACCACCAACGGAGTACAACGATGGAGAAGGTTGCAGCGACGAGAGCCTGGGCGGGACCTTTTGGGGCACCTGGGCTTCGGCTTGCTTGCTTGGGGGCATTGTATAAGTTAATCGCTAAATTCAAAAAGTACACAAACGTGTACAAACTAAACAGTCGCACATACCGAAAGGTGCACGTGACTTTAATCCAATGAATGAATGAAATGTGTGCTAGAGGGTAGGGTTAGCAGTTATACTCCAATTATGTTTGTGATGAGCAAAAGCAGCTGCACAAATCTGAGCTTTTAGTTTGGTTCTGGTAGGGTCAAAGGATGCAGGTACATTTTACATTAATTTTTTACTAGAAATAGCTATTTTCAATATTTTTCTGTGACAAGGCAACTAAAAGAATCAGTATGTGCCTTATGCATGAATAAAGTTCACTAGTACTATAACAAATTAGCATACTTTTCATCACCCCTCTACCATCAAGATTTTTTTATATTTACCTCTGTAGCAGACACAAATAAAAGTCGGCAGCTCATTTGCAGACTAAGTTACGCATATGATCTCCAATGCTCATCTAACTGTGACAGGCAGTCACCAACAAGCCAACCTATTTCCATGCCTAACTCAAAGTAAATCTGAACCACATTATAGATTTAGCTTATGTGTAAATTTATAAATGCTAGGCTTGTGATAATTAGGTTCATGCCTTCTACCTTAAAAATTAGAGGGATGTCAAAATACGAAACTATCCAGTGAGACCTATGATGTTAATTTTAATCCCTATGGGATTTGTGACATAAAAAACCCAAATGCTTTATGTATTAAAAGGTAACTAATGGGGGCAGGATCTGCAGTGAATCAATGGTTAGTATGCTAGACTCCTGATAAAAATGTTTGTGTTAAAATCCTGTTATCAAGTCAACCAGGTTACCTACTGCAATGTACCCTTGCCTTACTCCAATTCCCTCAGTACTCAGTAAACAACTAGTGTTGCTGTACATAACAAAACCAGTCCATATTGATTTTACATATTTTACTAAATCCTGACAAAAATAATTCTCTAAATAAAGAATGATTAATATGTGATGGTCTCGCATGTAATCAAACTCTTCCAAGCTTTTAATGATATGAACCGATTTATCAATGTTTATCAAATTTGCATGAAAAACTATTTCTTATTTGTCATCAAATATGTTCAATGTTTTGATCATATAAGCATTTCTGCTACATTAAATCAAAATAATCTTTTTGTCAGAAATAGAGCCCTTATAGTATTTGCAAGGTCAACCAATCAGATGCAGAATTTGAGTTTAATATGAATGAATATTTTTTTTACAAAATTGCTCTTTTGCTATATCTTGATGAGATAAATCTATTCACCAAGTCTGATGAAATTAATGAGAAATAGTTTTAAGAGCAGTAGCAAGAATGGCTAGTGAGATGTAGAACCACCACATTATATGCATAGATTTTGCTTATAGCCTCAGACATACAAGCAAATAATTAAACAAGTCAGATCTAAATTGGATCATAAACACTGTTGTGCAAATCATAAGAAACTCTGCCAATCAGATGCAAGGTCACTTCACTACCATACCTTTATCACACTCATAATAAGCATCATTGTGAAACTTGACTCTATAAGCCCAATGGCCAAGCATGATCAAACTTGAATCAGCAGTAGTGGTTATAACCTCATGTATTTGTATGCATCTTCACTTCTTCAATCTAGATCTCATTTATATAAGCATGTATTCTACGTTTAGTAAAAACTGCACTACATGTATAAATATTGCATGCGGTGGTAACATACTCAGATGAAAGATCACCTTATTATTATTAATGGTTAACACTCATCAAACTTCAAGGACAACTTAATGATTTTAGCCTATATTGTGGAAGTATGGCTTTTAGGCTGGTTAAAAAACTCAACTAATCTTATACATGATCACATGTATATACTTGGATTTTCCTCATTATTAGATTTATCCAAGATGTTGATTTAAGCCCAAAACCAAGTTTTATATAAACAAATTGATCAGAACTATGGACTCCAAAGTAGCTAATTTCTTACTGTTGAAAGACAGAAGGGGATGTGAAATAAATAACACACTCTGGACCATTACATAAACCCACTTAGCCTTTTGACCAGTTGAGATAAAATATCAACAATAATGTTAAATAAGATTGATAAATTATGTTTTCTCACATTACCTCTAGCCCTTTTCAACATGGATGGTATTTTTCTTCCACATATGTCAGCTCTTAATTAGTGGCCCTTTCCCATCATGAATGTTGTAGGTGAAACTCTCAGAATTAGGCTTTTTAATTTATATCTGTAGAAGAAAAAAACTATTGGTCTGCATATATCAATGTCACCATTTCTGTATTAGATTAAAATACCATATGTGTGTGTGTGTGTGTGTGTGTGTTAATTTTAGAATTTAAGCAAACTTGTCTCCATGTGTTTATTTTAAAACTGATGATGATAACACATAACAGGTTCAATGGATAAAATGTTATTTCTTACTTCTTACAACTGCTCATTATATCTGAATTTACATTCAATGTTTGTTTTAATTAACATATTTGGGATATTGGGCAAATTATTTATTTTGTAGTTTATCATTATATCATTTACCAGTCTTTTATCATTCAAATATGTAATATAGTACCATTATACTGACTTCATATTCTATATGATATCCCAGCAATACATATTAAGCAGATAAGTGCAAATAAAAATGTTCAGAATGTAAAATTTACTCCAAGCTCAAAGAAGATCAGCAAAAGATAATATCCAACAAATTACCAAACAAAAAGCGAAGTTAACGCAGTTACCTTTATTATGATGTCTCCAACACCAACGGTACTGTACAGCTACGTCTTCTGAGTTTTACCGTCATCTTGTCTTTCAAACCAGAATTAATTTCTTGAGCTCTTACAAAATGAAGAAACTTTTAAATACTATAATTTAAGCAGCTTCTTTACATGCCATCAGATAAATTATGGCACAGTGTTATGTCTGTCAGCAAAACGCAACTTCACATTTGGACGGCGCGCTGTGTGGGCATCGCCGACACAGCAACTGACATGAATTCTCTATTAGCAGACAATGATTCGGAATAAATCCTTCGCAAATCTAACATTCTCGATTTTTCATAGTTCCACTTTTCATTGTTGCATCTGTTTGATTGTACAATTGCTAATGATGTTCAATGAATCAACTTCAATTCATCCAACAGTGTCTTGCAGTGCACATCCGCGAGAAGAACCGGAAGTCCACAGCTAGAACCACTGCCAAACATCCACGCTGAGAACCAATTCAAGAGTATTTTCCCTTTATTAGCAATTGTACGAAGAAGAAGAACTAGAACAAAAAAGATCATGTGAGTGTGTGCAAATAGGATTTTTATCAACAAAAGAGATAATAAATGTGTTACCTCTGTCTCTTCAAGTAAAGTGAAATAACAATATTTCTTCGTGTACGGAGTACTGTAATAAAGCGAAGGTATATGAAAACACACATCTCTCTCTCTCTCTCTCTCTCTCTCTCATATTTGATATTTCAATTCAACATGACAAAGTCACCACATATGTTTCTTACGTTTACAAAGAACATTTCTTTACAAAATATTAACCTCAAAACTTATTTCTGCTACTAAATATGACATCACCAGTAACTCTCTCTCTCTCTCTCTCACACACACACACACACATGTCACACAGAGCAACAGTGAATCTCACAAATTTCTTTCTTTCTCTCTCTCTCTCTCTCTCTCTCTCTCTCTCTCATTTAGATACACTCGCGATATGAATTAAATAAGCGCACGAGCTACCGCACCTTAACAAAATTCAGGTGAAATTAAGGGACCTTTTTGGAATCCTCGATTAATATGGGTAAATCCTGACAACGAACAAACGATCTGTAGTACAATGGACGTAATTATAAATCGTATTGCAGTCTCCCTTACACCATCCTCACCTCGAACTAACCCCACTTCTTTCAGAATGTTTAAATTTCTTGATAAGTCTCGCATACAGATCTCAGAAGAAATGTCAAAGTTTCAGATCTCTGTATCACTGTACAAATTCAGGACATTTTTTTGGGGGGGGGTTGTATTTTTTAAATCCTGTACCCATAATGTGTGGAATACGAGCATTTACATCAGCGATCATAACATTTTCACCAGTAACCAAAACAATTAAAGGCATTTTCTAGCAATACTCAAAATCATTCCTAAGTTTATTCAAATTCTGTGTCCATGATCAATCTAGTCAATCTAGGAACTTAACGAAGCGCTTTTACTCTGTCATGTAGCGCCTACTAAAATGGGGTATGTAATACCACTCAAATATTTGCATCCGTACTTTAAACCAGCCACTAGATTCGTGTTTCTCTACAACACAATAATAAATATAGTCTATTCTGCAAATGTACAGAAATCAACGAATATCATAGAATTCTATTGTTTCGTGTTCCTGAGAAGATATATGGACATGTGCTATGAAGTACCATTTGAATTATAGCACCAGTATAAACAACTAACTTATTCATCTGTGTTTGTATGTGTATAAGTAAAATGTACTGGGCTTCCTTCACATCAACCTAACATTTCAATTTTAGCATACCTGGTCAGAACCAACTTGTGTATTTCTCTACGAAAATGACCAATATATATTGGGTTTCTTTCTCATTTGTAGACGTAAATTTATCTCCACGTAGAATAAGGACATTCACATCATGAATGATAAAATCCCCACTGGAAACCAAAACAGCTTCGCGTATGTTTTATCATATTGTAGTTAGCATATCTGAAATTCTGCGTGCTGAATAAATCAACAAATTTCATAATGATGGTGATTTTCATGTTATTTCACTTACATCAAAGCACCAGATCTAAGATGTGACGTATCAAATTTTGCATACGTGCTCAGGACCAATTTAAATATTTCTCTTTGTAAAAGCCTGAGTCGTGTATATTTCGTTTCTTACACATCTGCACACGTCACATTATTTCACAATTTGATGCCTTATGGAAACTAATCACCAGTAAATGAAAGGACTATTCCTTATTTTAGAAACAAAACATCGTACCACGAGGGTATATAGTGTAACAATCGACTAAAGTCGACTCTTGACTGCATGTTCCATTATAACATCCGTGCCTAGAACCAACAATCCATCGTAAAAAGCAAATTACACAAAAGTACAATTCCGATATTCATACGTCTTTCAGAACAAATGACAAAATGAATAAGATATTTACAGTCGCATATTAATTCAAGTCCTTGTCCCAATCATTGTGCCGATAACATGTTGAATACGGGCATTTACTTCGTCGATGATAACATCCCCGCTGGGAACCAAAACAACTTCATATATGAAATACCATGCTCTAAGTAACATCTTTAACAGCATATTTAAAAATATGTGTCCTGTATAAATCAAATAACTTCACACTCTTCGTGCTTTTCATATTATTTCAATTACATCAATGATTCATGCATCTGACCTATAAAGTACCGTATCAATTTTTGCATCCGTGCTCAGAACCAATTTACATATTTCTCTTTGTAAAAGCATGAGTCATGTATATTTCGTTTCTTACACATCTGCACACGTCACATTATCTCCATGTTTATCATCTAACATCTCTTCATCGTTAGGTATTATAATTTAGCAGCTTCATTTTTAAATAATTGACCACAAGAAGTGATTCCTATGCAAGGTTCCTACACTCGTTTCTTTGAAGCGATGCATCTGCGCTCAGAACCACGTTCTTCTTACCACTGCAAGTTGATGCTTAAATAAACATCAGTAATACTATTGTCTCCAATAACCATCTGATACTAATCACCAGTAAATGAAAGGACTATTCCTTATTTTAGAAACAAAACATCGTACCACGAGGGTATGTAGTGTAACAATCGACCAAAGGAAATCTTGGTTCTAGGCACGGATGTTATATGTGAACTTGCAGTATTGAACAGACTTTGGTCGATTGTTACACTATAGATCCTCGTGATACGATTTTTGTCTAAAATAAGGAATATTCCTTTCATTTACTGGCGATTAGTATCAGATGGTTATTGGAAACAATAGTATTACTGATGTTTATTTAGGCATCAAATTGTGATGTGACAGGCAGTGGTAAGAAGATCGTGGTTCTGAGCGCAGATGTATCGCTTCAAAGAAACGAGTGAAGGTACCTTGCATAGGTATCACTTCTTGTGGTCAAAGAATGAAGCTGCTAAATTATAATACCTAAAGATGAACAGATGTTAGATGATATACATGAAGATAATGTGACGTTTGCAGTTGTGTCAGAAACGAAATGTATATGACTCGGGCTTTTACAATGAGAAATATACAAAATTGGTTCTGAGCACGGATGCAAAAATTGATACGGTACTTTATAGGTCAGATGCATGAATCATTGATGTAATTGAAATAATATGAAAAGCACGAAGAGTGTGAAGTTATTTGATTTATACAGGACATATTTTTCAATATGCTATTAAAGATGTTACTTAGAGCATGGTATTTCATATATGAAGTTGTTTTGGTTCCCAGCGGGGATGTTATCATCGACGAAGTAAATGCCCGTATTCAATATATTATCGGCACATGATTGGGAAAAGGACGTGAATGTATATGCGACTGTAAATATCTTATTCATTTTGTCATTTGTTCTGAAAGACGTATGAATATTTACTTTTGTGTAGTTTTATTTCACTAGGAAATCTTGGTTCTAGGCACGGATGTTATAAGTGAACTTGAAGTAATGAACAGACTTTGGTCGATTGTTACACTATATATCCTCGTGATACGATTTTTGTCCAAAATAAATAATAATCCTTTCATTTACTGGTGGTTAGTATTAGATGGTTATTGTAAAAAATAGTTATGCTGATGTTTATTTAGACATCAACTTGTGCTGTGACAGGCAGTGGTAAGAAGATCGTGGTTCTGAGCGCAGATGCATCGCTTCAAAGAAACGAGTGAAGGTACCTCGCATAGGAATCACTTCGTGTGGTCAAAGAATGAAGCTGCTAAATTATATTAACTAAAGATGAACAGATGTTAGATGATATACATGGAGATAATGTGACGTGTACAGATGTGTAAGAAACGAAATACATATGACTCGGGCTTTTGCAAAGTGAAAAATTTACATTGGGTCTGAGCACGGATGCAAAAATTGATACGGTACTTTATAGGTCAGATGCATGAATCTTTGTTGTAAATGAAAGAACATGAAAAGCATGAAGAGTGTGAAGTTGGTTGATTTATACAGGACACAGGATTTCAAATATGCTATTAAAGATGCTACCCAGAGCATGGTATTAAATCTATGAATTTGTTTTGGTTCCCAGCGGAGATGTTATTATCGATTAAGTAAATGGCCGTATTCTACATGTTATCGGCACATGATTGGGAAAATGACGTGAATTTATATGCGGTAATAAAGATCTTATTCATTTTGTCATTTGCTCTGAAAGATGTATGAGTATGGAACTCTACCTTTTTGTAATTTTCTTTCTACAGGAAATCTTGGTTCTAGGCACGGATGCTACAAGGGAACTTGTAGTAATGAACAAACTTTTGTCGATTGTTACACTATATATCCTGGTGATAAAAATTTTTTCTAAAATAAGGAATAGTTCTTTCATTTACTGGTGATTAGTAACAGATATTTATTGTAAGAAATATGTATGCTCATATTTATTTTGGCATCAACTTGTGCTGTGGCAGGTAGTGGTAAGAAAGTCGTGGTTCTGAGCGCAGATGCATTGCTTGAAAGAAGCGAGTTTAGATACTTCAGATAGGAAAATGGTCTTGTGAGCAACGATTGAGGAAATAAAGCTGCTGAATTGCAATACCTAAAGCTGAAGAAATGTGACATAATATACATGGACATGATGTGACGTGTACAAATGGGAACGAAATGAAATATATATGACTCAGGCTTTTATAAGAAAAATATATAAATTGGTTCTGAGCACAGATGCAAAATTTGATACGGTACTTTATAGGTCAGATGCATGAATCTTTGATGTAAATGAAAGAACATGAAAAGCATGAAGAGTGTGAAATTGGTTGATTTATACAGGACACAGGATTTCAAATATGCTATTACCTAGAGCATGGTATTTCATATATGAATTTGTTTTGGTTCCCAGCGGGGATGTTATTGTCGATTAAGTAAATGGCCGTATTCTACATGTTATCGGCACATGACTGGGAAAAGGACGTGAATTTATATGCGGTAATAAAGATCTTATTCATTTTGTCATTTGCTCTGAATGATGTATGAGTATGGAACTCTACCTTTTTGTAATTTTCTTTCTACAGGAAATCTTGGTTCTAGGCACGGATGCTACAAGAGAACTTGTAGTAATGAACAAACCTTTGTCGATTGTTACACTATATATCCTGGTGATAAATTTTTTTCTAAAATAAGGAATAGTCCTTTCATTTACTGGTGATTAGTAACATATTTATTGTAAGAAATATTTATGCTCATGTTTATTTTGGCATCAACTTGTGCTGTGGCAGGTAGTGGTGAGAAAGTCGTGGTTCTGAGCTCAGATGCATCGCTTGAAAGAAGCGAGTTTAGATACTTTAGATAGGAAACTGGTCTTGTGAGCAACGATTGAGGAATAAAGCTGCTGAATTGCAATACCTAAAGCTGAAGAAATGTGACATAATATACATGGAGATAATGTGACGTGTACAAATGTGAACGAAACGAAATATATATGACTCAGGCTTTTATAAGAAAAATATATAAATTGGTTCTGAGCACGGATGCAAAATTTGATACGGTACTTTATAGCTCCAGGGCATGTCACTTTGATGTAAGTTTAACAACATGAAAAGCACAAAGAGTATGAAATTTGTTGATGTATACAGCACACATAATTGCAAATGATTTGTAATACTGGTTCCAGGCGCAAATGATATGAGGAAACTTGAAGTAATAAATATACTTAGGTAGACTGTCACGTGCGGTTGTGAATACGATTTACATTTTATGTACGTGTATGTATACAGATTATATGTACGAGTTCATAGCCAATGAATCTAACATAATTTTGCGGAAGCTAATGTACTGAATATAAAGAGGTAACTTGTGTGTATATTTCATTTCTAGTGCGTATGTACTTAAATGAGAGAGAGAGAGAGAGGGGGCAGGGAGGACGCAAATGTTATTGTCAGTATGAATGAAATGGTCAAGCGCGAGACATGTAGCATGGAGGACGCAGACTTTGCTTTACATTAAGTCAAAGTTTACAAAATTTCGTTACAGTTGCTTGTTTTTAGAAAATAAAATGGTCTCTAATTAGGAATTGTGTTAGGATATCTTTGAGTACGGATGTCGTAGTTCTGAGTGATGATGGACATCTTCAAATATACGTGTATAGGTACCTTGCATAGAAACCCCGTGTTTGTGCGCAATGACTAAATAATAAAGATGTTAGATTATATTACGTACGGAACATGGGATGCTAAACGATTTACATGCAGATAATTTAACTTGTACCAATGTGCAGGAAGGACAAGATATTTTAATCAGACATTTACAAGCAAATGTATAAGTTGGTTCTGAGCAAGGATGCTAAAAGTGATACGGTATTTTATAGCGCAGGTCCAGGAATCTTTGATGTAATAATTGAAACAACATGAAAAGAACGAAAAGAACGAACAGTGTGAAACTTCTCGATTTATAATGCACAATCAATTTCACGTCTCCTAGGAAAGATGTTAACTTTGGCATGGTAATTCATACATGAAATTGTGTTGGGTATGTTTTCATCGGTATCTTAATGACCGTATTGTACGTGTTATCGGTACATGATTGTGAAATTCTCTGTGGCAATGAAGATATTTGTTTTTCCTTTGTCATTTGTTCTAATAGCCGTATAGGGGTCGGACCTCTACTACATGTATTTGCAATTTGCTTTCAGAAAGGAATGTTGGTTCCGGGCACGGATACTGTAAGGAAACTTGCAGTAATGAATAGGCTTTGGTCGATTGTTACACTATATACTCTAATGATAATCTTTTCTTCTAAAGTAAAAAAAAAAGTACTTGCTTTAATTTACTGGTGGTTACTTTGAGAGGATTAATGCCAAAATAATAAAATTCTTATTTGTTGTGTGCATCAACTTGTGCTTTAACAGGCAGTGGTAATAAGGTCGTGGGTCTGAGCGAAGATGCATCGCTTGAAGGGAACGAGTATAGGAACCTTACCTGGGAGCCAACTCTTGTGAGCAATGACGTAAGAATAAAGCGGCTAAATTGCAATTGCTAAGGATCAAGATATATATTACCGAGGCATTTATAATGAAGGATGTTTAAGCTGGTTCTGAGCACGGATGCTAAAATTGATACGACACTATATCAGAGGTCCAGGAATCTATCATGCAAGTTAAACACGGAAAGAACGAATAGTATGAAATATGTTGATTTATACTGAATTTAAAATATCCTAGTTCAGATGTTAACTATAGTATGATTAAACATCTATAAAGTTGTTATCATTCATGACATTAATGCCCGTATTCTACACGTTGCGGCACGTCATTGGGAGTAGGACATGAATTTCAATGTAACAATAGAGATGTAGTCTTTCCTTTGTCATTTGTTCTGATAGCTGTATGGGAGTCTGATCTGCAATATTTCTAGTATTCTTTCAACAAGCACTGTTGGTTACAGGCACGGATGCTATATGGAAACTTGGAGTAATGAATCGGCTTTGGTCGCAAGTCACACTGTATACACTGAATACACTCTCGTGATAACCGTTTCGTCACAAATAAGGAATAGTACTTACTTAAATTTACTGGTGGTTAGTGTCAAATGGTTAGTGTAAAAAAACATAATATACTTATTTTTATTTTGGCAATCAACTCGTGATACAAAGCTAAATGTTAAATAACTGGAAGAAGGATTTGTTATGAAACAACAAGAAGCTTAAACTTAAAATGCCTTGAGAACTCAGTGAAAGTTTTGCTTGAAGCGTTTAATTGCATTACACACTTGAATCGTTAAGCGTTTAATTCAAAATAATTTCTTGCAGGAATATTATGATATTGGATAAGATTATATTATTTGAATAACGTAGTAGCAATATCTCAGGGTACTACTTCAGTCGAACACTTTGTGATTCTAAACGTTGACAGATGATTAAGTGAAGACTTGTTGTTCAAGTTTGCTTTCGCTAGTCATTATTAAGAAAAAGGCAAAGCGTCATTGGAATGAGATTATGGTAATAAGATTATGAACGAAACAATAATAGGAAGGTAACATTTGAGACTCCAAATGAAGAAATAATAGTAAAATTGTAAGTAATTAGGAGGAAAACAATTCTTTTATAACTGAGTTGTAAAATATCACATCTAATTTTTGCTTTATCACCATTATGTAATGTAGAACTTCTTATCTTATCACATGATCGTGAATTACCCTGATAACATGGATGACTCTGATTTTCTGTATCATAGTTACCCATAGCTTTGTGAGTATATTCTTGAATGTAAAGTTTTGCAAATGATAGTTCCAATCGGACACATGCATCGACTAATCCGTAAGAAAGAACAGTGCTAAAAGTATTTATTGTTAATACTTTCATTAGAAAACAAAAATTATAGGCACTGTGTTCAGCGTCATTTTATTTTAAAATTTCTTGTATTATATAATATTTTATAAATTATGTTCAGGACAAAATAATAAGATCTTACATTTACTAGCTATATAATGTAAAAATAACATGGGCGTACCTAAAGTATTTGGCACACGGAGCAGATAATCCTTTGCCACCCCCCACCCCATTTTAAAATGTAAACACACAACAAAATATTATGTTTGTAAGTAGATTTTTAAACAAAACAGTGCTGTCATAAGCAAATTGGAAATAACGTTTACTTTGGCGAAGTTTTCATTTCGTTTGAAAACTTGTACTGATTTGAACTCTCCCGATAGCCAACTCCACTTTCTGGCTGTGACCCGGCGGCCCCCCCCCCCCCCCGCATCAACCTTTAGTACGCCACTGAAAATAAACATTTTTTTTTTTTTTGACTTGTGAACTTTTCGATTGAAAAGTTAAACCGAAGCACTAAATACTAATAAAAATTAAAGTAGTGGGTTCAACAACAGGACGGTGGGGGAGAGGGCCAGTTGCAGCTTGAACTAGCACACTTTGTAATGTAAAACTTAACTACGAAAATCATAAGAAAAGAACATTTCGCGAAACTGAATCCCACAGAGAGAATTCCGAGTCAGTCCATGAGAAATACAAACATTACTAATACTGCTGTTTATACTGATGATATTATTTGCTTTAGTTTTCTTCCAATCTACAGCTTTTATTTCTTCAAATTTTAAGACGTTCAGTACTCTTATCCAAAAAATGAATCCAATTAAAACCTTGAAGTAATTTGTAAATTTTGACAAATATCACTTTACTCAGAGTTAGAAGTATAAGCACTTTACTTATAACAACTGCAGTACGCATATAGAGATCAGAATTAGGAAACTAAAGCATTAAAATACTGGATCAAATGAAGTAATAAATTACTGCCATATTGGGTTTTGTTGTTGCTATTGTTGTTGTTGCTGCTGCTGTTATTGTTATTGTTGTTGTTGTTAATGATGATGATGATGATGATGATATTCTGCTATATTATGAAAAGCGAGAAGATGAAATACATTGTAAATTTAAAAGTAATGCGAAATGAAAACATTATAATTCTACAAGGTTGTCGTCAGTATGAATTAAATTATATATTCACTTCTCATTCAGGTAATTAGTATATTTTCTGTCAGTTTTACCCAGATTTTGAACTAATTGCAGTTGAGCTGATGTAAGTTTATCAGAAAATTTTCAATTTCATTAAGGCAAATCAGTAAAGAAGTAAAGGGTATTTTCTTAAACGTTAAATATGATATCTTTAAATATGATTTAAATATGGGCCTACATCAATAACAAGCTACCAATATTTCTGCTATATCAATCAGCAGTGTGGTAATGAGCAATAATAATAATAATAAGGAAAACTGTCATAAGTACCGGACTCAATATTGCTTCGAAGCGCGTTTTAAGTATGGCTATTGGTTCCCAGCGCAGATGTTAAGTGGTTCTGAGCAGAGATATTTTGGTTCCTATCGTGGATGTGAGCTACAGAACCCTACTCAATTCATCTGCTGTCTGAAATCCCGGTTCAGTTGGTATTTTCTTCCGCGCATGATGCCGTGTAAATAAAAGATACGGTCGACATTCAAAGTGGTTTAGGTTAATTTATTATTTTTCTTTATTAAGGTCATTTGCAGAAAGTGTTTCGCTAGGGTGAGAAAAAAAAATATAACAAAAAGAAAACTTTCTTTTCCAACGCTAATACTGTATATATTTCAATTTGTGATTGATGCTATAAATAAAAAAAAATGATAATAAAGCATTTTAGCCCGTGGCTTCGGCACGGCACTCGTTTTTGTGGGTTTTTTAAAATGTTGTTAGTGTTGTTTTGGGGTTGTTTTTTGTGTGTGTACCACACTAAAAAACATACCAGGTATTAGGCCTAACGTAGGAAAAGAAATTATCCTCTATTTATTACTATTCTTACTGTCAAATGACGCAAAAGTGATCAAATTGCTATTAAGATTTTGTTTTGTATAACACTTACCGCTCGTTTTCGTCGAGATAAAGCAGCCACTTCAAAATGATTATAAAATCTGTGACAGATGAAAAACGTGGTTTAAATAATTCGTAATCGCCTGCCTTAAAATACTGTAGGAATTTGCTAATGTATTTCATGGCCCTCGTTTGAATAGATACCAACGATCATGTATATCGACCAAATTTTGTATATTCCTGCCCACAATCATGTATTTTGTATTAAACCGTATATTACACGAGCGCTCTGTGGCAAACTCGGGGGGGGGGGGGGGGCGGGTCTCTATTATACCCAGAGGCGTAGCTATGATATTTTGCGCCCGGGGACGAACTATAAAATTGGCGCCCCAGCCCCCTCCCCGTTTAATCACATTTTTGAATATTACCCTTGTTTACTTATTATAATGTAACGTTGTAAGCCTCATTTTGGCGCCCCTGTACCTTGGCGCCCGGGGACATATGTACTCCCCTTCCCCCCCCCCCCCCCCCAGCTACGCCTCTGATTATACCTGCTGTATCAGTTGAGAAATATATTGAACAGATCAGGCCCCAATACTCTCGCTCTGAAAAACATTAAAATAATTATATGCAGAATATCGGTAGGTCTCCCTCTTGCCAAAAATGTCAGCACCATATATATTTTGCAAGTAATGTAATGGGTATAATAACACACACACACACACACACTTTTTTTGGGGGGGGGGCAACGGACAGATGCCCCCATTTCCCAAAAAAAATAAAAAGTATTTTATATTTGTGTATTTCCCCCTCAGATGTGTTCTACGTTTTATTAAAACAAAATTTTATATAAAAAATTTAGTTTTTAGAATTTTTGATGGGGTATTTATGTTTCCATAGTGTTATCTAAAGGGTTGTTCGTCCGAGTCTGGTTTCCCTCACCTTGCTCGAAGTTCATTCCCTTGAAATGTTTTGTAACCTTTGCTATATGTCGCCTAGGTCTCAGTGTTTGCTATATGTAATGGTGTTATATTGTGTGTATGCTATATTTTCTTTATGTTTGAGACAGCAAGTATAGATCAAATATCTTTCCCAGTTGTATTTCTTCCTTTATGATGTTATATTGTATCTTTTAATTTGTTTTATGGTTTTCTAATTTTGACGATGGAATGGTGTACTATTTAGATTTTGTTTAAAAAAAATAATTTCCTATTTTATTATTCGAGTGATAATATGTGTCGTTCCTCATAATAGTCTTTAAAGATGTTGATAGGTAGGTTACGCTCGATCCAAGGTTCACGCTTCTTTATTCTCTATGTGTTTTTCCTGGGTCGCGTTAGGCCTCCTTTATTTAGTTTATCTGATTATGCTTTATTGAAAGATCCAAACGTATTTATGAGACCACATTATTCTATAGTGGTCAACCATGCAGTGCGGGAGAAGTTAGTAGGGTTTTAAACTAAGTGTTATACAGTATGTATTTGTGTCTTTATTTTGTCTGTTTGTGTTCTACATTGGGTGTTTTCAAAGACTCATGATGGGCCTATGCACTTCACTGAGCCCTGTGACTTAGCCCCATGATGTCATCGCCATTTACTTCCCCCTTATATTTTCCCTGTATCCCTTCCTATATATGTCTTTAGAATTTTCTTTCAGAGAAAGAAGAAAAAAAATTAAATTACAAAATTCTTTTATTTTTTTCTTTCTTCCTTTCTTCCCTTTTCTCTTTTAAAAAAAAAAGTTATATGGGTTTCTTTGAAATATTTGAAATAGAATTTGAAATTTTCTTTGAAATATGGCTGTTGTGGGGTGCGAGGAGGGGGTATGGGTATGGCATCAGCTCGCAATTGCGCTACGCGACCCTTCGGTCTGTAATACCTATTCCTCCCTCCCCCTCTCTCCCCCAATTCCAACATCAATTGCGTTATATCAACCTGACGGTAAGTATCTATTCGTCGTAAGACGTACTGAGTTCTTGCTGTGGTTAATATTCTTATTTTTACCACGTATCTTATTTAAAAATCTTTATCACCTGTCCACAGGATATCATCGTAGTTACTATATAGTCTATACATTTTAGAACGATTTTGTTTTCGTAGTCTAAATCTATGAATAAAATGTTATTTTTGTTATACTTATATTTTTTGCAAATTTTCATTATTAACTTTATCCTATTATGTTTAGTTTTATCACATTGGACAATCGTATGTAGTTTGGTGAAGTTCGCTGTTTTACATAAAGGGCATTTCGGCATTATCCTCAGCATACGATGTTTGATTGTTTCTTCGCCTGTTAGCCAGGTGTTGTGCAGGTATTTAAAAATTATACTTTGTGTTTTGACAGATCTTATTTTCCCCAATTTTTCCAATTTTTTTGTCCAATTTACACCCTCAGTTGTCCTGCTCTACTCTACATTTTATATTTTTGGTTACCTCCTCCCTAATCCAAGCGTGACTTTTACTTATTAAATTTTGCATAAATCTGTTTTGTCTCTATATTTTAAAATTAGTTCTCATATGTTTGCGTGGCACTTCGATTTTTTTATATTAATTTGTTATTTTTGTATATCTCTGGTCGGTTTCTCAAGGTGAAGCCGAACCAGTAGATGTACGGTGCTTCTCACGCTGTAGCCGGGTCTGAGTGCATTTTTTTTTTTTAATCTATTGATTATGTTAGTTAATTATAGTAGTAGAGGGCTCGGCAACCCCAAGCCCCCTCTACTTTTGGCCCTATATAATGTCTCCTTTTTTACATGATGCATTTTATGATTCCATATATAATCTATTATTTCGTTGTCTGTTTTGTTTAAAATTGTATTATCCATATCTATGGATTTAATTATGTAGTTAATATTTGAGTATAAATAAGTCTTGGCCACTTGGGCCCGCTCCATGATAGGTAATGGCGCCATGGCCAGATTTTCACATTTTCTCTTATTTTATTGATAATATGTTCATAATTTTCTACAGCTTCTTTTTTTTATTACCAAAGTAAACCCCTAGAGCCTTTACAGTGTCTCTCAGTAAGTGTGTGTGTGTGTGGGGGGGGGGCGATAATCCAGGGTGGTTGCCCCTCCAGTTAACTATTTTTAAGATTTCGTGCTTGTTGTGGTTTATTTTGGAACCCGACGCTTATAGCATTTCCCCTCTCTTCTAAAGATGTTGCAATCATATGCATGTTAGAGCATTTTTTAATTCATTTTTAGGTTTGGTATTTGTATGCCTTGTATAATCAGGGGCGGATTAAGGCTCACTGGTGCCCTAAGCACTGACAAATCTTGGCGCGCCCCTCTTTTCCACGTACACCTGAGAAGATAACCCTAGGGTGTACCATGATCAAGAAACAGAACATCATGATCAATTTGCACTAGTTGTATCAGTTTTTTTTACAAATCTTCATTCTTTTTTCTTTCTTTCTTTTCACCCTTTTCTCAACTTTGTGGTGCCCCCTTTGGCCCTGGTGTCCTATGCACGTGCTTAGTCTGCTTAATGGTTAATACGCCCCTGCTTGCACATCTGGGTTGTTTCTTATCGTGTGACGTAGGATTTATATTGCCATTACGTATTCTAGCATTGATAGTGGACATCCTTGTATCACTGATCGTTGTATTTCAAATTCTTTCGTGCATTTCCCGTTTAATTATCCCAGTGTGTAGGATTTTGGTCCATTTTGGAAATTGGGTCCGAAACCAAATTTTTTAAAAACATTCTTTATACAGTTTTGTTCAAATCAGTCGAAAGCTTTCTCCTGGTCGAAGAGTACCATAGCACTCATCATACCAGTTTCATTTATGTAGTTAATTATAGTTTTAATGTTTAAAATATTGTTTTGTATATCCCTCCCCCACAAGTTTGATTTACATTAATTATCTTGTTTATCCTACCCTTTACTGTATTTGTTAAAATCCTACTTAAAATCTTATAGTCCGTGTTTAAAAGTGATATAGGCCTCCAGTTTTTAATCTCGTCTCTATTCCCTTTCCCTTTGTATATAATTGTGATAACTCCCTCCCTCATAGATTTAGTCATTTTATTTTTACTTAAAACTATATTATTATACAAAGCGTTTAAGATCGGCGTCAGTTCACCGTGGAACTTTTGGTAGAATTCCACGATGAGTCCATCTTTCCCTGGTGACTTTTGTGAGTGTTGATATACTTTTTGTGATTTCTTCATCTGAGATGACATCATCACATTGGTCTCTATGTACTGCTGATGTCATCTCACAGTCGACATTTTTTAAGTAGCTGTCGATTGTGCTGAAGTATATGTTCTGTGTGGTGTGTGGTGTATAGTTCTTTATAATATTTGGAAATATTATTTAGGATATCTTCTTTTACAGTATGGGTTACATTGTTTATTTTGATATTGTTTAAAATTGTATCACCCCCTTTTCTAAATTCTTCTCGCTTATATACGTTTTTTGCCTCGTTGTAGATCTTTGTAAATTTTCCCGCCCTTATTATTCTCCCCTGATTTTCGTCTTCTTCAACGATTTTAATTTTGTCTGTCAATCGTTTTTTTTTTTCTTTCTCCATCGTCGTTTGTTGTTTTGCTTAGTTCTAATTTGAGTTCGTGTTTGTCTTTTCTTTTCTGGGGTTTTTCCGCCCTCTATTTGAGTACTGAATATTTATTCCTTTTATTTTGTTTTTAAAACATCCCAATCAATTATTATATTAATATTTTCTTCATTTTTGACGGTTTCAATTTCTTTTTTTAATTATTATTTCGACATATTCTTTGTCATTTAAAATCTTATTATTTAGTTTCCATAGTCCTGACCCACATTTTTCTATTTTTTTCATTTTTAGGTCAATAGTGAGCATGAAATGGTCTGATAGCTTTTGGTTGGTTATTGCAGTATTAATATATATTAATGGATCATAAAAATTTCCGTAAAATTTATCAATCCTGCTAGACTGGTTTAATTTATAGTTACCCAGTTGAAATCTCCCCCTATGATTAGATTTTCCATCGAATATTGTTGTAGGTAGGTGTATAAGTTTTCTTTAAAATTAGTTTCTTATTTCTATTAGCTGGCATGTACACATTTATAATATGCCAATTAAACATTTTAACACGTAGCAACCGTCCCTTAAAAAATTCCCCCCTCCTCAAACCTTTCCCAGCTTTTTAAAAATATTATTGTTGCAACCAACTCTAATATCATTATTTGCAAAATTGTTGCATATCTTTATTGCGTTAAGTTTGTCTTCTACTAAAATTTCGAACTCTGGCTTAATTCTATAGTGTGTTTCTTGTATCATTATTACACCAAAGTTTGTTTCTTTGGCTACTTTGTCTGCTTTCGCTTTGTCTATCCCATTGCTGTTGATAGTAGCGATCCGGAAATTTGTTTCTTCCATTTTTGCTTTACTCCCAGGTGCCGCATCACTTTTATATAGAATTTAATTGTATATATTTCAGTTAAAGTTATTATATTCCATTTGTTTTTGTACACACACACCAGCACGCTCGACAAAGAGCGCTTGAGTAATATACAGTTTGATACATCCTACATGGTAGTGGGCAGGAATACATATATAGGTCGTTATCCTTCTCGACCGAAGTAGTAACATTGTTCCAATGCTAACACTCGACGTCCTCGATTTGTGCTTCATCGTATTTGCAGTCTATACACTTAAAGTTACAATGGAAAAGTGTACATGAACATATTTATACCATAGACAGAGCCTTGAAGTACTACTTTTTTCGGTCTAAAACTGTCCCAAAAAAAAAAGAAAAAAAACCCAGCGTGTAATAGTTCATTTCGATACAGTTGCACAGAGCATTTGACGTTCATTTTGATGTCAATATATATTGATATCGATTAAGTGCGATTTGTTTTCAAAGCTGCTTTATTGCTGGTAGTGCTTCTGTTTTCAAGTTCGATATATAATATACCCATGGAGCAGTAGTAATACAGAAATCAGAACAACAACCATCATCATCATCATCGGGAGTATTATTATCGTATATGTTGGTCACATCGATGATCATTAATAAAAAGCGGTTGAAATATGAACAATATTCCATGTCTTCAAATAGCAAATAACTAAGCAAAGTGTGTGTGTGTGTGTGTGTGTGTGTGTGTAATTTTTAACGTAGCTTTAAAAAAAAATGCAATCATATCGCTACCATGTCTGCATTGTGACAGTTTATAATGATGTCTAGCAATGTGGCATCATGCCACAAACATACAGCATTTTGTCCCACCCAATCACATTATCCTCACACCAATATCTTAATGATGGGCGCCAAAAGAGGCAGCTGCTAGTACCATTTTTATGTCTTTAGTGTGATTCGGCAGGGGTTTGAATCCGCGACCTCTCGCATCCAAGGCGGACGCTCTGTACAGACACTGCACCACCTGAGCGATCACTTAGCAAAGAATGTACGATACTGTTTCCTGTTGTTCATAACAACTCGACCTGGAGACCCACCTGACGGAAAATGAAAGCGCATTACAACGTTATAATATACGAATCCGGAATTTTTTTTGATTATTATAATTTTCAAGAAAGTTAGTGCCTTTTAGCATTTGACAAAGTGTGCTTGCAGTTGCATACTAAGGGGAGGGGGAGTTTACAACATACTTCGATGCTGACTACTGATTTGAAGCATAAAATTAAAACTAAACAACAGCATAACATGTTTATATATCTTATTAAATACGTCTTCATTTGTCTTTCCGTGCGCCAAAATGCCTTCCTACACGAACATGTTCCATATAGGTAAATAAGTTGTACCAATCGTAAACAACCACCGATTTCGACATATATGATATCAATTTATAGGTTTCTCATCAGTTTAAATCGATCTGTGCAAAAAAAAAAAAAAAAAAAAAATAATTAAAAAAAATGTGTGAAAATGAATAATAAAAAAGTTGCTATTTGCGACTCATTGTCGCTTGCGATTTTACCGATCTTCGTATCCTTGATGCTTCCATCCTTCCCGTTTAGGGATGGTAGCACCTACTTGGATGCTAATACTATAGATTTGAAGCATATAATTAAAGCTGTACAACAGTAAATAATATGTTTATGTATCTTCTTATTAAGTACGTCTTCATAATGTATGTTCGTGCGCCCAATGCCTTCCTCTACGAACGGTTTCGATATACACGAATAAGTCATACCAATAGTAAATAAACACCGATTTTGACAAATTTCATATTAATATATAGGTTTCTCATCTGTCAAACTCGATCTGTGCCAACAGACATGTGTGAACATGCAGAATACAAAAAAGTGTACTTTTTACTGAATATTGGGTTCGACTTTACTGATCTTCATATCCTTGCTACGTTCATATACCGTTCCCGTTCTGCGATGGTAGCACATACGTCCATGCTAATACTATAGATCTGAAGCATAGAATTAAAGCTGTACATAATTATAAAATATGTGTATGTATCTTATTAAGCACGTCTTTATCTGTCTTTCCGTGTGCCTACATCTGACCTATACGAAAGTTTTCCATATGGGCGAATAAGTCATACCAATCGCAAAGAACGATTTTGACACGTTTGATATCAGTTGATAAATTTTTATCAGTCTAAATAGATCTGTGCCAATATAAATGGGTGAAAATGCAAAATAGAAAAGTTGGTATTTTTCACTCAGTATCGCTTGCAACGTTACCGGTCATCGTATCCTTGCTACGTCCATCTGCCATTCCCGTTTTGCGATCGTATCACATTTTTTCGATGCTAATTCTATAAACCTGACACATATAATAAAAGCTGTTCAACGGTAAATAATGTGTATGCGTCTTATGAAGTACGTCTTCATTTGTACGTCCTTGCGTTTAGTGCCTTCCTAACCGAATATTTTCCATATAGGCGAATAAGTCATACCAATCGCAAACAACCAACGATGTTGACAAGTTTGATATCAATTGATACGTTTCTCATGATTCTAAGTCGATCTCTGCCAATAGACATGTGTGAAAATGCAAAATAAAAAAGATTGTTCTTTTTACTGAATATCGGGTGCGACATTACCGATCTTCATATCCTTGGTACGTGAAACTACCATTGCCGTTTTGCGATTGTACCACATATTTCGATACTAATACTATAAATTTGAAGAATATAATTAAAGCTGTACAACAGTAAATAATATGTGTGTGTATCTTATTAAGTACGTCTTCATTTGTCTGTCTTTTCTCCTAATGTCTTCTATACGATCGTTTAACAAACAGGTGAATAAGTCATTACAATAGTAATAAACACCGATTTAGCAAAATTTGATATCAATTGTTAGGTTTCTCGTCAGTCTAAATCGATATGTGCCAACAGAAATGTGTGAAAATGAAAATAAAATAGTTTGTATTTTTGACTCGATATCGGTTGCGACTTATACGTGCCTCTACCATTGCAGTTTGCCACGGTACCACATATTTCAATTTTAATGTTATAGATCTCAAACATATAAGGAAAGCTATACAACAATATATAATATGTGTATGCATCTTATAAAGTACATCTTTGTGTGTCTGTATGTCCGCTCAATGTCTTCCTCAATGAGCGTTTTCCATATAGGCAAATAAGTTATAACATTAGTAATTTTTTAAAAACGCGATTTAGACGAATTTGATATCAATTGATAGGTTTCTCATCAGTCTAAATTGATCTGTGAAATATATAAATGTGTGAAAATGCAAGTAAAAAAGTTGATATTTTTTACTTGGTGTCGCTTGCGATATTACGGATCATCAACGGATCATCATATTCTATATTCTACCTACGTGCCTCTACCCTTGCCGCTTTGAGATGGTACCATATAATTCGATGATAATCATTTGAATGTTAGTGCTCCTAGATCTTTACAACACGAACGTTTATCTTAGAGTCGAATAAGTCATACCAATCGTAAGCACACACAGATTTTGACAAATCTGGTATTATTTGGTAGGTTTCTCATCAGTCTAAATTGATCTATGCCTACAGAAATGTGTGAAAATGCAACCTAGAAAAGTTTATATATTTTACCCAGTATCCTTTGCGACTTTACCATTACCAATCTTCATATCCTTGTTACGTGCCTCTAGTATTGCTGTTTTGCGATGGTATCACATACCTCGATGCTGATGTGGGAATGTTTATACAGACTTGATACTTCATTGTTGTGTTAGTTGTCCTTATATGTCGAACTTTCGAAATTCTTTCTGGGATTTCCTTACTGATAAATTTCCCCTGAGCCTGCACATTACGTTATTTAATGCAGAAGATGAGCTGCAACTACAATATCTTTTAGGTAAAAGGTTACCATCAGGAGTAATCGACAAAGAAAACTCCAAGCTATTCGTCCTGTATGCAGCATACTTTGTCATGCAGTGTGCAGCTATCTTCTGTAAATAAGGTACTGAAACTTGCAACTTATGAGTTGACGAACACTTTGTTGATTGATATTGTGTAAGAATTTGTATTCCAATATAGAATATTTTTTTTTTTTTTTTTATATTATATTTATTGATTGTATTCAGATGATTTATTCTTATATCATGTAATCTTCCATGGAAGGAAATAAAGATGATGATGATGATGATGAAGTAAAAAAGTTGATATTTTTTACTTGGTGTCGCTTGCGATATTACGGATCATCAACGGATCATCATATTCTATATTCTACCTACGTGCCTCTACCCTTGCCGCTTTGAGATGGTACCATATAATTCGATGATAATCATTTGAATGTTAGTGCTCCTAGATCTTTACAACACGAACGTTTATCTTAGAGTCGAATAAGTCATACCAATCGTAAGCACACACAGATTTTGACAAATCTGGTATTATTTGGTAGGTTTCTCATCAGTCTAAATTGATCTATGCCTACAGAAATGTGTGAAAATGCAACCTAGAAAAGTTTATATATTTTACCCAGTATCCTTTGCGACTTTACCATTACCAATCTTCATATCCTTGTTACGTGCCTCTAGTATTGCTGTTTTGCGATGGTATCACATACCTCGATGCTGATACTAGTGATATGAAGCATATACTTAAGCAATAAAACAGTAAAAATTATGTGTATGTATCTTATTAAGTACATCTTCATTTCTCTGTCCGTGCGCCTATATCCGTGCAACATGATCGTTTTCTATAAGGCTAAATATGTCATGTTAATCGTAAAAAAAGCTACAAAGATTTGGACCTATTTGATATCCAGTCATTGGTTTCTCAATAGTCTAAAACGACCCGTGTCAATATAAATGTGTGAAAATGCTACCTTGAAAGTTGCCTTTTTTGTCTCGGTATTGCTTGCGACTTACCGATCTTCATATCTTTGCTACCCGCTTCTACCCTTGCCGTTTTTTGATGGTTTGTATATAACCAAATAAGTCATGCCAATTGTAAAGAACCACCGATGTTAACACATTTGATATTAGTTTATAGGTTTCTCATCCTCCAAATCTTTCTGTTTTTAAGAAACGTTTTTCTAATTCAACTAACGGGTTATCACGCTAAAATTACGCTACTGACAAATGTCACCTTAATATCCTACATACTAAACTTAGACAAGCAGGTGTCTCCTGAAATCCGACCTTTACATGGTGAATTTAGTTAACTCTTTCACGTGGGCATGTGCTTATGATAATGAAGAAGTTGAACACTTTGTCTATTGCCCCTTACCTAATGCCAAAGATCCCAGCTCTTTCGCTCTACCTTTCAATACACTTCTTGGTTAAGTCTAGATTTATCATTGAAAAGTGACGTGACTACTCACCTACAATAAGATGTCTTTCTGCTTGTGTGATGACCCGTTAGTTAAATTAGAGAAACGTTTCTTAAAAATAGAAAGATTTGGAGGATTTCGGATATCATCAGGCAGAGAGTTCTAAAGACGAATCGTATATGGTAAAAGGTCGTGTGAAAATATAAAGTTTGGTTGAGATTGGTGTGATACTTTGAGAGTAACGTAGACGATAATTAGATGCCTCATATCTCCTTTGTGGAAGAAGTTCGTTTAAATAGTTAGGTACTTGAGTATTTATAATCGAATACATAATGCATAATCTCTTCCTTTTCCTTCGTTGTGCAAACCAAGCAGTTTCCGCATAAAGAGACTATCTAGAAGAATTAATGGGTATAGATCTGGAACGATCCGTGCATCTTCCATCTGATTTTCCCCCCTTTATTCTGATCTTTCCGAATCTTCAATAGAACAATTATCCCAGACTCCAGAAGTATATTCTAAGGTTGGACTTATGAATAGTGTATATAATTTAGCTGAAGTCAACAATTAGTCTGCATTTAGACGGTAGTGTTTTATCTCCTTTCTTATACATCGGTATGTCATACGCTAGCTTGCACTGTGTTAGGAACACGCTGGCTGGGAGTGATTTATTTAAATGTATTTGCAATGGAACATACATTTCTTCAACTATACTTGTACAAGTTTATTACTTATTGGATTGGTTCCAGCGGTTTTGTTTAGGTCAAGACTAGTTACTACATCTATAATTTCTTGTTTATATATAATGATGGCAGAAATAAAAGTTTCATTTCTAACTTCAAAATGCGGTAACTGTTTATCATAATTTTTTAAACGTGTAACATATCAAACTTCCGAGTTCAACAGGTCGCACTTCTCCTGATCACTTGTTGCAAATTTAGATGATCATTTCGTACGTTTCAGTGGAGGTAATAGGTTCCATGTCTTTGTAGAATGTACTTGTTATCTCATTATTTTCCAATAAGGTCGAGGATTTGATCCGATGGCAGGGGTTGAACCTGCATCCTTTCGGTCGCAGGTCTGAGAGGCTAACCACTAAGCCAATGTTGCTCCTCTTAAGATTAATATACCCATATGATATTTTCCAGTATCATACGTAACTATATGATACGTTTAATAACACCCAGTAACTCAGCAAATGCCGGCATGACGACATATGAATTGAAGGTGTAATGACGAATGTAATTTAAAGTCAATTATGTAACCTATTTTTATGCTTTTTATTGAATATCATTTCTGTCATGTGATACACATAACATAATCTTACATTTAAGTTTATTTAAAATGAAATTTATGAAATTCGTTAAATAGTTTCAATCTTTTGCGACTCTCGTGAAAAGATCCTTCATTGCTGTTCATATAATTTTACATGTCATTATATTTCTTTATTGATTTGCACTTTGGTTACAAAAGAGACAACTTTTGCAATTTAAAACTTATTTCATCTATACTACACTAGTATAGCTCATGAAATGAAGGCAGTTTACTTGGCCTCTAATTCATCTATAGGGAATGATACCTGCGGGAGACTGCTCTATCTGACCAGTGTGTAACTATGGAAACGGTAATTTAGTGACCTCTTCTCCAGCCTCGAGCTTTAGGTTAAGACTGAAATTCGCTGTCTTATGTAATGTTCTGTATCTGTAGTTTAAAGCTGGGAGAATTATACAAAGAGAATAGCAAGTAAACCCTTCTGTAAATGGAGCAAATTCGCACTTTTACACTGTAAAACTAATTTATCTTACAATCATTTATGAATAATTAAAAATTACTGAGTAGTAACTAAGAATATATAAATTCTTTAGATGGAGACCCAAATTTCATTTTTTAAATTATCGTATTTTTTATGTTTACTTTCCAGATACATTTTTAAAAAAATTCTCAAGAAAATATGAAATCTGACAAAAGATAACGAAAGTCTTATTATTTTGATTTTTTGTAAAGAGCAAAGAAAGAAAACTATTAATGACATAAGCTTTCATCATGACATATACACACTAGCCTCCACAGAAGTACCTTTATGACAGTACGGTTAAAATAGAAATAAATATGCATATACAGTTGTAAACTTTCCCGATTTATGACTAAACATTTATACTGTGATAGGGTATTCTTAGTAAGTAAAATGTGTATTATACAATGAATGAATAGGAGGTATTCGATGAATGGACTGCACGCATTTCAGGTGCAGTGGCTACTCAAGATTATTTACTGATGCACAAACTAGTTATAGTTGTCATACTGGTTGTCATTCCAGGGATACTGACAGTCAGTGATTTCCACCTTGTAAAATCTTTCCTCTAGGGCGGACAATAATAATAGTTTCTGAAGCTGATTTTATTAGCAATGGTTTGCAAAATAACAACAAATATCCTTGTGTTTTATCAACTCATTATGGTTCCGCTGCTTTGGTAGAACAAAAAGGAATGTTCTTTATTGTTTTATGAATTTTATGCCCTGTGACAATGGCCAACATTTTGTAGGTCACGATCACTTTGGCATAAACTTATTTTATGCATGGCAGTTGGAAACTACGAAAATCTTCTTAGAGGCGAGCTGTATAATCGGCAGTTACATTGTTATTCTGAAAGAGTTCTGATAACTAAATAAATAAGTAAATAAATAAAAACACCATCTTTTATCATTAAAAGTTGCCAAGTGTTGTTTATACATTGTACGTGGCGTAATTCGTAAGTTTACTCGGCATATTTTCAACTCGGTAACGCCTGGTAACGGTCATACTTTTACCTAAATATGTGGGTCCTTTGAGAGCATCGTAAATGTATGGAGGAAAAGAAATAATTGTATTTTATGCTCATCTCAAAAGATTTGTTTGTATTTCTGCGAAATAGTCATGCCTAACCAGATAATAGCACAGACCCCCCCCCCCACTGTAACTACAAAGCCTTGAGCAAGTACGAAGTTACCAGTTAATTTTATTGTTTGTTTCTATTTTTCAAGTTGTCTTCGTGTGTGCGCGCGTAAATTGAAAGCTTGTTATTACCAGTCAATATCGTCAATCATATTTGCTCCATTATTCCATGCAGATAAGAAAGGAACTAATTTTGTGTTGAATTTGTGCCCCCCCCCCCCCATCCCACCCCGCCCCGGCACGGTACAATAAACAAACACTTGATTGAAAATAAAATAAAAGAAACTAACCTTGCATTGTTATAATGTATTCCTTCTTTTTTCATCATGCGAAATTTACAGAACAAAATATATCAACGAACTCCGTAAATGTAGCGGATGCCGGCATGCGTATGCATCCTTACTGTGTGTGTATCGCTAATGTCAGATAAAAAAAATATCGCAAAAGAGACGAAAATATCACCAGATTGCTTGAAGGCGCCTGCCATTCACGCATGATAAGTTTCAAGGTGCAAACGGACCAAGATTATATTGTATCCAGGTTAACTATACGACGATATCTCGCAAATAAAAAAAAAAATCATTATTTTAAAGAACATACAATGTGAGTGCAAATGATAATCTTTCGCAGGTATGAGTTACGAAAGTATCATGGGGGGGGGGGGCACCAGACAGATGACCCCCACCACACAAAAAATAAAGTGTTTTCATGTACTCTTGTATACCCCAAGATGTGTGTGCTTGTTTAAAGTTTAAAAAAGGAATTTTGATCAAACTTTTAGTTTATAATTAGTCCTAGTGTTTTCTAAAGGGTAGTAGTCTGAAACATGGGTCTTATTCCCATTTTCAGATTTCATATCCTTGATTTTTAGTGATCTTTGTCAAGAATTTTCTATGTTCCGTGTATGCTATGTGTATCAATGCTATGGTGTGTGTATGCTATATAGTCTGTGTGTAGGGACAGCAATACTATGTCAAATTTGTCTCTGTTGTCTTAATATATATTTTTCTATGGACTTTTCAAATTTATTTGTTTGTCCTGGTATAAATTTAGTTGCTTTTGAATTAATTTGCAATTTAGAATTCCGGCGAGATGAACGGTATACTACCATTTGAAATTAAAATAAAACCTTTTGTTTTATGTGATTGACTATGGTGTGGTGTTTCTCACATTAAAGTCTATTTTCAAAATGAGGTAGGCTGTATTCGAGTCAGGGTCCGCACTTTCTTTCTTTATTTATTTGTGTTTCTCCCGATTCGAGTTAGGCCTCCTCTCTAGTATTTAATTTATAATGTAAAAGAAGTAAATATCCAACCCAAAACCCCTTAGGAAGCTTTATACATTTACTGGTTTGGTTTTAGCATGAAAAACATAAGTGACATCTACAAAAATAATAAACTGGTAAAAAGACTAGAAACAACAAGGACCTTTAGAAGTATAAAGGAACTTTTATGTAAATATAGGGAAAATGAGGAACTTTGGGGAATTGAAACTAAGGAAACATATAATTGGATAAGGGAAAATTTAACCTCTAAAATTAAAAATAAAGTAGAGGAGGAAATATCTCGGTTAATTGGGACAGACCTTAGAGGTACTGGACCAACATCGGCTCTCCAAAAATACAAAGCTTGATATTCAGATATCTACACGACATATGCATACATGTAAATTATCTCATGTGCAAATGTGCGAACTTCACAAAATATCATGCGATGGCACAGTGCGAGTTTAGGAAACAAGACAGGATACAATTAATTATGGAGATATCCAAGAAATAAAAATACAGAAGAAACCAAGTTTTATATCAAGACGGCAACTTTAACAAAACTTTAATAGGAAAAATAACAGATAACATAACTAAAACCATGATGGCGTGTGACCAAGTCATAAACATAAAAAAAATGAATAGGCAAATTTTTTTGTAATCCTTTCAAATTAATTAGAAAAAAGAACTTCTAGGAAGATTTGTGAATGGGAGGGACGGGGCTGCAAAGGGTGAAAAGAAGGGGAGGGAGATGGGGCAATGGATAATCTCCCCTTAAAGGGGACCATCACAAAGTGAACCCTTGCCCTCATACCCCCACCCCGGATTGGAATCTGCTGTAGCCGCCACCCTTTTAGATTCTTATAAATTTTCCTAAACAGCTTCAGTTTCTTTTTATTATCCATTACAATTAAAATTAAACAATTAAATAGACTTTAATTATATTACGTAAACTATCACAAATCCTAATTATCGGGACAGAGAAACTATATGGGAAAAGAACGAGATAATGACGTCATGGGGCTATGAAAGAGTCGGGAAAAACACCTCATATAGGAAACTTTACATACATACACGAAAACAAAGGATCTAATAAGTCTCTCTTCTAATTCTATTTGCTCAAAATGTGCAGCTCTCGCACTGCACGGTAAATCCCCACTGTGTGTGTGTATGTGTGTGTGTGTGTGTGTGTGTGTGTGGGAAGAACAACCATTTTTAGAGATTTTGGCAGAAATCCAATAAATAATTTGAGACGGCCTAACTCTAGGTGGGAGAAATACAAGCAAATAAAAAAGTGTATGGACTCCAACTCGAGTACAGCGGATTTCAATTTACAAATCCAATATGTGAATAATGACACAATATATTTGCACACAGAACACATTAAGTTTTTTTTTTCTTAATTAAATTATAATACACCGTTACTTAGCCAAAATTCAAAAATATATTAAGTAAATAAAAATAAACCTTTTCTTGATCCGATTATAAGGTCCTAAGATTACTGGGGAGATTTGGGAAAAAATAAAGGCTATCCCAACATGGAAGCAAAATATAGCATACACAAACTATAGCATATATATATATAGCACACACGGGATATAGGCAACCTCTAGCCAAGGTCAACCAAGAGTATAGCGAAGGGATTTCAAGTCAGGTGATGGAAAGATAGAAACCTATTCGGAAAAACAACCCTATAGATAAAACTAGGTTTTAAAAGAAATACCCCGTTAAAAAGGAGAATTAAATTTTTTTGACCTAAATTCTTTTGCATAATATAAAACATACAACACATGGGGGTGGGGGTGGATAAATACACATAAAACACTATAATGTTTTGGAAAAGTTGGGTGAGGGGTCTGTCTGGTGCCGGCCCCCCCCCCCAGTACTTCGTCTTGTGGGGATAAATGTACGTCATTTCCTGCTGGCGTCCTCTATAGGTGGAAAATCGTATCTAAGTAACAGTGATGTATACTTTTATTTCGAGAAATTAAATTATTTTTTCTGTACACTTTATAGGTTTTTTTTGGTTCTTTTTGTTAAAGTATAACTACTTTTAATCATGTTATGCAAATCTGATGTATAAAGAAAAATGTTGGTGCATGGCCGGTAACTTTTATACGTCATGGCAACGGAAAATAAATTCCGCGCATGCGCATTTTGTGTGGGAGCACCAAAAAAAACCCCACACAAAAACCAGCAATCTACTAAAACAAGCCATTACGTGAGAACTTGGCCTGAAAAGAGCAAATATAGGTACTATAAAATATTGCTAGTCTCGGATTTGACAAGCCTTAGTTTTTTATGCTGATGAAACATTTTTCAGTAGAATTTTTTTTCCTACAGTTTAAATGCCTAATTTTACTGTTTATAATCATACATGTTCAAATGTACTGGTCACATATAACAATATCGTCGAAATATTAACTGATACCATGCTGGATTTATATAGAATGTCTAAATAATCATAAAACTAAAGGTGTAATTGATTATAACCAATATATATTTTTTGCAATAACAAGATAATGAGATCCGAACATTGACCAAACAGTACTTAGAGAAATTCAATATCGATTAGTTCATCCTCAACCTCCAACTGATATACTTTATTGCAAGGGGTAAATGGTACCGTATTGAAAGACGTGTTAGGAAAAAGATACCGTTGTTAAAGAATATCCTGACCGACTGAGATCTTAACATCGTACATCATAGCTGCAAACAGTGCAAGCCAATATACACATTTGCACTATGCTCACGCAAGAAATATTGTATCAACCAAATGGGTTTCTTGACCGAGCGATGTCAAGCCCTTGCGCGAATCCCGCTACGAGTCATGGGTTTCCCCGATTCAAAGGAATCCTGTACAACTATTTCTGCAAACTGGAAAGTCCAACGCGTCCAATCTATCAGTAATGTTACTCTGATTAATACATGACCACAAATCCCAACTTCCCAATTGTATGTCAATGTCACAACTGCAAAGCTTCTCTTCGTTAACTTTCCGTAACTTACCGCCAGTATTTCACGCCGTGAAACTACACAACTCAACAACCTAATACAGGGAACCGTTTTTACTACGCCACCTTAGGCCTTTTAAATCATGATTTTTAGCTTCATTTCGCCTGTAACTTTGTAACATATTTACCACCACAGCAACAATAAATGGCGCCCGCCGACGGCGGAACAGTCCTTTTCTGTTGATTCCATTGTATAATTTACCAATCTCCAGTCATAAATACTGCACCTGGAGTCACACGATCAATTCACGCAATTAGATTTGAATAGGGACTACTGAGTGACAGGGATACTCATGCGGCTCTTACCTGAATTCACCAAAAGTAAACCATGTCATCTTGAAACTCACTTACACTTCACTCCGTAACGTTTGCCCCTAGTAATTGGCTAATTATTTTGGTCTAAAGACTATAATCCCAGCACCGACTTCCCATATTCAAGCAAGTATATAAGGAATCCTTAAAATGGAGAGCGGTAAACAAATGCGCATACTCCAAAATATATTACAATATTATACATACCTTGGAATTTTATTAACTATTTTTGTTTACATATTTTCATTGTACTCGTGGATGGGTAATGTGATTTTGCGTTCTGCCTTGCTTATAAAATGTATTGTCTTTGGTCAACAAAAGTTGATTTAGAGAGGATAAGAAAAGAAGTTTTGTTAAACGATGATGGAATTAAATAAACACTGGGGACAATATCGTACGTTGCACATAAATCGCAGAGATTAATTGAGATTTTGCTTAACGGTCAATCAGTCCGCACTCGAAGTAGGGAAATAAGCGAATAGTGCAAAAGCCGACCATTGTCTGATAATCGACGTACATCTGCCACAGCCATATATTGTAAAAATCCCATTACTACAGGTAAAAAAGAATTAACTACAACTGCTTCTTTGGGGCGTCATGTGTGACCAGTGTATATTAGTACTGTGTTAGAAAAATATTGCGACAAACCAAAGTAAAGAAAACAGTCACTTTTATCAATCAGTCCATATCGTTTTACAAATTATACTGAATAACTGACTTCAGTAGAACTCAGAAGAATGTATTCCTGTAAGCACATCACGATTGCGGTGTTTGTACATTTATATAAAGTGGGATCATTTTACAAGCAAAGTATACATTTAAAAATTAACACTACAAATGAGACAACGCTTAAGTACATACGGATTATAATCGTGAGATGGCAAAGAATGGTTCATATGTTGAGAGGTAACCAATACACCAACAAAATAAGAGTTTGTAAGAACATCTTATTTCCTTCTTAGATATACTTAGCCATAATGCAAATTGTTTCCTAATATGAAACATGTAAACATATTCCGACCATGCTGGAAACAAAAATAGTAAATTTAATTTAGTTCAGCGTAAACTGTAAGTTAGTTCTTTCCTTTTGGCATGGTGTCTGAATAAAAAAGTATATTTCTCAAATTTGCTAACCACTACACTGTCATTATGTAATTAGATACCTAATTGATGTACCATGGTTGTATACATATATCTATAAATATATATAGTTTTGTGGACATGTACGGTTGAATAATACCATCCCGTGTTTGTGTAGGGAAATGCGTACATCACAATCGCACTCGTAAATTTGAATCAATACCATCTCATGAATGGTTAGGGGCCGTCCATTTAGTATGTACGCATAGAAGGGTGGGGTGGGGGTAACCCAAATGCATAGGCTTGAGCATGGAGGTATACTGATAATATATGTACGCATTTAAGGGGGGGGGGGCGCTGAAACCTCGAAAATAAGTTGTATAATACGTAACCTGTTCGACTTGGTTCAGTAGGCTTTTGCATTTTAGCGGACATAAGACAAACTTGTCCCACCCAGTCACACTATCCTGACACCAGGCCGACTAATCCGAACACTAACCTCTTAATGATCGGCACCAAAAGAGGCAGCTGCTAGTACCATTTTTATGTCTTTAGTATGATTCGGCCGGGGTTTGAATACGCGACCCCTCGCATCCGAGGCGGACGCTCTATAGACACATTGCACCATCGGAGAAGTCGCTTAGTAAAGAATGTACGATACTGGTTCCTGTTTTTCATGACAACTCGACCTGGAGACCTACCTGATGGAAAATGAAGGCGCATTATAAGGTTATAATATACGAGTCCATAAATACATAAATATTTTTTAAATTATAATTTTCGAGCAATTAGTGTCTCTTAGCATTTAACAAAGTCTGCTTGCAGTAGCGTACTAAGGGGAGGGGGGTTACAACATACTTCGATGCTAATACTACTGATTTCAAGCATAAAATTAAAGCTAAACAACAGCATATAACATGTTTACATATATTATTAAGTACGTCTTCATTTGTCTTTCCGTGCGCCAAATACCTTCCAACACAAAGATTTTCCATATAGGTAAATTAGTTGTACCAATCTTAAACAACCATATATTTCGACATATATAATATCAATGTATAGGTTTCTCATCAGTTTAAATCGATCTGTGCCAAAAAAAGTCGAGAAAATTAATAACAAAAAAGTTGGTATTTATGACTCATTATTGCTTGCGACTTTACCGATCTTCATATCCTTGATATGTGCATCTACCCTTCCCGTTTTGCGATAGTAGCACATACTTGGATGCTAATACTATAGATTTGAAGCATATAATTTAAGATGTACAACATTAAATAATATGTGTATGTATCTTATTAAGTACGGTTTCATATGTCTGTTTGTGCACCCGATGCCTTCCTATCCGAACGGTTTCCATATAGGTGAATAATTTATACCAATAGTAAACAAACACAGCTTTTGACAAATTTCATATTAATATATAGGTTCTCATCTGCCTAAATCGATTTGTGCCAATAGACGTGTGTGAAAATACAAAATAAAAAAGTTCCACTTTTTACGGAATATCGGGTGCGACTTTACCGATCTTCATATGCTTGCTACTTTAATACACCCTTCCCGTTTTGTGATTGTAGCACATACTTCGATGCTAATATTAGAGATCTGAAGTATAGAATTAAAACTATACAATATTATAAAATGTGTGTATATATCTTAATAAGCACGTCTTTATTTGTCTGTCCGTGCGCCTAGATCCGACCTATACGAAAGTTTTTCATATGGGCGAATAAGTCATAACAATCGCAAAAACAACGGTTTTGACACATTTGATATCAGATGACAAATTTGATTTTAATTGATATGTTTCTAATCATACTAAATCGATCTGTGCCAATAGACATGTGTGAAAATGCAAAATAGAAGGTTTTGTTCTTTTTACTGAATATCGGGTGCGACTTTACCGATCTGCATATCCTTGCTACGTGAATCTACCATTGCCGTTTTGCGATCGTACTACATATTTCGATGCTATTGCTATATATCTAAAGCATATAATTAAAGCCGTACAACTGTAAATAGTATGTGAATGTATCTTATTAAGTATATCTTCCTTTGTCTGTCATTTCGCCTAATGTCTTCCTATACGATCGTTTTCCATACAGGTGAATAACTCATAACAATAGTAAATAAACCCCGATTTTGACAAATTTGATATAAATTGATAGGTTTCGCATCAGTCTAAATCGATCTGTGATAGTAGAAATGTAAGAAAATGCAATATGAAAGTTTTGGTATATTTGACTCTGTATCGCTTGTGAATTTAACAATCTTCATAACCTTGATACGTGCATCTTCCATTGCCGTTTGTCTCGGTATCACAAACTTCAATGTTTATAGTATAAATCTGAAGCATACAAGGAGAGCTATACAACAGTATATAATATGTGTATGAATCTTATTAAATACATCTTGATGTGTCTGTATGTCCGCCCAATGTCTTCCACAGCGAGCGTTTTCCATATTGTGTATTGTTCCACTTCCTATTTTTACACTACCTAATTTTGACCTAGTTTAATAAACACCCATTTCTACAGAGGACACATCTGTCGCAGCCTCGACATTTTTTTACACTTATCAGCATTGAGTCACTCGGACAAAAAGATTTGTCAAAAGTCATATCATTATTATTAATGAAGTGAAACAAGGACACATACGATGAAAAAAATAATACATTTCTCCAATTCACTTTTTTCCAACCAGGAAGTCCTCTTAAAATCTTTACCAACTATTCTGACAAGGCAAATACAATTCGTTCCATACCAATCATCCAGTCTGCTACTCAACATGTGTTAGCTATGTGACTCACAGCTGATAACTGCATCTCCATCACTTTTTTAGAATTGTGTTTTGTGTTTTACGTGAATATGTCATTACTGATTTTCTGAGGTGGTTCTTGGGTATTTTACTTTGGAGTAATGAACATGAAACACACGTTTATGGTATATTTCATAAATAAATCAGCATCCTCTACATTACTGCTAATTTAAATAAAATTACGTGTATTACTATTAGGATTTTTCTCTCAAAAAAAGGCAATTTTACTTTAATAGTAAATTTTCAAACGTCCATTAAACTAATCTTGATATTTAACTTATTTTGACAAATTAATTCTTTCTAAATGTCTTCTGTCTCCTATTATTTGCACTATTAGAGAAATAAGTTATGAAGTATGCAAAACAGTTTTGTACCTTAAACAGTACATGTACATTAAAGAATTGGGGTTCTGCATATTCACAATGCCATTTAATTATTGCAAGGATGTTGTACACCAAATCCAGTATTCTTTTATTATAAGTAAACAATTGTATTATTATACCATCATGATTTTCCCCCAATTTTATTCTTTCAGCTTTTCCAACAAAATATCTGTTCCAAAACAAATTTTTTGATAAATATAGGAACAAATTCTGAGTAAACACCATTTTTCTTTTGTTGTCGTTGTTAATGGTAGACTGAGAGAAGAAAATGCAGCAGCATATAATATGAACTTAAGTGAAGTTATGAACTTACTAAGCCTGGATTTAAATAAATGGTATCACTTGTATTTCTAATGACAGCCACAATCCTCTTAGTTTGGGCTCAAGACCAGCAATAGTGAATAGAGGTATTTCGAAAGACATATAACAGCTCACTCATTATAATGTTACTAATTAGCATTATTGAAAACTTCTTAGATATCAAAATAAATAGTATATATGTATGGTGCTTGTTGGCGACATTGGCAGATTATTCACTCCACATCCTGGTTCCCGGGCAGTTTTGATCTCTCACAATAATAATCACGGGCATAGTGGCTCGTTACAAAGAAAATCAACAGATTTGGGTTCTAACCTGTAACACTATTAACATATTATATTGTTACAGGTTAGAACCCCATCCCTTGATTTTCTTTGTAACGACCCCCTGTCATCATGGGCAGTAAATTTGAAACATACTACTTCCGGGTCAATCTATTTTTAAGGTGCAATATATACTAGTACATAATGGGAGGTAACTCAAGTTGTGCTATTCAATTCAATTCATTAATGAAAAAATGGAAATAAATAGGTAAAAAGGCAATTATTTATTTTGCAGATGAATATTTATCGAATATTTAACATTCAGCAGCGTAAATATGCATTTATTTTATTGATATTTGTGGCAAGAGTGCAGAAAAGGACGACGTGCTTCGTGGGCAGATGGAAATCTGCCCACGAACTTTTATCTGCCCACGAAACCGTCTGAGGACGACAAAACTGCCCACGACCCACCTTAAATAATAGTATATATATATATATATATATATATATATATATATATATATATATATATATATATATATATATATATATATATATATATATATATATATATATATATATATATATAATGCCTCAAACCAATCAGTGCAAGTGGGTTAAAGTGGGATCTGTAACCCCTTGTAACAAATTCTGCAGAAAAGAATTCTGCGGGGAACATTCACAAAGTGTTCGAAGGAGGAGTTTAGGACCAATACCATGTCTGCGATGTGGTGTTGGAGTCAGGGGTAAAACACAGTTATGTGCAAGTCGGTGGTAAGCGATACAGGGAACTCAAAAGATATTATCATTAAAAAATAACAATGATGCGCTAAGATGTGAGGCGATTATATAACTAAGTTCTCAGACAAATTATAACTTAGACAAATGACATTATTATTGTATAAATGAATCAAGAATTTGTCCCATATCCTATCATCAAGAATTATGAAGCGTCTCGTAATGGAATAGTTAGACAATGTAGGCTGAAAAAGCCAGTTGGTTTTGTTACTAATGTTAGTTATCTTAGATTTACCGTTGAGAAGAAACATTATCTCTGTCATCGTTTCGTGTTCGAGGTTTTTCATGGGGTGATCAAGGATGGGCTTGTGATCGATCACATCAACCGTATAAAAACCGATAATTCTTTATCCAATCTAAGAGCTGTCACGCAGAACGAGAATTGTAAACTTGGAGAAACTGGCTGTAACAATAAGAGAGCCAAGGCAGTTGTATCCATAAATCTAAAGACAAACGAAAAAAAAAATATTTCACTCGATGAACGCAGCTGGCAAATATTTTGATATTTACAGATTCTCAATACACTCCGTGGCGGAAAATATAACCGAATCCGCACTCTCTAAAAATATAATCAAATGATTACTTTTCATTTTTTTTAGATGTAGGTTGCTGTGTTTTATTAAACTTTTTTGTTTGCACTTCGCTAAAATCCGAGGTTTTTTTAATGTAAATTTAGCATTATTTAAGGGAGATAACTCCGTTAAGCATATGTCATGCAATTAGTTTTCTCCCCTTGATTTCATCAAGGAGATTGTGCAACACACATGTCATTACCTATTTTACAGGTAATATATTATCCAGCGCGGCAGAACTGTATACAGTTCTTTTTTTTTTTACAGCCAATACAGTTTGTGGCGTAACCGTGTTATTGTCTACACACTGCATCACAGTCTATTTCAATACATTAACACTTCCGCGTTTGATAAAATCAAAAATTGTCAGTACAGGTAGGTGTTATTTTTTCATGGGTAATGTTTAGAATTAAAATCCAGTTCTGAATTTAAATTCAGCTGCAAACTGTTAACTATCTGTCAACAATTACCTATATGATAATTTCTGAAACATATACAAGTAGATTAGGACCGTGGCGCAAGCAGTAGCGAGGTTGATTCTCATTCCGGCAGAGTCAACAGGCAGCGGTTCGAGTCTCGTAACGGGCATATTGTCGACGGTACCAATTAATAGGATTTTAGAATTGGGGCGGCAGCAGAAGCCGTTCATGTACATCTCTCTCCCACGTCAAATCGTGGGGGTGTGTTTTTAACCCCTGGGATTTGATCTTGGGGGGATGTACATGAATGCAATACACAAACAGCCTTCTGAATACTCTAACATTTCGTTTCACTTTCGCTTAGAGAATTCGCTGGAGGTATGTTTGTGACGCGCCCCCAAAATAAACAGTAGCCGTCGATGCATAAGCTCTAAGTCACATGGGCCCCCACAAAACAAAACATTCAGAAAGAAACGGTCATGAGGATGCCGAGAAGACCATAAGAAAGGTCTCTGTGAGACAAAAGTCTCAAGACAAAAGACAAAAGTCTGAAAGGACCTCGTGGAGACACATAGGCCAGTGCAGGGGGCCCATGATAACCGCTCATCATAGCTACTGTTTATTTTTGGTCTAAAATATTTTTCTTTTAAATATATAATATCGGTATATATAATAATAAGAATTACTAAAATATCAATGATGTAATTGTTGCTATTAAAAAATTAGAACATGATAGAATTAATATATCTGATGGATTAAATCCTGAAAAAATCATTTCTGATTTTGAAACACTACAGCAAAGAAAAGAATACGGAGCATACACGCTGCCGGCTCAGTATACATTTATAAAGAAAATTCAGACGGAGTTATATAAATCACTGGCAGCAGTAGAATAACAGCGACTGAATGAATTTGTCTCTCTGCCGTGTAATCGAAAAAGTTAGATCAGCATTGTCTCATGAATACGAAGCCAGGAAGGTAATTAATACTCGTGTAAGACAATTGAGAAAAATTATGTCAGATTGTGAAACGATCGAAAACGAAAGTTAGACCCCTTGATTTTATCAAGGTGATTTCATCAAGGATACTTGGAAAAGTCAAGTACGTGGAAATGAAGTCGAAAGTAAAAAAAAAGGTATTTTTTACCTGCATCAATCTGATGAGTTAGATAATATTTTTTTACTTGTATCAATCTGATGAGTTAATTTTATTTTCAATTGTATCAATCTGACCTGCATCAATCTGATGAGTTAGATAATTAGTCGATCAGATTTAATGCAAGAGTGAGCGTAATTTAGAATCTGATCTTTATCACACGTGACCATAGAAATACGTTCTCGCTGTAGTTTATCCAGCTGCGATTGTGTCAATAAAAAATCCTCGTTACCGTATACATCAATAACCAGATCAACTGGGCCGACTAGAAACTGTGTAAACACTTTTTTGATGTAGTTTTCAAGTACTTGCTTGTCGTGTATGAAAACCTTCGCGTGTGTGTACATTATATAATACTCGCTTAATTAATTAGAAATCAAGGTCTGTCAGTAAAAAATAAATTTCTTGCAGATTTGAATATTTTTTTATTTTTTTATTTTTTTGCTTTTTACTGAAAAACGTTGAATTCGCATGATTTTGACTAGCAATTACCCCTTCAGAATTAACAAATCAGTCGATGCGCATGATTTTGACGACCTTATTACTTTCCGAATCGTGCAAAATGAAACATTAGCCTGAGAAAATCTTTACGATGAGATCGTTGAAAATGTAGATTTTTAGGATGAGATTCTTTGGATCTTACAAGTAAATTAATATTTAACGTTCTATTTCTCAAATCCAGAAGGTGGCCTGATTGGTCTGTTAGTTTGAAATGTATTCTTGATAACAGTGGACTATGGCATTGTAGATAGACTGGATTGATTGGATCTTGCACAATCAGAAATCCAGGTGGTATATCTTTTGGGATGAATGAATAAAGAATAAATCCTTGCTGGGCTTGATTTGATACTGTCGTGTCTGTGCTGTAGCTGCCATCATTGACATCACAAACGAGATTAACCGCGACCACAGGGGTTATATTTACGATTTCCGGGGATACATGTCGGCCTTGCCCCGTTGGGTTATTGTTGTGCCGGAGAATAGTTGCCGGTGGTAATGTTTTTCTCCATTGTTCAAGTATATCAGGAAAGAACTCATCAATGATATCATTGACTGATTTTCTTAGCTCGGTTGCCTTGTACCCGGGAAATTTAAAATTCGGCAATTCAGCCTCTGTTAACGAATATGCAGTTAAAAATCGTTGTTTATAGACACTCTTGTCATTAATTTTTACCTCGATTACTCGCCGGTGAAAATATTCCATATCGGATACAAGCTGGTTTAATATTTCTACGCGTCTGATGGTTTCACCACGTGAACTTGATATATCAAAAAGATGTTCATGAAAACCCTGGCGTAGTGTTTCCTGTTGTGTTTTGTGTTCTTGATTAATAATTTTAAAATATTCAATGATTCGACTTAAATCAATCATAACACCTCCTTCTCCTGTGGGAGCTTTCTCAGAAGTAAAATACCATTCCATATTATCCTTGTTGAGAAATCTAAACCTATCAGTCAAATTTGATCTTTTTATGTTAAGTAAACGATCTCTATATGACAGGGCAACTTCGTGGTATGATTGTTTGTCCGTGACATAATCAGACTTTTTCGGTTCTGATAACGATGGAGGCGCCTAGGGTGGAACCTCAGGCCATCCCAACACTGTTCTGATCGAACTCTGATATATATCCACAGCGTAGTCAGGAGAGTTTATCTCAATTGCAGAAGACAGCGTTGGTTCATGAAAGGTTATTGCTATTTTAGATTCTTTCCAGGTGATATTTTTTATTCGACGTTGTAATTCCTCATTGATTTCTTCGATTTGATAAGACCCGGTTGGTATCCCAATGACGTTCCAGTCGGGTGTACCATCGGGTCGGTTTTTATTTTCAAACACAAACAAATTATTTGCTGGTAATCCACCAAATGATTTTGATCTGATATTTGGCCAGCTGTAATATACTCGTAATTGTGCTAGTGCGATTTCTTTCACCGGAATCGCAGTTGGAAAATTAATACTGAATTCTGGTTTGGTCGAGCTTACTGTTATCATTGAAGTTCTCTTGGGGCTTGTATTTTCGGCTATCTGTTGAAGTTATTCCGTCATTATTCATTTTCGTTGTTTTCAAATGGTGAACTTCATCGTATGTCTTAACCATTAGCGAGAATTCGGAATCTGATATTGTTTTGTCGTTGAGGCTTGATGATATCAGCGACGATAATTTTTAGTATGCTGCTGTTGCTGTGTTTAGCCGCGTAACATAATCGTGCAACTTTGTGCTCGTGCACGTTGATATTTTTTTCGCGATTATATTAAAAACACCTGCGATTGCCGCTGATGATGAGACGCATATTGGTACTGCGATTGCAGTTGTTACTGGCTTTAGCGCTGATAATACTACTCCAGTGGATGCAACTAACGAGGATACCGAGTATACTGCAACGTCTACAATGACTGCTCATCGCTTATATTTCTCGACTTTTGTTGTGTATTTGTCGATGAGGGTTTTTAACACTGATTGCCATTCGCGTACTTGATCGTATCTATATTGCTGGACATTTAATGTTGTCGTCGTAAACTCTGTTAAGGGGGTCATTTATTATTTTACGCAGTAACCAATTGAGGTCGTTCAGCTACAAATTCCAAACAGCACCAGTAAGATGTTGCGGTTAATTCCTTATAGGCTGTCTCCAGTATAAACTCTTCTTCGGTTCCCTTGTTTAATATGATAGTAACAACCCCGGAAAACTTGTCGGTGGAATGTTGCCAGGGATACGTTGTGAAAATCTCAAATTTTGCAGCACTGAACACAGACAGTCTGTACACTCCAGTGACTGTTGCGGTATATTTGATAGTATTATTTTGTTTTTTGACCATGTTGCAAATCCAAATGACACCGTGTATACGATATTGGTAATGTGCCCGGGAGTTACTCCGGGTGAAATTTTAATCAAACTAGTTTTATTAACGATCTCAGGAATCCCACTTACGATATCTTGCTGTGTTTGTTTGATCGTGTCAATGTTGGTTTTGATATCAGAAAGTTTTGCGTCAACGGTGTGCGATTTCATTAATTTTTCTAAAGTTTCTGCGAAGATTTGCAAACGTGTTTACGTGAACGTTATACTCGTTCCGCAACGTGGATATTTTATAGTCAACGACGCCGTAGTTAACGTCAACATATTTTTTCGTTGCGGCATCGTCGTCGGATGTTGGATCTCTTAAAACCACTATTTTGTTTCCGTTCATGTTGAGTTCACCTGTCATTGTGTCACCGGTATTTTTTAAGCGATTAGTCACACCTTTTGCAATTTCATCTCTGATGGTTGTAAACGATCTACTTGAGTCTCTGATTTTTCCGCTGTCAGTAAACACGGGGATGTTGTCCGAGGTAGCTCCAAAAACCCGGCGAACTATGTCATTCCATTTGATATTGCTGGTTTTTAGTTTGCCATGTCGGTCCTGAAAAATAACAACCTCATCTGGGTCTATCCCGGATAACGTTAAAAGATTGTCGATTTCATCTTTGGTCGCATATTTTGATAAATCTACATCGCCGCGTTTTTTAATCTTTGCTTCGATGAGAGATCTTCCGTAAATATCAACCATTATTCTTTAGGGATTGTTTAAAATGTTAAATCGGCCCGCGGTATACTCGTGCACGACTTTGTGAGGCGGTTTGGTTGATTTTGATACCGCTGCAAGCACATTTAATACTTCACGGCCACATATTGGCGGATCGGTTAATGTTTGTGTTGGTAGCGTGGAATACCAAACTGGAATGGGAGTACTTTGCATGTATTTTAGGAATTCAACTGACGGTGCTAACCCATACGAATCGAAATAGATAATTCCACGTGGATCGATCGCGTAAGCAACCCAGTGAGTTCCTGGACCATCGCTGTTATCGAGATTAATAATTCCAGTTTCTGGATTATTCGGTTGTCTCGGTAACTGATCTCGCATGAAGACACCTCTGAAATTTTTTATATTTAATTGTTTAGCGGCATCGAGCAAATCAAAATTTGACATCGATGTCAACGGTGTTTGGGATACCATGAGGGCGGAGTTCCTGGAAGTCTTAGACCCTTTCCGTACCATGAGGGCGGAGTTCCTGGAAGCCTTAGACCCGCTCCCTTTTTTATATCCCTTCCCAGTTGCTTTCTTTAATGCCATTCCAGCAGCTGTTCCAACAGCACCTAACGCGGGTGTTTTTAAGACAGCTGGGGTAGCAGCAGCTATCATTGCTGGTATTGCTGAGAGAAGTGGAAATATACCACCGGTTTTAATCATATCTTTGATGGCTTTTGGAGCAAAACTAAGTTGAACTCCAGTGCTTGCATTCTTCGCTTTATTGAGGTGATTTAGTTGAGTTTTAGTCAACGATAACTTGTTTGGGCCGCCGCTAGCGATTTGATCCCGCGTTAGTGTTATCGTTGCCCCACACGTCTTTGCGTTTTTCGATTGTAATTTTTTTACCTGACCAGGAGTCAGAGTGACATTATCGTGATTGTATGACATTTTTATAATTAACGCGATTGATCTAATTGTCTACATGTTTTCCACTGGTGCATCAACGACTCTCATTCGACTACTAATGCCTTCAAGCAACATTGCCTTGTCGCTGAGTATGACCGCGATTGCTCTGTAACCAGGGTCGGCACCACCAGCTGGCGGGTCATTAATATGAGCTCGAAAGTGTATATCAACGACAGATTGCTTAGATAAATCAAGATGCTCCAGCGGAAAGTAATAAATCCGATACAGATGTGTAAAATCAAACTGTGATATTTGCGTCCCAGTATCTATATTTAGGTTACGCGACAAAAACGTCAGCCAGCGATGATATGCGCGCGCCACATGATTTTGTGTAAAATTTAATGATATATCTTCGGATGGTTCTTGTTGTCCGTTTATTCTCAACGAAACATCGGTAACTTTGAAATTGTCAAATATCATATGGGAGCGTTTCTGGTTATTCAATCGGACTTTATCTTGCGGCGCAATAAAAATATGTCGTGGCGCCGAAACACCCTGCTGTGATGCTACATGTCAAGTAAATAAACCTTTGACGGAACTTTGGATGGCGTCTGTAGTTACTATTAACCAAGATAGCAATGATTTGATACCTTGATTCATAAAAGAGAGTAATCATGGCTCTTCTGTAACTGTTGGGGTTAATACCGGCATCCACAGTGAGAGTTTTGTTATTTTTACCATACCACCATCACCATCGCCACCAACGCCAGCTCCTCGCCAAATTGCATTATTGTCATCACCTTTTCTATAAAGCACAACTGTGTGTCTAACTCCAAAGATGACCCTTCTAACATCTCTGCAAAATCCGAAGATGTGAGTTAGTGGAATTACGCACGAAAAACTGTTTTGTGCTCCTGACAACATTGCTTGGCGTGTTGCAAATCCTAAGTTGTAAGTCTCGCTAATATCTTTTACAACATCAAAATCAGCACCTGGTTTATCCACGTATTCAGGGCCAGTGTTAACTGGTTTATCAACTGCAGTAGCTGTTTTTACTTGTACCTTAGTATAATGAGTATGATTGGCGTTGTCGGAAGCATCTTTAACAAACATCATCGATGGCCCAGATGATCTTGCGTAATCATCAGAATATCTTGCTAGACCAATTATTGTTGTAGCAACATCGACATCATTTTGAATCGATTCGATATTTTTTCCATCAGTTATATATGTGGCGCTACTAAACAGTGCCATAATCCCATTATTGACGAAACAACTCATGTACTAGCACCGTATGCAGTACCATCCGCCTTTACAAGTTCCCCTTCTACTTCAATAAACGCCTCACAGGGTAAGAAATATCTACTTGTATCATGAACTTGGAATTCGATACGCCTTCGTTGTTCCGGTTTAACTGCATCATAGGAATAAAACTGATAATCACGCACTGAGTTATCTCTCTGGACCGGCGCATCTATGTTAAATGCTGTGTCTGATACGCGTTTAAACATTAGCAGCAGAGAGGGTGAACAGACCACTTAGGGGAATGGTCACCCTTGTGTTTTACCAAAAAAAATAGTGACCACTCATAGAGGTCAATTACCACGTCTACGATTATTGTTTGTCCCAAACAGAACCGTAGACGCCCCTCTCTGCTGCTATCAATATTGGGAATCATCATCTGAATCATGGGAATCTTCATCTGTTTCATCTTTATTTGTTTCATCTTTATTTGTTCTATGTTTCAAGTAATATTCAAGTTCTGATGGTGGTTTTTCTATTTTTGGATTTATGTTCTTTCTGTGTTTATAATATATCATCAAACTTCTGTATCGATCTCCACCGCAATTTTTGCAAATCTGATATAATCCTCTAACGCCGTTGTTACATCCAACACATCTTCGTGGACCAGCATGAGGATTTTTCTTTATAAGATAATTATGTTTCTTGCAATATTCTCCACGGCACCTTTTGTTGCATTTATCTGTTGTTCCTTGACGTAACCACGCACAGTTGTTCATTATATTAATGATATATATTTAATTAAATTTAATTTTATCATCACCCCTGTTACCCAAATATTTTATCAATACCCACACGATATCTTGTTCTTGGATCATGTAAATTTATTGTTATAAATCCATGCGGGGTAGCTTGCGCTCGTGAGAAGAAATTTTTGAATTTAATTATATCCATGTCACCACCACACCAGGTTTGATGAATGTTTCGCAACGTGTGTGTGTCTACGCCATTAAACACAACTAAAATGTTGCAGTTGTCTCTGATCACCTTCGGAATTTGTGTATATCGTTGAGTAACATAGATCACGTCTGTATTTTTATGTCTCCCTCGGGAAAATATTCTGGCTGGATTTGATTGTTTATCTAGCATCACATCGTCGTATACAACTAAATTATTAATAAATCCGTCTATGGAATCTACGGATGGTGCTTCATCAATATCGGTTATAAACTCTATAACATCATTATCCTCATCCAGTAATCGCGCGTTTTCATTGAAATCTTTAAGTACATCATAACATCGTTGATCATCAACGGATGGTGCTACTAAATATAATTTATCCCATTTCAACCATCTCATTATCAGATTAAGTAATAATTGCGTCTTACCCGATCCAGATGGTCCTATGATAATCATTCTGATGGAGTTCGGTAGCGCAGGATGATGCTTAACTGGCTCTCGCTGCCGAGTTGCTGAGAAATCAATTATATCCATATATATTATAACATGAATTTATATTGTTTACGTTGTAGAGTTAAAACTCCAACTACTGATTTAGCCACGGTTATAACAAAAAATAAAAAAATAGCGTATGGTGGAAAATGTTCTGTATGCGGTAGAAAGAAATTTTCGTTTTTACCTAATAAGCGCGGTGGTGATATTGCTAATTTGATGTCAAAGTTTCCAGGTGCTCCATGGGCTAAATACAGCGGAGAAAAACATCTACCAGGATATAATTATTGCGGTCCTGGTACCAGACTTGATATCAGGCTCGATAATCAAGATCAACCAAAACCAGGCGAGGAACCAATAAATGCTATTGATCGAGCTTGTCATGCTCATGATGTAGCTTATAAAAGTCAAAATCTACAAGATAGGCATATTGCAGATGTAAAATTAATTCATTCATTAAATTCTATAAAAAATAAAAATATTAGAGAATCATTAGCTAATTGGTTAGTAAGATCCTCGATGAAAGGTAAATTAGCGATTGGGGCTGGTAATTAATAATGGAATCAATTTATTATTCACCGAGAGGATACTGGAGAAGCAAAGCAGCAATTGGTAAACTCGCTGATGCAGCATCGGTTAAACATTCTACTGCTAAAACGTGGTTATCTAAACAAGCAATATGGCAAATTTATCTACCACGTCCTAAACAAATTCAATACTCGTATTTCGATGTCAGTGTTCCTAATGAAGTTCATCAAGCTGATATTCTGTTTTTACCGCATGATACTGTGCGTGGAAAAACGTACAAATACGCGCTAACCGTAGTTGATGTTGCAAGTAGATATAAAGAAGCAGAGCCGCTATCGGCGAAAACATCATCTGAAGTAGCTGATGCGTTTGAACGAATTTATCAACGAGGTGGTCTACGATGGCCACAGCTACTACAGGTTGATCCTGGTAGGGAATTTCTTGGTCCAGTATCATCGCTGATGAAACAACATAATACCAAAATACGACGAGGTCATACTGCAATTCACCGTGATCAAGCAATTGTTGAGCGATTTAATCGAACACTTGCTGAACGGTTATTTGGATATCAATACGCGAGGGAATTTATTCAGGATAAGAGATCTCGTGAATGGGTTGCAAGATTACCAATCGTGATAGCTGCATTAAATAATGAAATCACACGAACAACCAACATGAAACCCATTAGCGCGGTCACAAAAAAAAATATACCAACACAACGGAAAGATGCTGGAAAACAAAAAATATTAGGTGATGTCACAGTCAGATATTTATATGAGCCTGGTGAACTTGAAGGTGGTAAAGCGAGAGCGACTGATCCTATTTGGAGTGTTACCACACACAAAATATCTACCGTGACAAGATCCACTGGAAGAAATGTAGGCGTTTCCAGACCTGCAATCTACAGATTAGATTCTGCTGCTCCTCAACGTGGATTTACACGTGAACAACTACAAATAATTCCCGCGGATACACAACTACCACCGCGATCACTCCGGTGATTTCGATCACTTAACTAGCGCCAAGGGTGCCTGCACCCCGACGTCGATTACACTCAAGACAGGTTAACATGGTATTTTCTCGTGTATGACCGCGACTATTATCTTTCCTACCTACGGTAAATTGTCTTGAATCATTACTCGAATACCGCCATAACATTATACAATTACAACTTGCGCAATGATTGTTCTGCTGCTGTTTTAACTCAATAATAAATTCAACATCAAGATCAAAGTCGCGTTTATTTTTTTTGTCAGATTGTTTGTATCCGATTAATTTTTTTCTTATTATATCATCATCGATGATGTTAAATTTATCAACGATTTCAGGAATTATAATTCCACGTAATTGAGATATATTTCTGACCCTCGATACCGCTAAATAAACTAAATTTGACCACTCGATACGATCGTCTATAATCCAGACTCGTGTATCAGAAATAGTTAATCCCTGAGACGAGTGGATTGTCATAGCGTATCCCAACACCCATGGAGATTTGTCAGCGTGTAATGCATCTTCGACCGCACTGATATCAACGGCGACAATATCATTTAATACGAGATTCTGTTTCCTTGACTCTGTCAAGGGTCCTGGAATATCAACATTAATATTCTGTTTTCGTGTATCTGATGGTCTATAACACAACGGTACGGGTAGTTCTGAATATTGTTCTTTATGTAGCTGAAATAACTGTTGTTGTAAAGCGTCTCTGATTATTTTTCTACTTGCTACGATCAAATCGTTGGGTCTCCATGAGTTCAAAAAATCACTCATTGATGTCTCTGAGATCACTCCACGTATTATTTCGCACTGAATTTTGTTTGATTGTAATCTGATTAATTTTTTAAACTCTTTCAAATTTGCATCAAGAGCTTTATGATCATCATCTATTTCTTCGTAATAATCAACGAAATTTTTTAACCAGTCATGTGGAGATGGTCCAACAAAAGGCGGCGGTTGACCATGATCGCCACACATTATTATGGCGGTATTTTTCGTCAACAACCAATCAAGAAACATTTTTAATGTATCCAATGAGACCGTGCATATCTCATCCCAAATAATTATTTTAGGTATATATTTTTCCCCCATCCGTTCAGGAGTCCATGTATCCCCGCGCCATCGGAAGAAACTATGATACGTACACGATTGTACTTGCCGCTGTTTCATCTCACGTGCAAGTCTATGTGTGGGTGTCAGCACGATTATATCTGAATTTCTAAAAACATTAATCGTTCGAGTTGTTTTGCCGCATCCACCAGGTCCATTGAGATATACTGTCTTATATCTGGTTATTGGATCACTCAACGATGATGCTTTCGACATTTCTGATATTTTATTACCCTCACGATAAACATCTCTCACTGGAACATCTGCTGATTCTGCATAATTGTGTAATAGTTCCTTTTTTATTCTCCACGAACCCCATCGTTCATCATTACTTGTAAATTTCATAACAGATTCTAAATATTTACTTGAAATATAAAACGAATCTGTTGCGACTCTGACTGTGGTCTCAGGAAATCTATTAATCATCGATAATAAATTTATAGGAACATAAGCCAACATGGAAGATCTTAGATGAGTATATTGCGGGGATACGTCATTTATGTAACTAACGATCGTACCTAATTTTGTTCCGTCGGATAAATAAACACTCTCTCGATTTACAAATGTATTTTTCGCCGTTGTATCAGCGATTATAAAATCGTACTCGGCATCATCTAGAATTAATCGTGCGTGATGTCTTTTATAATCATATGCACCACCTTGAGTAAATTTACCTATAATTTTTCTACCGAGATCTTTTGCGGTTTTGAGTTTAATCTCGAGAATTTTAGGAATATCATCTTCGGAAACATCAGGATATTTTTCCTTAAACTCGCTGATAACTTCAGAATCTGACATGGGCAACCAAACTTTGGTCTGTGCATGATATGATATAATTGCCTCACTGACCACCAACGATGTCAGTATCATACAATCTAGCATATATCGCAACAAAACTATAGGTGCCCAACGTTTTTCACAAAAATGTCTACCAAACCAAACATAACAAATCTTGTGAAGATTTTCGTTAAACTCGAACGACTCAATACAGGCGAATCCAGTCAGATCAAAATCAGGTAATGGTCCATTAATTGCCACTCGCGTCATCTCGTTTGTAGGGTGACCAAATCTTTCAAAGTACGTAGAACAATCTCCGTATCCCAGAAAACTTCCTGGATAACATGCAACCATATCAACCGAAATAACATCATTGTAATTGTATTTGGTATTCCATAATCCGCCATGTCCATATTCGACGCAACTTGCGCGTACGTCCTCGAGTAAATCAAATCGTGTTGGTTTCCATGAATTTCGTTCTCTGGCGAAATGAGCCGCAACAGATGGAACGGTAAAACAATTAGTTAGTAATTTGTCAGTATTTTCCGCGTGCTTGCACTGTAAAAACGTCGCAAGATTTTTCATCTCGTCATGGAGGGATTCTGTGCGATATATTTCACCGTTCGGTTTGACAAACTGATCAAATTCACCCTCCTCATTACTTTTGAATAACCATACCGATACAGGATCGGTTTTACTTATTTCGTTGATAAAATCAAACATACTCATATCTGCCACAGAATTATCTGCCCCAGAATTATCTGCCACAGCCATATCTGCCACAGCCATATCTGTGGGGTAAAATCTAACAGTTCGATCACGTGGAAATATTGTTACTGCGTTAGTCCATGCGTGCGCGTTATGATCGATAATATTTATTGGAGCTCCCTTCGATTTATATTTCGACTGGTACAGTACTTCTCCCGTTATTGTTGCTACGGTTATTGGAAATTTTAATATTTTTCCTAACTCAGCAACATCTTTTATTGTAGCACCTTTATCCTTAACTGAATCAGCCCACGAGTTTATTTTTTCACGCCTTAAATCAGTTAATCCATTTCCACGCATCGCGTTTGTAAAGTGTTCTATTACTCGTTCAGCTACACAATTTAGCCTTGACAAGGTCAAGGATGATAATTTCATCGGCGCTAGTTTATCAACGTTAGGTTTTTTATTTATCTCATAAATTCCATAAATAACCGCTGTTACAGGATACGCTCGCTCATAATACGGTTTATCAATACCAGTCAATAGACCCGGTCTAGAATTTTTACTTAATATGATAGTTTTATTATTACCAAGGACAGGATCATATTTGTCACGGATAATCCAACTACCTGTTTCTGTTAATACAATAAATTTTACTCTGAAGAAATATTTTTGATTGCCCTCGTATTCAGCGATGTAGTTAATGATAGTTGCCGCTCGCTTGTCGTTCATTGTGGCGTCCGTGACAGTGTTGCGTATGATCTTGAACGTTGACCATGTATGAGATGCACCATCCGTGTAAAATTCTTTCTTAGCGTCATGAATTTTCGAGATCAAACTTTTATTTTTCGGATCAACCAGATCTCGTACTGGCAAGTCAGAAGATAATCTGTCAAGGTTGAATTTATACTTAACAGGCCTAGTTTGGGATAATCTCTCAAACTCGTTCATATAATTAAAACAAATATTTAAATAAAGAAAATTATATATATATACACAATGTCTCAATGTAGATGGTTGATGATCGGCTCAGTAAATCGATGCAACAAATCCTGTAGAAAGGAATTTTGTTGGATGCACTCACAAAACATACGACGAGGAAGTCTAGGACCAATACCATGTCTACGGTGTGGTATTGGAGTGCGAGGAAAGACAGAATTATGTGGGAAGTGCGGCGGGAAACGGTTCAGAGAACTTAAAAGATATTATGACAAAAAAAATAATAGCGGTGAAAACGCTATAAAATCCGTGGAGGATTATATATCAAGATTTCAGACAAACAATGATTTAAACATATAATATTATTATAATGGAGCAAAATATATTTGTCCCACATCCTGTCATAACAAACTATGAATCAAATATTAATGGTATCATCAGACACCGCAAGTTGAAGAGACAAGTTGGTAATGTTTCTAATACTGGCTATCTTAGATTTACAGTTGGAAAGAGAAGATATCTATGTCATAGATTTACATACGAGTGTCACAAGGGTTTGATCAATGACGGTCTTGTTATTGATCATATTGATGGAAATCCTCAAAACAATAATTTATCCAACCTTCGTGTTGTCACTCGAAGCGTGAACTCTGCATGTGGTAATACAGGAAGATATAAGACAATCGGAAAGAGGGGGGTAATTTCTACAAACATAGAAACCGGTAAAGTAATTATGTTTCAGTCTATGAACGCGGCTGCGACATATTTTGATATTAACTCGCGTTCAGTACAAAATGTAGCAGATAATATAACCAGATCTGCTCTCTCGAAAAAATATAAGCAGAAAATCATCTTTCAGTATCAATAACTATCATCACCACATTATTAACTATCATCACCACATTGAATTAATTTTTTTAATTTACGTCACAGTAGGTCCTCCATACACTACTGAATTTTTGATTTAAGGGGAGATTACTTTGTAATATATAGTTTTCTTCGTAGATGGTTGGTTTTTTATGATCGTAATTAGTCAGTTTAACTAATTACATCGTATAGTGCCGACGAACCTAACTCATTAGACTCATAAGTATTATTTATGGTTTTTAAATATTTTCCCATCATACAACACATGATAATATTATTGATCCGTAGGAAGTTGTGTGTGAAACAGAAACCGTTACTCATTGTAATTGACCTGCAGTTGTGTGTTCACTGAACTTACAATTCTGGAAAGTTCTTTGACTGGTGCATTAATGCTACTGTTATTATTGATTTTCGGTCTGCTACAAATACAGAAACTATTATTCAGAAACTGTTATAAATACAGAAACTATTATTCAGAAACTGTTATAAATACAGAAACTGTTATAAATACAGAAACCGCTACAAATACAGAAACTGTTAAATACAGAAACCGTTATTATTCAGAAACCGCTGTTTACTGTAAATATTGGTTCCTTAGCTATATAGCTAGCTATATATTAACTTCCGAAACATATGTTCGTAACAATGTTTGATAGCTCGATCAGTATGGTATTGGACTGTGACGCTCGCGGTCCAGGATCGAATCCCCATGGCTGACAATTTGTCGGTGGTGCGCATAATTGCGATTTTTATAATAGTGGGGGGGAACCGCAATAACCCCTCCGCTCAGCAAATTCACAAACCACAATATTGACTTGTGGTTGATACATATTTTCGTATCACCCACTGGATTAATTATTGTGGGTGTGATTTTGCTGAGCGTATATGTTTGTACTGTCCTTAGTTAAGTTATATGTTTGTACTTCATTCATAATCTGAGCTCGCTAATACACTCGATAGGGGCTCTTCATTCATTGTATATAACCATTTCATTGTATGTATATCCTCTAAACTTGGTAGATTGCGGTGGCAAGCTACGAGTTTAATGAGGACTGTGCTGTCCTTAGTAAGTGCCGTTTCATTCATAATCTGAGCTCGCTAATACACTCGATAGGGGCTCTTCATTCATTGTATATATGTTATATGTATATCCTCTAAGCTTGGTAGATTGCGGTGGCAAGCTACGAGTTTAATGAGGACTGTGCTGTCCTTAGTTAGTTATATGTTATGTGTATACCTCTAAACTTGGTAGATTGCGGTGGCAAGCTACGAGTTTATGAGGGTTGTGCCGTCCTCCCTCTTGGGCCTCTAGACCGTTGTTTGGCGGGTTAGGGGCTCTCGTAGAGGGAATATTTGCCTAATGAACTTGGTAGATTGCGGTGGCAAGCTACGAGTTCTTGGCTGTGCTGTCCCTGAAACATCCCGACGAACTCGCTAAACACTCGATAGGTGTTCTAGGGATATTTTTTTTATTTTAAAGATTTATATATTATATAATGAACCATGAAAATATCAATGATGTAATTGTCGCTATTAAAAAATTAAAAAAAGATGGAATTAATATATCTGATGAACTTAATCCTGAAAAAATAGTTTCTGACTTTGAGATTTTACAAGAACGTAAAACCATGGGGACACACACACTATCATCTGAATACAGTCTCATGAAACGGATTCAATCGGCAATGTTTCAGTCGCTAGCTACCGTAGAAGATGATCATGTGAAGGAGTTCGTTCCTCTTTCTACCGCCGTAGAAAGAATTAAGTCGTTATTATCCCACGAGTATGAGGCAAAGAAAACGATTAGTACCCGCATAAGACTATTAAGAAAAATAATGTTAGATCGTGAAACGATCCAAGGTAACCTCGTTACTGATGAAACGATCCAGAGTAACCTCGTTACTGGTGAAACGATCCAAGGTAACTTCGTTACTGATGAAACGATCCAGAGTAACCTCGTTACTGGTGAAACGATCCAAGGTAACTTCGTTACTGATGATAATGAAAATGAAAGTTTTGGTAACTGGGGTCCATGTCAACGCTGACCACGTGTATTGGTAGTCAAAATCAAGAAAGTTCTAACCTTGTCAAATTTGTTCCTAATAAATTTTATTTATTATAAATTTTATTTTTACTGAGGATTTATTTTTTTTTTACTAAAATCAAGAAAAATGCACAAATTACTTGATTCTGACGGGGTAGTTGGTAGTCAAAATCAAAGAAAAATGCACGAACTACTTGATTTCTGACGGGGTAGTTGGTAGTCAAAATCAGGAAAATTGAGCAATTTCGTTGTATTTTAGTAAAAAAAAATAAAAATCTCAGTAAATAAATAAATAAAATTAATTTATAATAAATAAAATTTGTTAGGAACAATTTGACAAGGTTAGAACTTTCTTGATTTTGATGGGGTAGTTGGTAGTCAAAATCAAGTAGTTCGTGCATTTTTATGTTTCTGACGGGGTAGTTGGTAGTCAAAATCAAGTAGTTCGTGCATTTTTATGTTTCTGATGGGGTAGTTGGTAGTCAAAATCAAGTAATTTGTACAATTTCAGTAAAATTAATAAATATTATTTTTTTTAAGTTGATCGAATTTGATTCTGATCTCTGTTACAAATGTTCTTCTAACTGTTAAGAAATCCTCGTGTGTAAAACCCTCCTCCACATGAAGATCTACGATAAAGTCTTTACGACAAAAGTCTCAGGACAAAAGTCCTAGGACTTTACATACAGATTTATTACAAGCTCTTCTTCACGTATGTCAATCAAGCGATTAAGGTGGTCTGTGAGCTTAAAATTGATTCGTGTTAACATATTATTGTGACACCGCAAATACACGGGATTAGTTGGTTCTTGCACGATTAAATTTCCAGGGGGAACTTGTGGTGTGAACGTGTATAGGATGTATCCTTGTTGAGCCTGATTTGATCTTCCAAGATCTATTTGATAGCTGCCATCGATTACGTCACAAACCAGATTGACCGCGACCGTCGATGTTATATTAACGATCCGCGGGGATACGTGTCTTCCGCCGCCATGTGGATCATTATCATGTCTAAGAACAACTGCTAATGGTGCTAGTTTTTTCCACGCATCGAGTATTTTAGGAAAAAACTCATCAATGACATCACTGACAGATTTTCTTAATTTATCCGGATTATAATCAGGAAACTTAAACGTTACAATGTCAGCTTCGGGTATTTTGTACTTGGCTGCGAAGGATTTTTTATAATCGCTTGATGACTTAAGAACCATATCTCTAATTCTGTTATAGATAACTTCAGAAGAATTAACTATATAATTTAAAACTTCTATGTACCTAATAATATTATCGCGCGCGGATGTTGAATCAAATAAATACTCTTGAAAACTATCACGTAAATTATTTACCTGTATTTCATGGTCTAAGTTTATTGAAGCAAATATAGAATCAATATTCAAAGCAATAACACGTTCATTAAGATTATACAAAAGAGCTCTAGGATCATATACAGGTGTTCCCCCCCTCCATCCTGGTTTTACTTCTGTGTAATCTAGCCATTCTGAATTCATTTTAATATCATGACGAAGACTGGTCTTTGACGTAAAATCATCCCGAGTTGGTTCTGGTGGTCCTTCATACACCGGGGGAATTTCAGGCCAACCTAGTACGGATCTGATTGAAGATTGATAAATATCAACGGCATAATCAGGCGAGTTTATTTCAACCGTCGAGGACAACGTCGGCTCATGAACGTTTATTGATATTTTTGATTCCTTTCCCGTTATTGATTTTATTCTACGCGCAAATTCCTCACCGATCTCTTCAATCTGGTAACTGCTGGTTGGTATTCCAACAACAACCCAGTCAGGTGTTCCATCGGATTTGTTCTTGTTAGTAAATACAAGCGAATTATTTGCTGGTGTACCATTAAATGATTTTGATCTGATATTTGGCCAGCTGTAATATACCCGTAATTGAGCTAGTGCTATTTCTTTTACTGGAATTGCAGTAGGAAAATTAACACTAAATTCAGGATTAGTTGAACTTACCGAGATCATTGTTATCTTTGGCGGAGTTGTGTTGGTCACGATCTGCTGGAGTAATTCTGTCATTATTGATACTTGTATCTTTAATACCTTCGTCGTATATTTTGGTCATCATTGAAAATTCGAAATCAGATATAATTCCATCACTGAGACTCGCTGATAACAACGAGGATAATTTCGAGTATGCTACCGTCGCTGTATGTAATTTTATTTTGTAATCGGATAATTTTTCGTTCGTACAAGTACATATTTTTTTTGTGATGATACCAAGCACACCTGCAATAGTTGTTGCTGCTGAAATACAAATAGTTACAGCTACTGGTGCCATCGTTGTCAACGCTGATAATATTACACCGGTTCCAGCAACAACAGCGGATACTGAATAAACAATCACATCAACGATAACCAATCGTCGTCGATATTTTTTTACTTTTACTGTATATTGATCGACTTGATCTTTTAGCGCAGCCTGCCATTCACGCGCTTGATTGTATCTGTATTGCGCACCGTCCATATATATTTTTATACAAACAATTGAGGTGTTTCAGCTACAAATTCCAAACACCACCAGTAAGATGTTGCGGTTAATTTCTTATCAGCTGCTTCCAGAATAAATATTTCTTCGGTTCCGATATTTAATACAACAGATACAACCCCGGAAAACCTGTCGGTGGAATAACGCCATGGAAACGTTGTAAATATTTCAAATTTTGCAGCACTAAACACAGATAGCCTGTACACGCCAGTGACTGTTGCGGTATATTTGATATTTTTATTCTGCGTTGACCATGTTGCAAATCCCGATGATACCGTGCATACGATGTTTGTGATATGCCCGGGAGTTATTTCAGCTGGAATTTTAATCAGATTGGTTTTACTGATAATCTCAGGAATTCCCGCTACGATGTCTAGTTGTGTTCGTTTGATCGTGTCTAGGTTACTTTTGATATCAACGAGTTTTATGTTGACGACAGGCGGAGCGCCGAAGAATTCTTCTGTGTTTTTTTGATGGTTTCTGCGAAATCTTGCAAAAGCGCCCGCGTGAACGTCATACTCGGCCCGTAGCGTGGATAGTTTACCATCCACGTTGTCAACGTATTTTTTTGTTGCTGCGTCTTCGTCAGATGTTGGATCTCTTAAAACTACTATTTTGTTCCCGTTCATGCTAAGTTCACCTGTCATCGTGTCACCGGTGTTTCTCACGCGATTAGCAACACTTTTTGCAATTTCATCTCTAATTGTTGCAAACGATATACTTGAATCTCTGATTTTGCCGCTATCAGTAAACACGGGAATATTATCCGTAACTGCACCAAGTACTCGCCGGACTATATCATTCCATTTGATATTGCTGGTTTTTAGTTTACCATATCGATCTTGAAAAATAACAACTTCATCTGGGTCAACTCCAGCAAGGTTCATAATATCAGCGAGGTCATCTTTAGTCGCATACTTTGACAGATCAACGTCGGATTTTATTTTCTTACCAGTAGAAGATCTTCCGTAAATATCAACCATTATATAAGATCCGTTGTTTAAAATGCTTTACGCGCAACATATCGGTTGCTTGTATAATCGTGCACGACTTTATGTGGCGGCTTGGATGATTTTGATATTGCGTCGAGTACATTAATTACTTCACGGCCGCATATTGGCGGATCTGTCATTGTTTGTGTGGGTAGCGTTGAATACCAAACTTTATAACCGCTAGTTGTTGCGTGGAGTGGTGCGACATACTTGATAAATTCAACAGGTGGAGCTAACCCGTACGAGTCAAAATAAACAATTCCACGCGGATCAATCGCGTATGATACCCAATGAGTACCAGGTCCGGAACGTTTGTCAAGATTAATAATACCTGTTTCTAGTTTGTTTGGTTGTTTCGGTAATTGATCTCGCATAAAAACACCTCTAAAGGCAGATATTTTTAATTTTTTAGCAGCATCAAGTAAATCAAAATTTGATGATGGAACGTTTAACGAAATGACCCTGGAAGCCTTAGGCCTCTCCCCCAACGAGATCCCGGTAATCTTAGACCGCGTCCCTTTTTTTTGTTATATCGTGCACCAGTAGCTTTTTCGAAAATTTTTTTACCCGCCGCTCCAGCAACACCTCCAGCAACACCTAACGCGGCCGCTTTTACTAAGGCCGGAGCAGCCGCAGCTAGTAATGCCGGAATGGCCGCAAATAGTGGGAATATACCACCTGTTTTAACCATGTCTTTGATGGCGCTCGGGGAGAGATGAAATTGAACTCCAGTTTTTGATTCTAGGGCTTTATTGAAATGTTTAATCTGATTATTTGTCAACGATAATTTGTTTGGACCACCACCAATTTGATCTCGTTTTAGTGATATTTTAGTTCCGCATTTGTTGGCGGTTTTTGATTGAAGCTTTTTTACCTGACCAGGAGTCAGAGTAACATTAACATGACTATACGACATTTTTATATAAAATATATTTTTCTAAATAGCACGATTAAAGATTTTCCACCGGTGCATCAACGACCCTCATTCGACCACTGCCACCTTCAAGTAACATGGCCTTGTCGCTAAGTATGACCGCGATCGCTCTGTAGAAGCCGGGAACAACTGGTGGACCGGGTATATCAGGAGGAGGGTTAGTAACATGGGCTCGAAAGTGTATATCAACAACAGATTGTTTGGATAAATCAAGATGTTCTAGTGAAAAATAATAAATCGGATATAGACCTGTAAAATCTAGTTGTGATATTTGCAACCCGGTATCTATATTTTGATCACGTCCCATGAATGACATTAAACGATGATATGCGCGCGCTACATGATTTTGAACAAAATTTAGTTGTATATCCTCGGCTGGTTCTTGATGTCCATTTATCCGTAAAGAAACTTCATTAACTCCAAGGTTGTCAAATATCATATGTGAACGTTGTTGATTATTTATCCGGTTAATATTTTGTAATGCAATAAAAATATGTCGTGGTGCAGAAACACCCTGTTGTGATGCTATATGCCATGTAAATAAACCATTAATATTGCTTTGAGCAGCATCTGTGGTTACTGTTAACCATGATAGCAATGATTTACCGCCTTGATCCATAAAAGATAGCAATTTTTGTTCCTCATTAATAGATGGTGTCATTACTGGCATCCACAATGAAAGTTTTGATATATTTACTTTACCATCGGCAATACCAGCACCTCGCCAGATTGCATCATTATCATCACCTTTTCTTACGAGCACAATTGTGTGTTTAGCTCCAAAGATGACTTTTCTAACATTTCTGCAGAATCCAAAGATGTGAGATAATGGAATTGCACACGAAAAATTTCTATTATCTCCTGACAGCGCTGTTTGGCGTGTTGCAAATCCTAAGTTGAAAGTCGCGCTATCACCTTTTACAATATCAAAATCAGCAGCTGGTCTGGTTGCGTGTTCAAAGTCAACTGGTTGTGGATCAACTGAAGTAGCTCGTGTTGCCAGTATTTTAGCATACCTGATATGATCAGCGTTGTCGGTGATATCCTTAGCAAACATCATTGTTGGACCAGCTGATCTTGTAAAGTCGTCAGAATATCTCGCCAGACCAATTATTGTTGTAGCAACGTCGACATCCTTCTGAATTGATTCAATATTTTTTCCATCAATCATGTATGTGGCGCTATCAAACAGTGCCATAATTCCGTTGTTGACAAAACCAACACGCAAATTAGCAGCATATGCCGTATCAGCTACAACATTCGTTACAAGTCTACCTTCTACTTCAATAAACGCCTCAGCGGGCAAGAAATATCTACTTGTATCATGAACCTGTAATTCGATTCTCCCCCGCTGATTTGGTAGTCTTGCGTCATAAGAATAAAATTGATAATCACGTACTGACTCGTACTTAAGGACAGGTGCCTCCATATCAAATGCTGGGTCTGATTCGCGCCTGAACATTTTTATTATAGTTACCATTTTTCCAAATGATGATCATCGTCGACGAAGACCGCTCCCTGCTATTAAATTTGCTGTTATATTTTTTTCTGCTTCTTCAGATATCGCCGCTAGTTTTTGATTTGCAGCCTGATTTATTATTTTACTTACGTCTGAGGGCATCACCTCAGTACTTGCCAGTTTCACCGGTGGTTGTTGTTTTCGTCGCAATAATCGTGATAATCTTTCCTTGATCGCCGAGAACGCCTTACCAGCAACATTGACAATTGCACCAGGAGCTTTATCACGAACAATATCAATAGCCTTCATCGATAATTGTTTTGCAACAGGTGCTACTTTTGGAGCTATCCTCGTGAATAATCCCCGAATGACATCACCAAGTCCATTTCCGTAAATTGCTTCATAGATTGGTAATCGTGAGTTTACCGCTCTAACCTGTGTGGGTTTACGATGATTATCATGCACAATCATCTTATTTTATTTACCATTTATCTAACAACTAGTTATCAACGAGCTCATCAATAAGTTCTCGGTAAACGCCGATATCCATGATGCCACCTTGAAATAGTCGCCGACAAATATCAGCTGCTTCATTGGTTATTTCTGGTGAATTATTTCCAGCTCGTTTTCCTCCTATGAGAACTTCTAACCGTGACACGTCATTGATGATATTATCAGGACATAAACCAGATCCTGTTTTAGGTTCATCTTGGGGTGGTGGTTGCATTACCGAAGTAAGTACTTCAGTGGTGTCCGGGGGTGAGTCACCTTCTCGAAATCCATGTGGTGAACCTGTCGGTGTAAATGTCATTTTCGGTGCAGAAATTTTCTTCGAGGAGGGTGATTTAAGTGACTCTTTAGCCTTTTTAATTTCCGACATCAACCTTTGTTGTGGCGAAGAAGATTGTTGTTGTTCTATTTGTTGCAGAGGTGGAGGAAGCTGATACTGGGAGGACTCTCCTTGTTCTGGTTGTTCCCGTCTCCCTCTAAGTCTTTCTACTTCTTCTTTAAGTCTTTTAAATTCTTGACCTCTAGCTTGTTTTTTATTGTAATATACGCGATATATCCATTTAATGAAATTATCATCATTTGTTTTTTCATGACCGGGTTTTAAAATACTAGATTTATTAGATATACTATTTAATATTGCTTCAGGTAATCTCTCTCTTTCAGTTTTTCTAATTTCCTCAACAACTCCTTCTTTAAATCTTGCAATTAATCTTAAGCTTTCTTCTGCTGATTTGGGTTCAGATGCAAGTTTTTTTCTCACATCGGCGACTTCAGCACGAAGTTCTCCAATACCTTCAAGTATTTCCTCATTAACAGGTGGAGGCTGAGCTGCGGCTATGTTAGTTGGAAGGTCTCGTAAAATCTTCTTTGTTTGTTTGGTTCTTCTTGCTATTTTTTCAGCCTGTACCACAGTTTGTTTTGATACCGGAAGAAGATCTTCTTTGATGACAGTTGTAACTTGTTCAGTAGCTGCAGTGACGGGTTTAAATAGTTTTTTAGTGTCTTCTTCAAACTCAACTTTTGATTCTTGCTGCGCTTGCAGATTTTTTCTAAATGAGTCTCTGACAGGAAGAAATTTTTTAATTGTTTCTAATCGTTCTCGAGCTGTTCTTGCAGTATGAGATTCTGGATGTACCATTTTTATTATAACATAATAATTTAATTAATATCAGCAGAAGAGGAATACAGAAGTTTGATGATATATTATAAACACAGAAAGAACATAAATCCAAAAATAGAAAAACCACCATCAGAACTTGAATATTACTTGAAACATAGAACAAATAAAGATGAAACAAATAAAGATGAAACAGATGAAGATTCCCATGATTCAGATGATGATTCCCAATATTGATAGCAGCAGAGAGGGGCGTCTACGGTTCTGTTTGGGACAAACAATAATCGTAGACGTGGTAATTGACCTCTATGAGTGGTCACTATTTTTTTTTGGTAAAACACAAGGGTGACCATTCCCCTAAGTGGTCTGTTCACCCTCTCTGCTGCTACATTTTATACAATTGCCTATTTTTCAAATGGAGATTATCATCGTCGAACACGAAGTCCACTTCCTGCTATCAAATTCGATGTTATATTTCTTTGTACTTGTTCAGATTCTTGATCTATCAACGCCGCTAGTTTCTGATTTGCAGCTTGATTTCTCACCTTACTGACATCCGCGGACATAATCTCAGTGCTTGGTAATTTCACCGGTGGTGATTTTCGTCTTATTAATCACGCCAGTTTTTCTTTGATTGCCGAGAGCGCCTTACCAGCAACGTTGGCAATTGCACCAGGAGCTTTTTCACCAACAACATTAATGGCTTTCATTAATAATTGTTTTGCAAGAGGACCAACTTTTGGTGCTAACCCCGCAAATAACTCCTGAACAACTACACCGAGTCCATCTCCGTAAGTTGCTCTATAGATTGGTAATCGTGAGTTTACTACTCTGACCTGCATGGGCGTATAGTGTCTGTTGTATATGACCATGTTACGTTACTTGCTATTGTTTAATCGCTGTAATCATCAACGAGTTCATCAATGAGCTCTCGGTAAATACTAGTGTCCATAACACCGCCTTGAAATAATCGCCGACAGATATACGCGGCTTCATTAATTATTTCTCGTGAGTTATTTCCAGCGCGTTTTCCTCCTATGAGAACTTCTAACCGCGAAACGTCATTGAAAATATTATCAGGACAAACAAAATTATCTCCCAAACCTTTACCAGTAGTAGTAACACCGGTGTCAGGCTCATCTTCTAGAGATCGCAATAGTTTCTCGGTTTCTACATCTTGTCTAAATTTTCGATACCCGGGATCTGATGGATCGCGTTTTGCATTTTTGGAAGCAAAATATAAATGATAAGACCAAGTGTCAGGAGTTATTAATGCGCTATCAGCATGTTCAGAATTCAGATATTTTTTTTTAGTCATAATCATATGCAGCAATACGGACTAATTTATCCCGGTTAGCAAAAGCATTAAGAGCATCATCGGTAAACATCTCCGCAGAGGAGGGGGGGGGGGTCTTTGGGTCGAGATCGAGATTCGGGTTGAGGTTGTTGTTGTTCTGTTTGTTGCAGAGGCGGAGGAAGTTGAAGGGAGGAATCTTCTTAACGTTTTTTCTTGCTTTGTCGTGGATGTTGTTCCTTTTCTCTTTGCTTTTGTTCTTGTCGTTGTTTTTTTATTCTTGCTTTTGTGCTCGTATTATTTGTTGCTGTTCTCGTTTTTGTGCCAGCTGTATTTGTCGTTGTTCTCGTTTTTGTTCCTTTTCTCTTTGCTTTTGTTCTTTCTCTTCCTCTTGTTGTCCTTTTTGCGCCCTATCATAATTCATTATCCCCTGCGAACAAATTCCATAACTAGTACTTGTCTTGTCTATACGATCATCATTTTGATTTATTTTATACAACCAATTATACCACGCGCCTCTATCTACTTTAGTATATCCGGGTTTTAAAAGTGTACCTTTGGAATTATATTTTTCGGCAGCAAACTCACCAAATTTGGCTATATCCCGTTTAGTTTTTATCTTATAACTTCGAATTTCTTCTATACACGCTTCAGTAAACTTCTCCCTAAAATCGATTCCATTTTTTACCTTTTTTGCTTCTCCACCAACAGCAACTTCAGGTTGAGGCTGAGCTGCAGCTATATTTTTTCAGCAGTTTGTTTTAATACTTGAATAAGACTTTCTTCCTTTTCGCCCGGTTCTTTTTTAGGTCCCCCAATAGCAGTTAAAACCTCTCCAGTAACCGCAGTAACGGACTTAAATAACTGTTCCGTTTCCGATGCGCACTCAACTTGTGCTTCCTGCCGCGACTGAACGTTTTTTTTTTTTTGAACTCCTCTTTTACGGGTATATATTTTTTAAGTGCCTCTTCTCGCTCTCTGGCTAGTCTAGCTGTGTAAGATTCCGAATGCACCATATTATTATACAACAATTTTTAATTCATAGCAGCAGAGAGGGCGACGACAACGAATTTGTTCATTTTTTGTAATCGAAGCGCCATTAATGGGTTTTTCAACCAGAAACCACATTTGGACTAACTCAGAAGACCCCCCAAAGAGGCTTATCTCTCCGAGAGTTCCTCTTGAAGCGTAGTCGACGTTATTTCTAGTTGAAACCCCTCCTTGTGGAGATCTTATTTCGGCATTTGGAACCTTCTAAAGTTTGTATGGTTCGCCCTCCCTGCTGCTAGACAACTATACAATGCCCCGCTTTTACAATAGCGATGAAAAAGTCTCAACAGCATTGCAAGATGTAAGTCTTCTAAAATTGCGTCATAGTCAAAACAGCTGATATTCTCTGTGATACGTCAACCTTTATGTTGCAAAAAGAAGTTCTTCTATTTTATCCTTATATTTACTAAATGTGATTTCTCAAAATGTTAATAGGTAAACTGAAAGTTCCTCAGTTTGAACTTTATCCTTTATATATAATTTAGGGTTTGGGGCTGATTTGGGTTGTTTGGATGACTTACATTGTGGAATGTGTCTTTCTGTGTAATCAGTTCTGCAGCTGTGAACGACATCACCGGGTGCATGTTTCAAAAGATTTCAAATACCTTTTCGTTTAAGGTCGTTGCGCCCAAAATTCAGAACTATGTGACAATGAGCAAACCCATCTAAGTTCAAATGCTGTATCCGTAGTACTGTCCATTACTCATCTGTCTATAGCTGGGTTTTAACTATTATGAGTATCAAGTTCATGTTACAAACCATCCGGTGTCATCCAAATAACCAGGCAGGCACCAATTTAAATATCTAATTGAAAAACATGGGGTAATGTTTTCTCCAAACGTGGGGTTATTTCTAACCATGCCTTGTGTTATATATATCTACATTTTGTGTAACCTTTGGTTGATAACTATATCTATATTAAGTGTAATTTTTGTTCATAACTATAAATTGTAGAGACCATCTTTAAACAAATTATATAGCTATTTTTTGTCCGTGGAGTTAGATTCTAATTTAAAGATACTGAGCTATAAATGGGTGTTTACAAGTTAAATTCAACCTATATATTGAACCTGTTAACAAGCTGTAGTAATTTCTACATGTCTAGTAAGGTCAGGTGGGTTCATAGAAGAATTAAGGTATTACCCATTGGATGGGTGGTTGAGGTGGGTTCTTTTACGACAAGGATATAATACAGTGTCAAGTATCGAGTAGGAAAGATATGTGCCGGTTTAGGGCTTTATGAGAATATATAAGTTGGTAGAGCTGGACAATTATATCATTCTTATTTCCTAGGTTCTTGTTTTAACATCAGGCTGTAGACGAGTATAATGTTGTGCTCAGATAGAATTTAAGAGGAAACATTTAATTAGATTATTCATTAGAATTACAAAGTGCTAGTTTGACTGAATTAGTATTCTAGGACTATTGTGAATTTGTATTCAAAAGGAGTTCTCGACAATGCCATTGTAATACACGAGGACTATTGTCAAACCAATACATTCGAGGATCTGGAATTCATTCGGAACACTCGATTATTTTGGACTTTAGTAGAACTCTTTCTTTGAGACTTAACCCATGCGGATAGAGGAGAGATGACAGTGACTAGTAAAGGCGAGCGCTTTAGACCATTTGGCCTACCGTGGCACTTTTATGTATGTAGATTCATCTACGTAATCCTTTTCTACTGAATTTTGGTTTTTGTCTGCATTTCACGAGTATGCCATGCTGGGGGAAAGGGTAAGTTTAAATTTTTTCTTACATATTTTCTTGACGTAGTCGTCATTTGTTCTCTGATTTACTTTTCTACTTGTCTTTTACCGAAACGTTTTCAACTGTCTTTAATTCTAAGCATATAACATGGAATGGAAACAGAATGGTAGGCTACTTTTCAAATATTGTAGTTAAAGGCATTTTGGGTGTATGAGAGGATTCTGATACCCCAAAAAGAAATTCGAGAGGGGTCAGCTTCTACCTAAATTTTAAACATGTATAGCTGGAAGAACTGGCAGGGTGAAGTCCTCAGCGCGTTTGTGGCTCGAGGGATCTTTGAGGAAAGTGCCTTAGGAATGTCCCCTCCCCCTTAAAAAGAGGGAGGGGTAAAGGAAATTACGTACTGTATACTAAGACAGTCATAGCACTACTAAAAAACGGAATTATGTTAATCAAAGACATCATTAGATGTCTTTTGGGAAAATCACCATTTAATAACGATCATCCATTCAGGGGGAATGGTGATAACAATATATTCAAACAGCCGTCATGACAGCCATATTAAATGTACGATTGGCACCATTTTCATTTAGGACCAACTAGAAGTGCATTCGAGAGGAGTAGCTAAAACAAGATGGTCTCATATTGGATGTCAGTTTAGCAACATTTTACTTGAATATCAACAAAACAGTATACGCAGGATTTTAGTAAAACCTAAATGATTATAGGACTATTCCTTCAGTATTAGTAATGATACTAAGATTTTAAAGCTGGCAGCTGTGGTATCCATATTTAATTAGATTAGCACGATTTCCATTTAGAACCAAGCAAACACTACAAAAAGTCTTTTCATGAAAAGTTCAATGTCACTATATCTTCCGTTCAGTAGGAGTAACGATAAAAGATTTTCAAGATGACTGATGTAGCAGCCATATTTGGTATCAGATCAACACCGCCTACTTTAACATGTCCAAACTTGAGACCTGTGATTTTTTCTGGAGCACGATAAGTCGTCGTATCGATTAGATGATATATATATATATATATATATATATATATATATATATATATATATATATATATATATATATATATATATATATATATATATATATATATATATATATCACATGCCTTTGTGTCAGATAGTAATCACTTGTGGTGAACTAGTTCTGTATGGAAACATTATCATGCTTTCTCAACCAGGAATATCGGGGGGCAATCAAATACCGTATATAGTCCCGTACAAGTCAGATCCGATTGCAAACTACACCGAATTGGATCTGCTGTCGCATAATGCGGTGGAGATCTAGGTCAATGCAGTTTGTTTGGAGTAAACAGTAGAACAAATAACAAACAACCCCCTCCCCGAGATACAGGCACATTATGTGATGGCATATTAGGATATATTTTGTTTGAAAGGGGACCCGACCTATAAGTGAGCATAAAATATAATAATACAGTCACTAAGTTCATAAATTTATGAATGTTCTTTTGAAAAAAGGACAGACATTTTAAATCATAATTTTCTTTTATCTTTTATTTCATCGCACGTAATACTTAACACTAACAATTGGCAAAAGTGCATGCAAACAACTTTAGTTTTCACAATGAGCAATTGTCGGTGAATTTTGGGAAATTCAAATAACTTGTCTGATATTTGTACAATCTAATTGAACTTTAATAAAGTTTTTGAGGCACCGATTATTCTGGTTGACTTTGAAAATTCTGTCCATTGCTTTGTCCTTCTGCCAGAAAAAAATGCATTAGTTATCACGTAATGGCTTAATGCTTGGTTTTACCAATTCAATCAGTGAATCGTGCAAGTAAACTACTCAAATTTCAACTAATACATGAAATTCCGTCTTTTGTATACTGGAGACTTAACAAGGGCGTAAAATATTATTGTGTACTGTACGTTAATAGATGTCATCAATCAACACTCAAGTTTATATGAAAGAAAGTTCACCTACTTTAACAGGTCTGAACTTTAGACCTGCGATTGTTTCTGGAGCACGATAGGTTGTCGTATCATCAATGTGAAATCTAGTAAGGTCAATGCTGATGAATTCTATTCGAATTATACACTTTAATGGCCTTTCAGAAAAATAATTTTATGAAACATATTTCATACAGACTTCAAAACTGTTTCATCATGCTTTCTGAACTCCCTCAAGAAATATAATTCTTTCAGAAAAAGGCGTTATACTGCCAGATTTTCGGGAAAAGCTTTAGACTGGCACACGTTGGACATTTGAATTATTTTTTTCTAATGCCCAAATGCAGATCATTTTGCTTAGACCTAAAACTGAATATTTATTTCCTTTGTTGTGAATATGCACTTTAGCATGTGTGTGTGATTAGGATTTTTAACGTAGCTTTAACAATTTTTCAGTCATGTCACTACAATATCTGCAGTGTGGCAGTTTATAGAGATGCCTAGCACTGGGGCATCCAGCCGCAGACATGTAGGATGATTTCCCACCCAGTCACATTATCCTGACACCAGGCCGACCAGTCCTAACACTGGCCTCTTAATGATAAGCCAAGCGAGGCAGCTGTTAGTACCATTTTTATAAGTCTTTGGTATGACTCAGCCGGGGTTCGAACCCGCGACCTCCTGCATTCAAGGCGGAAGCTCTAACCATTTACGACACCGGAGCGGTTTAGTATATGCAGATATGCGTTGTTCCGTATGTAGTTCCTGGGCATAAACATGTCTTATCTTGTTTCATTTCCTATTCCTAAAATAACTGCATTTCAAATGAAGATGCATTTAGCACTAAAATAAAATATATAAAAATCAAGACAAAGCTTTTTTTATTTTTATTCAAGAACGTTATTCAAGTTTAATCACAAAGGAAAGCAACAATAACTGCACTGGATTTAACCGCTTTTGATGTAAATGTTGACAAAACAAAGTGAAAAATGAAACTTACATCCATAAAAAGCTTCTCATATTCGTAATATGGACATATCAACTACAAAATATAGTTTTGTGTTCAACGAAATCTAATCTGTGAAGAAAACACATTCATTTAATAACAATTCAAATAAGAGACAATACATAGAATTACATTTTCAGATTGCTCCATTTCAGTTGCACATAATTCATCCTTGAAAACACCTTCTGTAGCTCTGATTGTCTTTCATACATCTCTTTTTAATGAAAATGTTCTTATTTTAAAACTGCTTCTGTAGACATCTTTAACTGAACAATTTTCAAACTTGGCTCTCAAATGTGATACTTTGTGAAAAGATGTCTTTCCCTACTAAGGTAATAGTACAAAAACATCGTAAGATACTGGGGCTCTTGAGTCTCAAAAATCAATAATTTGTGTATTGGTTCTGCATACGTACCCTTTTATTTTCAAAAATAAAATACCAGAAATATATATCAGTGAAGAAATAAATTACAACAGAAGTAAATATTAATCGTTTTATCATAATATTATAATCAACAATTGTTCCATACGACATTATCAATCTTAAAATCATAGTACATCCATCCAGCCACTCCATCACCTATCTAATTTACAATAAGAATATACTTCAGTTTCAGATAAGTGAAGAAGATGTGTATCTTTGTTAATGACAAGTTGATGAACAACTTAAATAAATCACATATCGATGTTATTGCAATGTGTGTTCGTTGTTAATAGATAAACTTTCAGAAACTGGTAGTTAGACGATTGAAAATGCATTTTCCAAGCTAAACTCCATTTTCAGCAGAGTGGTTTTAACACAATGCGCATCCTAACCATTTATTCATATATTCAAATACTTACAACGGTATCTGCTAAATATACTTGTGTGAAAGCATGTCCAAACTGCAAACAGCATACTGATCTGCCAATGCATAATGCACTAGCCAATCACAGCCTATGTTGTTTGATTAACTGATTAGTCCTCAAACTACATAGAACCAGATCTGTTGGCAAATTACACAACAGTATATCAGGATCCATACAATACAGTTTCATTTGTACGCAATGATAGATGAAAATGTTGCAAACCTCATGGGTATTAAGCAAGGAAAAATGATAATGAGGTTTCACTTTGAAAGCAGGATATATTAAACTACAGCTCCTCCAACGGACTGAACCACAAAGAAAGCTATGTCTTCCTTTTCATGTATTGATATTCTTGAGCATAACTTGTAACATTCACCACTATTTATTTGTAGAACTTTTAGACATTACAAAAACTTTTGGTGTAAACCACATGTCGATACAACCATCCATTCAAGGGTAATAATAATAAGAGTTTAAACATGGCTATCATGGCGGCCATATCGGATATAAGATTGGCACCATTGTCAATTAGGATCAACTATATAAGTGTTTTGGTGAAAAACCCATGTTGATATGACCATCCATTCAAGGGAAGTAGTGACAGCATTCAAGCAGATGGCCAATATTATGGTCGTAACGAATGTCAAACTAATATCGTTTTCATTTAGGAGCAACTAGACACAATAATTCCAGGGAATACCCAATGTCAATATGATTTCCCACTGGGAGGAACAGCGATAACAAGATTTCCAAATGGCCATCACATTAATGTCCAAGCAGGACCATTTTATTCAAGACTAACTATTCTTTGGGACGAATATATGTTTAAAGATTCATGGCAATCCTAACAGATGTTTATGGGGAAGAGCAAAAATAAACGTTTACTAATGGAAGCCAGACACAGGATGGATGACACACAAAAAGCCAACACAAATTCTTGTGGATTATGACTAGTAAAACTAACAAGACAGACGGCGTTTCGAAGAATAAAGTCTAAGTTTCTATCAGACTTCACGTTTTAAATGGATTTAAATGCTACAATAACATACAAAATCATACAACTGTATTGTTTTAAATGTATTACATGAAATGGTATGTCCATGCAAGAAAAAAGTTATGAAAAAATTATGGTATGCCACGCCGCATATAAAACTTCGACATATTTCATATACAATCTCATGACTTCTCTTCTGTAGAAAGGATTACTATGCAGTCTCTTATGAACAACTAACAAGCTGAACTTAGTTTATATAATAAATGAATGTATCACAGAAAGTTAGGAATGTAATAAGAAATTTGGTCAATCGGGACATGTCAACAGTATACATTCATAATTCCGATAGCATAGCTACTCTATACTATAACAATAGAACAGTCCATCAATCTCTACAAATATTGGGTACATTCAACAAAATCAATCCTATATCCCTTGTAGAAAGCCAATTTTGCAGTAAATTATGTTTTGAAAATACTTCCCCTATCACATTCATGGTAGGAACATAAGCCTTCCAAATCTTGCCTCCCAAAAGATTAAAATTTGTCTTTCTGGGCTATCCTTTGTCGACAGCGGCCAATAAGTCTCGCTCATTATTTACACATGCCATTGCCAAGTGGCTCTAGTTTTAAGCTGAACAGATTATCGTGAGGAGGGTGCACGTATTGCAGGAAGGATATTAAAGTCATGTATTCATAAAAGGTTTGATTTGAGAAACAATTTACTGGGGCCAAAGTGGTCGAGTGGTTAAAAGCGTTTTCACCTCTATCTGCGTGGGTTCGAGTCTCAGACTCGGCCATTAAGGGTACGTGAGAAAACTTGCCATTAGCTTCGCATGGATCAGTGGTTCTTATCAGGGGTTTTTTCAGGTTCTTCGTCCACCAGTTATACTGGCCACCATGTATGGCCTATCTTGTGCTGAAAAATGACATTTAACCCCATAACAACAACAAAAACATAATTTACTGACAAAACTGCTTTCTCATTCCCCAATCACATTAACATTAGATAAATAAGTAATAGGGGGAGGGAATCTTAAGCATCTTACCTATACTTCGGGCGAAGAATGCTAGATTCCCCATGCGAAAAATAACCCACTCTTCTAACTTGAGATCTGCGCAAAAAAATGGGGACATGGTTTGTACTTTGGGAAAAGGATATGAATGAAATCTTCTTACCAACTGAGATTTTCCAGGTGAATGTTGCTTGCGGGGGGGGGGGGGGTTTGCATCCCGAGGTTGTGCTGGCGTCAACTGGATTTGGATCGTCTGTGCAACTGACAATGGACCTACTATTTTCAGAGTGATAGAAACTAGAGAAGGTGGAATGCATGTGTCAGCCAACCTCCTGAGAATATCTCGAATTGAAATATTACAGTCGAATGAAAGGCTTGCAGAGACTGTCCTGATTTCATGATCCAAGGTCTTTAAGGGGCGACTCTATGACTCTTTTCAGGTGCGACCTCAGAGTACACCAAGCATATCACCGACCTTAACCACGTTGAGAGGGCTTGGGGGTTTTTAATCTCCTTTCCATGTTCAACTGGAAGAGTCATTTTCGTTTTCCATGACAAGGTTGAGGGCTTTAAGTAAATTTTGAGGGCTCAGATCAGGATATGTCGATACAGGCTAGAGGTATAATGTCTTTCTGCTTGGACAACGACTGCAACCCGTTTATGGCATTGCAACATGTCTGTATCATAAGGACAGCAAAAACATATGATTGAAACTGTATACAGACTGGGTCCATGAATAGCACTTGTAACTCGCTTATCCTACGCAAAGGCTAATGCTATCAGAAAACACGTTTTATATTATAGAAGCTTCAGCTAGGTTAAGGGCTCGAATTTGTTTGAATTCAGCCAAGTCAAAACCCAGGAGAGATTCCACTTGGGAATCGAAGTGATAGATTCAAGGCACTGCTGGTCAAACAAATACCTTCATGACTCGCCTTCATTTCTAAAAGACATATGGAAATCTGTGTCTTCCAGATCCCACTCACAGCTGACAGTGTCAAAACCCGGCAACAGGTGGGCTCCCCAACCATGAGTACATGAAGCCATACATTTGATCATTTCTGATTAGGGTTGTTCTAAATGAATTCTTGGATGCTCCGCTGAATCAGAAATAATATGTTGCTCACGATGCAGCTCTTGAAATCCACTGACACTGAAAAGGGGTGTCATTGAGACAACAAAGCCATCTGTAAAAGGACGCTTGTAAAGGTTACCCAGTGGAATCAGATCTGCTGCCGTATCGAACAATCCGAGGAGTTGCAAACAAACTCTGACTGTGATGCATTTTCTGTTGGAAAAAGCCTGTACGAATTCTCTGATTTGGACTCCATCAATGCGGGGAAGATTGTAATAGGTGAGAAACTCATTTTCCTAATGGACGAATCACTGGGATGGCCACAGATTGTACTTTTCACAATTTATCAAAAACACACCGTCACAGTGGATCAAGTCAAACGGAACAGGGTGTTAAAGGAGTTCATTATTCTTGTTAAGGTCCATGGATTGATGTTTAACCAAACTGGAGAGTTAGAAACTGGTAAATATTCACTCAGTATGCAAACATGGAATTTCCGTGACGATTGATGAATGCAGACACGAAAGTATTCACCGGTTATGTAAAGTCTCAAACTTGTATAAATGGATGGCGTGTCAATTTGATCGTGACAGTTCCATCTCACATTCTGGTTGATACTATAAAGTGGTTTAGTCAGCTCCGGTTTATGGTTAGCAAGAGATTACCCTTGGCATATTTGCAAAGAAAAAGTCTGGAGCAGAACACCTGAGATGGTGAATTTCCCCAAAACAATCCACCACTTGCTTGCCAATGAGCATCCTGATCTCTTACTGCAAAAGAACAAATGGGGAACAGGCTGGATAAATGAAATCCAAATCTCCTTTGAAAAGGTGTGGACTGCCCACTCATTTCGCAGAGAGAGGCAATCTAAGAACGTTTGAAGTGCAAGAGTCTGAAGCCCAATGATAGGCTGTTTGCAATCGGTCACGGAAACTAGTCAGTAGCGAGAGTTTGGAGGCTTGGGATAAAGAAACTCAGTCTCTAACCCCAGTATAGCACTGCCTCTGAAACTGATTGGATGGTTGCCGCTGTATGTTAGTTTTGTGATTGTGCAAACAATCCAGAGATCTTTCCTCTCCAACGTTGTATCTTTGAGGCTGAGTTGGAGAAGGCTTGTTAGTCTGTGTCTTGAGCAGGGAGGTGGATAGACAGTTCCCGAGCTGCCTGCCTTTGCACTTCCTCTACTTTCCCATCCAATAACAACGGTAAACCAAAGAAAAATGTCCGCAGTATCAGGACACGTGCGGCTTGAGCGAGGTGGAATATAGGCTTTCGTCATTCGGACATGGTCCATATTGGCAGCAGCAGCCAATGAATTTACCATAGAATGGTGGGCAACCCTGTCAATAACCTTAGCTACCCTATTTGAATCCCATGTATGATCAGCGACATCTAGTCCAACAAGAATAAAGTGACAACAAAAATACTGCATGCCAGTTTTTATGCTGCATGAAAAATACCCTTATTAGCTCTGTAAAATAAAAGGATATGTTGGCTTGACAGTAGCGTAATTGTTGTCTAACACTGGGAGATCAGTAAGAAAGACATCTGAATGAGTTTATTGGTTTTTTTTTGTACTAGCGGGCTGAGAAGGTCACTGGTAACAGACTCTAATAGAAGAAGGCTTTTGGCACAGTCATGGGCATCAATCTCAAAAGCATAGCAATCAGCAATTTCCCAAATGTTTTAACATCGCAGTAGGAGATGGAAGGGGGCACTTGCTTCATTGTCAATGTTAAATGAGGCCTTGACCTTGTAGACTGGGGGATAAATAGGAGTAGTGGGCATTCCAAATTCGACAGCGACCGATACATTTTCTTGATGACAACCTCAAAGCTGAACTCTGTCTGCTTGATGGTGGGATCGCAGTAACAAGGATTATCACCTTATCCCAATACTTCAGAATATGGGTACTGTTATCAGGATGAATCTCTACAACAAAGAAAAAAATCCTTAATATATGACTGATATGTGAAAATTATCACTATATATTCAGGAGGCTAGGTGAACAATGTTGCTAGTTCAACAGCAAAAGTTTAAAACTAACGTCACCTGTAGATGGCAAAGGATGTAATAGGATAAGGTTATTACCCTTTGTCTAAATAAATTAGACAGAAAGGATAATTTTTGTATTTTAGGAGGGCTCACTTCAGGAGTTAGCAAGCTAACATGTTTCTATTGTCAGTGTTATCTGAAACATTTTTGAAGGATAAGAATATTAAAAGATTTCTAGTAAATATTTATTTACAGACAATTCTCACAGTGACAATTAGGAAATATCTAAATGCAAAATCGTTTATTAAATTAAATGACAGGAAATGAGAAACTTTGTGGCCACTGAAACAGTACTTCAAACTAAATACCTATAGACACCTTTATGAGTGAAAAATATTTAAATTTAATTTAAATTTATTTTCTGTAGATTTATTTCCTCAAATATGCTTTAGATTAAATTTGAGCAACTGTGCATTGTGTTTAAAAAATCTCACCTATTTAAATGTGTAATTTTGTTTCCCCTTACAGAATGAAGAATGATGAAGAGTCCAAAATGTGCCATTTGTAATCTATACATTACAATTTGTGGACCATCGAATATTTAATGCCAATCATTCACAGTTTTCTTAGTGTTTTACTCATGATCTCTTGATAAAGTTGAGAACTTAAGCTATGACTAGTAAAGACATGTCTATAGTAACAGAACGGGTGCAAACATATTGTATTCAGATTTACTATCAAGCAACACAACAGGTGCATCAAACAAGTATTAATTAATTATGAACTTCAAATAGGTATTAATTAATTATGAACATCAAACAGGTATTAATTAATTATGAACTTCAAATCATGTCAAATATGTTTCCTTTAGTAATTTAGGAAAGCAAAGTGACGAAGAGATGTAATAACTATCAACGAATCAAAACAATAAGAGAATATGTAGCATCAGCAAATCTAACATTCTGATAGAATTTTGTTTCACTTTTCATTATTAAAATAAAACACTGTACAAAGTACACACTGGATAATCACTAATGACCCTTATTAAAAATTAATTTACCAGCTGATCCAATCTTCTACTCTAGGAACAATTTTCAAAGAAAGGCATGACTTAAGGCAATGAGAAATAAAATAGAATACAGAAATGAAAAAACAAAATAACTTAAATTCTTGAAAATGCTTCGATCTTGGATGTTTTCTCAGAATGTATACATGTATCGGCCTTAACATAAACTGAAAGGAAATGTGATTGAATCAACAAAACTCATGGTATTATCTACAATTTAATGTAGTTGTTTAACATGGAAATATGGTATGTAACAAAGAAACATTTGTTGACATATAAAGAATATAATTTCCAAAATTACAATAACCATAAAAATGCATACACCAAAAATATAACACCAACATCAAAGTATGAATTCAAGTTTCATGCTTTACAATAGAAATCATTACACAGGAAGTATAATTTTTCTTTGCCGGGGAGTTTTATAAAACATCAACTATCTACTATGAGATCACTTTGTAAGTTTGCTTCAAATGAAAAAAATTTCAAAAACTTCTATCATTTGAAGGGTGTCCACATGACAATAAAATGAATGGAGAACACTAATAAAACAATCATCATCCATTTCTACTGGATGTCAACCATTGTAATATGTGGGACAGTGTGCGTGTGACAATAAATAACATGGAAACACTGACAGAACAATCATCATTAATGTATTTATACAGGATGTCATCCTTTGTAACTTGTGAAACTGAGTGTGCATGTGACAATAAACAGCATGGAAACACTGATAGAACTGATAGAACAATTATCATTAATGTATTTATATTGGATGTCAATCTTTTCTATCCCAATTTTCATACCCATGCTGAATGAAAAATAAATAAAAAATATTCACACAACTGGCTTTAATATGGTTTTCAAGAGTTATTTCCCCACTGTGCTTCATTTATTTTATATCATTTACTCCTCCATTTTTAAATGCAATCAATTGATTCACCTTTGAAAGTCTGGTAATGTTTGAGCTGCTATTCTATCATTTTAATTTTTGTATCTGCTGATGAGTGCCACTTCTAATCTCTTTGCTGAAATCCTCTTTCATAATCTTTATTTATTGAAAACATTTTTATATCATAGATATTTTTCTGTTTAAATCTGTATTAAAATGATATCTGCAATTTCAAAACAGACTCCTGCCTCAGATCAAAAAGTGTTATGGTGTATAACATTGTTATACCAACATAGTCAACTCTTTCAGGTACAGTGTTATGATTTTGCACCACAAATGCAATAAAATTTGGCAGGTGAAATGAATAAGAACTGTATGGAAGAAAATATGAAGTCAATGAAGCAGTAATATACGAGCTCTTCTACGCAGTTTTCTTAGGTTGGTTGCATGAATACATTTTCAGATGAAGCAGTGGGTATGGATCTCATCTGAAATAAACTAATCGTACATTGTTTTTAACCAAGCTTCATTCTAAGTTAATCACTGCATGTTAAAAGCAGTTTTTGTCTAAGCCAAACTTAATAAAAACTTCACACATTGGCTGAGAGATCATTTTGTAAGTTTGACTCAGAAGAAGCTTCTAACTCCATGATCACATAGCTTCATATTAACAATTCTATGGCTGTGGAGAGGAATGAATAAGTATGGAATATTCATTACATGAATCTCCTAGTTCACTTGTAGCATACAGTGTGAGATTCCCATTACTTGATTTCTGTAATGGACTTTTTGTACCTAAAAGCGACTTTTTTGACAACATTGGGCGATTATGACTGCATGAAGTTTGTAAGGAACATTTAACACAACCACACAACTCGGGCCTTAGTTCATTCTGATGAACTGAAAAAGTATCGTTAGATTCTGAAGCAATCAATAAAACTGATTTGACTTTATTTGGATGCTTTAACTTTATTGGTGTGGGCTGCTTCCCCTGAAACACGTTTCTTCCTGGTTTGTTCATAACTTGAGTTTCTAAATAATTTTCTACTTGCTCAACAATGATTTCTTTTTTTTCACCATCTCGTTTTTCAGGACTGAAACAGACTACAGCCCATGTATTACTACTCCTTTCACTTTCCTGAGAATCAAATATACCACTGTCTGTTCCAGCCTTCTCACTATTTGTATCTTGAAAATTGCTACAATCACTTCCTTTAGAACTGTCATTAACTGTTGTGCTTCTCGTATCTCCTGTGTTGGAACTTCCAAGAAGAGAAGACAGTTGTCGCCTTCGTTCTAATGTGTACTTTGTTCGATTCACTTCATCATAGTACTTTGAAACATTGTACTCTTCATCATTTTTAACACAGTTTTTACTCCTTTCACATTGTTTGATAAAAGCTGTAAACAAAGCATGAATAAGAGAATTAATTTTTATGGGTTGCATGAAACTTCTAATGTTTTTGTATGAAAACAAATTTATACTACTGGTAGTTAAGAATTATATTTGTAAATTGCAGGATAATTTTGTTTTCAAGCATCTAAAACTTAATCTAACCCAATTCAAGAATAAGTTATCTAATAGATCGGATAAAGTCAGTTTGGCTTCTTTACAAATTTACCAAGCAAATTTATATTGTATATATAACTACACGCATTGTAATCATATTTAGTATGTGGATTTAAAAATGACCTTAACATAGGCATATAATTTAAAAGGAAATGTCAGCAGAATATTTTATGTATTGGTTGCATAGTGTTAGTAACAATATTACAAAATTTATGACAAAAGACAACACAGAGAAAGTCAGTTATGAGAAAAAGTCAAACAGCACCAGTATTATGGATAAAATTAGGTAACTTCACTCTGAACAGTTTTTTACATGTAGAATAAATTCTTACTTCGAAAAGAGCTATTCCGCCGGACCTGAAAGGGCAATTAAATGTGAACTCTGTTACAATGTAAAGAAGACAAACATCATATAATTGGTACAAACTGCACATATGTTAGTTATTATTCAAAGATTTCATGACCTAAAATCTTATAATTTTCTTCATCTATCAACTTGGGAACAATCCAAATTTGCTATTATTTTTACTTATGAAAATGTAACATTACTTTACTCCTTTAAAACTAAACTGTGAACAAACTGATGAAAATGCATACCATGTTTCCCTTCCAAGCAGCAAAACTGAATATAATTTACATTTGTTATATTTATAATACTACATTTTGACAACTATATGAAATCTGTAAAACTCAACTTACTCTCTGTACATCCTGTACAGTCAAAATTAAACTTACTCTTTGTACATCCTGTACAGTCAAAATTAAACTTAATCTTTGTACATCCTGTACAGTCAAAATTAAACTTACTCTTTGTACATCCTGTACAGTCAACCTTTTACACATGACCCACAAGGCATTCCTAATCTGAAAAAACAACAACAGGAATGTCATTCATTGTTTGTAAGTATCAACCCTTACAGAGAACAAAAAACAAGTAATTATTTCAATTTCAAAACAAACATTCAGTCATTAATTTTAGCTGACCTTTTACTAGTACAAAATATGATAAATGTCTCTGATTTACAATTTCACAATTTGTAACATTTTTATAACACAATAAATTTTTGTAAGGAAACATAAATATATGAACACAATTTCTAATTGGAGGAACATTTATGTCTACTCCTGTCCAAGAACAGAAGGACTTCTTAAAAAATTATACATAGCAAAAATAATATTATTCCTTTTCATACTACTCACCTGTTTGTCCGCTAAACACCAGATGAACAAGACTGATAAGGCCTGTAGAAGTAAATAAATAAATAAATAAATAAATAAATAAATAAATAATTAAAAAACGTCCTGTACAGTATAGCTTCACTAAACATTTTAATGACTTTAAAGTTACAAGCCTCTGGTAAAAATGTTGTGGCTTTTATCCGATGCTAAAATTAGGAATGCAACAACTATATAAATACATGTGATACAATATCATACTGTGAAGAGCCACTTTAGTATGTTTTCTTTTTGTTTTTGGACTTCAAGCCGCAGACGTGTGGTTTCATAACTCACCCAGTCACATTATCCTAACACCAGGCCAACCAATCCTAAAATGAACCTCTTAATGCCAAGCATCAAGTGAGGCAGCTGCAAGTACAATTTTTATAAATCTTTGGTGTGACTTGGTTGATGTTCGAACCTGCAACCTATCAAGTCCAAAGTGGATGCTCTAAACACTTAGGCCACCGGAGCAGCAAGAGACCCTTTGGCGAGACTTTCACGAAAAGAAAATGACAACTAAATGTAACTGTTTGTGGTGTTTTTACCAGTGTTCTGCACGGTATAACTGGATTTAAAACCATTTTATTGTTAGAATCATATGCTGCAAAGGCCTAGCATTAGAGAACACATACATGAGTCACCTTTTACAATGTTTTCTAGGATACAAATGTCCATCCACCATCATAATGTTGTCATAGCAGTCACAACTGAATTTGTTTTGTAACAATGCCCAATTTAGGGCAACTAATTTTTTCTACAAGATTCAACCCACCAAGCATAGCAACTCTGCTTCATTGGAGTTTTCTTACTGCCAAAATGGATATTATTGAGATGAGAAGCACCAAGGGCAATTCATATTTACCAATCTGGGCTTTAATGTACCGATTCAATTTCTCACGTTCCTATATGTGTATGACCATCTAGTACAGAACACCACTGGAGAGTATCTCTAACTTTCATCACATTATGTCATAATAGCATTTGAATCACATGATGTCATAATAGCATTTGAATCATATGATGTCATAATAGCATTTGAATCACATGATATCATAATGACATTTGAATGACAAGTCATATTATCATTTGAATCATATGATGTCATAATAGCATTTGAATCACATGGTGTCATAATAGCATTTGAATCACATGATGTCATAATAGCATTTGAATCACATGATATCATAATGACATTTGAATGACATGTCATAATATCATTTGAATCACATGATATCATAATGACATTTGAATGACATGTCATAATATCATTTGAATCATATGATGTCATAATAGCATCTGAATCACATAATGTCAGAATAGCATTTGAATCATATGATGTCAAAATAGCATTTGAATCACATGATGTCAAAATAGCATTTGAATCATATGATGTCATAATAGCATTTGAATGACATGTCATAATATCATTTGAATCATACGATGTCATAATAACATTTGAATGACATGTCATAATATCATCTGAATCATATGATGTCATAATAGCATTTGAATCACATCATGTCATAACAGCATTTGAATGACATGTCATAATATCATTTGAATCACGTGTCATAATAGAATTTGAATCACATGTCATAACAGCATTTGAATCACATGATATCATAATAGCATTTTAATCACATGATATCAAAAAGCATTTGAATCACATGATGTCATAATAGTATTTGAATTAGGTGGCGCTCACCAGATAATATGTACTTTTGAGAGAGTGACGTATGTAAGGTGAAGTAGTTCACATTTAAAACATGCACAGTGGAGAGAATGTTTGCATACCTCTATGCTACATTAATGTAATGTGGATGATATTTCTTTTGGATATTGTACTTTTGGAAATTTTACATGATTTAAGCACACTGCTAACTAAAATGACTGCTCCCTTGTGTTAAAAAATCAGTCTGAATTAGTCTAAAGTACACTATACATAGCAGCTATTAAAATAGGGAAAATGAATTTTGCCAGACTAGACAATACCAGCTTCTGAAAGTGCAATGAATGAATTACCAAATATATAAAATGTAAAAAAAGTTATCGGCTCTTTTTTATATAATTGACCTCTGAAGTTCAGGAAGTGAAAATGACCAAGTAGAGCTAGCACTTTTTTGAAAGGTGCACATTTGAAGTAAGGCCAAGCTGTATACTCTATAACCCATAGTACACCCATCAATCATACACCAAAATAAAGGGAATTAAAGGTTCTTTGCAATATACCTAAGATATACAAGGTCTTTTTTAAATAGCCAGTATAACCAGTGAGGAAAGCCGGGGACATTCTTTTTCTTTAAATTCCTAACCCTATGCAAAATGCGAAACTGTATAGCGCCACCTTAAAGAAAATAAAAAAATGTTTGCAATTATTTTTTTTTATTTTCATATAATTATGTATGATGTTCTGAATAAAATGGTACATTCATATTGCATTTAAGCATGAAAATAAGCTAATTATGATCATTTTTCTCTTGCTTACATAATTTGCCATGAGGTATGTTTGTGTGAGTAGTGACCTTAATTATGGGGAAATTAGAAGACTTAGAATATAGGAATAGAGTCAACTTAAATTTAAAACTGTTGCAATAAGTGACAGAAATATATGGTGAAAATGTTTCTTTTCATTTATTTGCAATGAAATAAAAAAATAAATGAAGAGAAAGTGAATTCGCCTCTTCCATATTAAACAATAGGCAAATATTTTACACTTTGACCTTTGACCTTTATGAAGCTGATGAGTTACCTCCCTTTTCTAATTGTAAAATTCATTGTTGATATCTCAGACATAATTCTGGCTAGTTTCATGTTCCTGTCATTCAGCATAACATTGGTTGCTATGTTTACAAAATGTAATGTGCATTCTTAAAATAGCTCACTTTTATCATGGGGGGGGGGTAGGCTGGACTTGTTAGAGACTCTGACACTCATAAATACTGTTCTGTGGGGAAAAAGGCAGGAGAATTATTCATAAGGATTGTTTTGATGCTTGCGACTTAAATGTTTCAGCCATATAAACATAATTAAATCATAAAAAATAATACCTACATCTTCTTTATGGTGGCGCTCACCAGATAATATGTACTTTTGAGAGAGTGACGTATGTAAGGTGAAGTAGTTCGCATTTAAAACATGCACAGTGGAGAGAATGTTTGCATACCTCTATGCTACATTAATGTAATGTGGATGATATTTCTTTTGGATATTGTACTTTTGGAAATTTTACATGATTTAAGCACACTGCTAACTAAAATGACTGCTCCCTTGTGTTAAAAAATCAGTCTGAATTAGTCTAAAGTACACTATACATAGCAGCTATTAAAATAGGGAAAATGAATTTTGCCAGACTAGACAATACCAGCTTCTGAAAGTGCAATGAATGAATTACCAAATATATAAAATGTAAAAAAAGTTATCGGCTCTTTTTTATATAATTGACCTCTGAAGTTCAGGAAGTGAAAATGACCAAGTAGAGCTAGCACTTTTTTGAAAGGTGCACATTTGAAGTAAGGCCAAGCTGTATACTCTATAACCCATAGTACACCCATCAATCATACACCAAAATAAAGGAAATTAAAGGTTCTTTGCAATATACCTAAGATATACAAGGTCTTTTTTAAATAGCCAGTATAACCAGTGAGGAAAGCCGGGGACATTCTTTTTCTTTAAATTCCTAACCCTATGCAAAATGCGAAACTGTATAGCGCCACCTTACATGATATCACAATAGCATTTTAATCACATGATGTCATAAAAAGCATCTGAATCACATGATGTCATAATAGCATTTTAATCACATGATGTCATAACAGCATTTTAATTACATCTCAAAATAGCGTTTTAATCACATGTCAAAATAGCGTTTTAATTGGTATATTGACATTAATTCATTAAGATCATTTATACCACATTATGATTGTCTATTATTCTATTGTTGTAATTTCAGTAGTTATCCAATCTACCTGCATTAGAACTTCTATGTTTACAACTGATTCTTCTCATCCCTGCAGGCAAATGTCATTCCTGCAACCCAAGGTCATTCCTGCTCAAAATTTCTGACTCAAGAGTAATTACTATATCCTATGCATTTGATTCATTCTGTAAGTCATTTCGTCCCATGAATAAAGCACAACAATAATTGATCAAATGAATTTACACATCCCTACATGTATATTGTAAAATGTTGTTGTTGTTGTTGTGGGGTTTAACGCCATTTTTCAGCACGATAGGCTATACATGGCGGCCAGTATTAATGGTGGAGGAAGAACCCGGAAAACCCCGGAAAGAACCACCGACCCACGAGAAGCTACTGGCAAGCTTTCTCTATATTGTAAAAAGATATATGTATCAATCAGTCCAATTGGAATTTTACTTGGCCTCTTCAGTTTTATAATATAAAAACTTTGTCAAATGTGTATAGTGGTCATTTTGAACTGCCCCCAAACCTATGCAATTATGTCATAATAACTTTATTCACATAACAGGACTTGACAAAGGGTCATCACTAGAAATGTTAGCAGTATTTGAGGATAATGAAATTATATGATTTCTTACATTTTTTTCATATAAAGATTGCAATAATAACATTATCAATTAAATGTGCAAGTATTTCTCTTACAGGTGAAAAGTCATGGAATACTATTTTCAATACCTAACCACTTGTGAGGATCTTTTCTTCATATACCTGGCCAGATACCTGTCCACTACAAATCTACCAATTTGAGTATTATCACTACAGTTACTTCCAAGACTTTTTCAGTGAGTTGAAGTTATTTGATTTGCGTTAGGACAAGATAGGTTCCAGTCATTCTTGCCTTGCCTAAATGGTGCAAGTACACTATGCACAAGTTCTGTATTTCACAGAATTTATCCATAATGAGAGGTCTTCTGAGGCAGAACCAGAATGCCTATATATGTATACACCATCTGGAGATTTCATTTGTAAGTAAATTCCTTTGCAATTATCTTCAAGTCAAATGTAAGACATGTAGAGAAAGAAAGAAATTGATACTGTAACAGTAGATTAAATTGAGAATGTTAGTGTGGATGTAATATTCTACCAACTTACCAGTGTTATATTACATAATGCAACAGCAATGATTTGTCCATGTTGTTCTGATGACTTGATGTCAACAGCTACTGAGAGTGAAATCACTTGAAGTATTAGTATAATTGTCGACTGAACGATGTTTACCCTACAATTGAAAAAATCTCAATTTCATTTTGTAGCATTACAAAAGTGTTTTAATAATAAATAGAAAACTTTTGCATTTTATAGCAGATATATTTTAAGTTTACTATATCAAGAAAACTGATGTTGATGAAGATGATGACAATGATGATGACTGTTATTATTACTCAAATATATAATTTAGATTATAAAATGAACATATCTCAATTCTTTGCTTCCAGATGGATCTTTCTCCCAAATCCTCTTTGACAGAGGAATTTTGGATACATGTTTGTGTGTGTGTGTGCGTGTGTGTAAGAGTAATTATCACTCTTTTGATCCAATTATGGTTTCCCCAAATTGTCTGTACTTTCAATGATTTAGTCATCATGTATTTGCACTATCTGATATTTATGTACTGAATTGACTGTCTGTACTCATTTGTAAGTCAAGTCAAACTGCAAACAACAAAGATCCTGATCTGCCATAGTATAATATGCCTACAGATCAGGTTCTATGCTGTTTGTTCCTTTGATAACTCCTAACAAACTGCACTGACCCAGATCTGCCAGTGCATTATGTGATGGCAGATCTAGGTCTGAGCAGTTTGCATTTGGAATAGACTTAAACACAAGTACATATGGTATATCCTCACAGTCCAGTCTAATAGAAGTAAATAAAGTCTTATCCATATTCCAATCTTAGTACTGTAAGTAAATAAGGTCTTATCTGTATTCCAATCTTAGTACTGTAAGTAAATAAGGTCTTATCCGTATTCCAATCTTAGTACTGTAAGTAAATAAGGTATTATCTGTATTCCAATCTTAGTACTGTAAGTAAATAAGGTCTTATCCATATTCCAATCTTAGTACTCTAAGTAAATAAGGTCTTGTCTGTATTCCACTCTTAGTACTGTAAGTAAATAAGGTCTTGTCTGTATTCCAATCTTAGTACTGTAAGTAAATAAAGTCTTATCCATATTCCAATCTTAGTACTGTAAGTAAATAAGGTCTTATCCATATTCCAATCTTAGTATTGTAAGTAAATAAGGTCTTATCTGTATTCCAATCTTAGTATCTGTATTCCAATCTTAGTACTGTAAGAAAATAAGGTCTTATCCGTATTCCAATCTTAGTACTGTAAGTAAATAAGGTCTTATCCGTATTCCAATCTTAGTACTGTAAGTAAATAAGGTCTTATCTGTATTCCAATCTTAGTACTGGAAGTAAATAAGGTCTTATCTGTATTCCAGTCTTAGTACTATAAGTAAATAAGGTCTTATCCGTATTCCAGTCTTAGTACTGTAAGTAAATAAGGTCTTGTCTGTATTCCAATCTTAGTACTGTATTGTCTTTTTGTTCTAATTTGCACCACTGCAATTTTTCTTTTGACTGACTAACAAAACTATCAAATGCCAATCCTCTTTCATTAAATTTCCACTACCATGCACCCTGATAATTAGAATTTATGAAATTCAACACTAGTGTGTTGTCTCTCTCTCTCTCTCTCTATATATATATATATATAAAGGCTGAATAATATTATGTACAAATATATATTTAAAAGCATAATGTTATTAATAAAATAAATGTTAACACTGTAAAAAGAAATAATTTAACTGATGCTGTATTAATTAACAATTTTGCATCCATGTAAGTTCTTAACTTAGATGGAATTTTTTCTCCAAATAACATTTATTAAAAGAAAATTTTCCATCAACTCATAAAGTTCTGAAATAAAAGCATTCTAATTAGCCCTCTGTCCTTATCAATGTACCAAAAACTACATTTATGTCACATACATTGTACCAAAAACTACATTTATGTCATATACAATATACCCAAAACTACATCTGTCACATACATCATACCAAAAACTGCATTTATGTCAGATACAATGTACCAAAAACTACATTTATGTCACATCAAATGTACCAAAAACTACATTTATGTCACGTCAAATGTACCAAAAACTACATTTATGTCACATACAATGTATCAAAAACTACATTTATGTCATATACAATGTACTAAAAGCTATATTTTTGTCACATACAATGTACCAAAAACTACATTTATGTCACATGCAGGACAGAACAGGGAGGTCAGACTGGGAGATTTGCATAATTTTGGTTAAAAAAATTCACTTAGGAGAATTTTCATCAACCTGATTTTTAGTATGCAAATGGACAAAAGTGACAACTATTGAATAAATTTCCTCTCACAGCTAGCTTATTGCCATTCATACTGTCCTGTGTGCTGCACAAACATTTTTAGCTTTCTTAGATCATTGTCTGCATCTTATTTGTGACAGGCTCCATTACTGTTGATATGCCATTATTGGACCCAGGTTTCCTCTGGACTCACCCTGAATTTCTTTGGAACAAAAAATATAATTTCATTGTCTGCACTGGAATGTGGCAACATTAATGCAACTCAACTGAGTCTACCCAGAATTTTAAACTGTTTCATGCCTGTGGGTACTTTCGGGTTACTCATGGATGGTGCGATCTAGGTCAAATTGGGACATTCTTTTTAAAATCAACTTTATAGGAATGGCAGAATGTATATTCATGTCACTTTGAAATTGATCACAACCATTGAAATTCCTTTGTCCATCCATTTTTAGACTTCATTATGTTTTGGTTGTTTAGATTTTGGTGTTTAAGTACATGGACTCAGAATTTGCATGTTTACATATCTTGACAAACTTGAAATACCAAGCCAAACTGACCTGTCTTGTGCAACCTTAGCTCTTTCACAGTGATTCCTCCAAACATAATTTATTTACATTTTTAATCCTTTCAGACTAACTTTTGATCATACATAGTATTATCCATTTCCATAAACTTTAATTTCAAGTTTAGCACATAAGCCAACAAACCAACCCTGTCTAAAGAATCCAAGCAATGTTAATTGTTTCATGCTGATTGAGCCCTTTAGTAATCTAATCATAATCCAATAATGTCTTTTCACCTATCTGATTTAATTACTTAATAGGTGTGTCTGTCAAATTAACAATTAAAGTGACATGTTCAAAGGCTAAGCTGATTCATGTGATCACAGGAAGCCTTCACCGTAAATATACTACATTGAAAGGATTCACATCTATGTCACCTGCAATCATAACATTGCCATACAGCTAATTACTTATCATACACTTTCTTAAAGGACAATAAACTTGTATTTGCTGAGATTCTGCATTTTGGGAGTATCGTGTTCACTAAATGAATGATAATTTCATCTGTTTTGATTTAAATAAAAAATTCTACCACTGACTTATCTAGCCTCCTCCAGAATTTTTCAATTAAATGAATTTGAGATCACAATTGATACTAGTCTGCTGTTTTTGTTGATGTTGTAGGATTTAACGCCATTTTTCAGCACACGATAGGCTATACATGGCGGCCAGTATTAATGGTGGAGGAAGAACACTGGAAATCCCCGGAAAGAACCAATGACCCTCAAGAAGCTACTGGCAAGCTTTCTCACGTACCCACAATGGCCGAATCCGAGACTCGAACCTAAGCAGACAGAGGTGAGATGGCAGTGATCCGTAATGGAGAGCACTATAGACCACTTGGCCACTCAGGGCCCCAATACTAGTCTGCAATGATTTGTTTAATAAAATTATTTATTTTCCATCCCCTTTCACTCTTACAAGATATGTGGACACTCTTGCCTTTCTCTCTTTTTTAAGAAAAAAAACAGGCTAGATGACCTCCATTTTTTTCTTCTTTTTATTTACAACTCTTACATTTAAAGACAAAATCTTAAGATCAGAACCAGTCTACATATAATGTTACCCCTAACATGAAAACAAACAAGAACTACAGGATAAATAAGTTCTGACTATAAATAAAGGTGTAAAATATAACTAGAAGCAGATAAGATCTAAACAGAGCAATAGTCTTGGAAAAAGAAAACAAGATTTCCAGGCAAAAGTATTTGAAATCCCTCAATCTGTGGTGACTCAATAAAGTTAGTGCTAGTGAGCAGTCTTGACAGCAGTTTTCTAAACACTGGGGGTGAGGGAATTGACTACAGATCAACGTAAAAGCACATTATACAGTTGGGGGTGAGGGAACTGACTGCAGATGAACATAAAATCACATTATACAGTATCACATGGTATCATGGAACTGTATTATCATTAAGGAATGATATCATTCCTTGCCTGGTGAGTCATTTAGCAAAAAATATTTAACTTCATTTAATGAATATTGAAAAACACGAATCTTTATGATAAAATGTCTTACTTTTGTCAACTTAAGAAAACTTATTACTCTAAGTTTTGCTTGTTGATACGAATACACAAAAGAGACTTCAACTAGTAACATTCATGCATATTGCTGCCGTAGTCCTCCATATGATTAACTAAGCTTCTTATCGACCTGGATCTTTAATTTATCAACCTATTTCAATCCAGTTTGATACGTAGATTTATACAATCAAGATCTTGAAAAAATTCAACTTGCTCAACATCTACATTTATTAAATGATAAAGCTTGCCTCTAATTGGCTGATCTTACTACCACTCAGTAGACTTAATTTATGAAATGGCATTTCTCAAAATTTTTAACATAAGCTCAATTCATCAAAATCTTGATTAAATTGGATTATGTTGAACACTCACGCATAATAATGGCATTTGATTGGCTGAAATGTCTACATTTTTTAAATCTTAATTTTAAACATACTTTGACTAAATCTGAAGAACATGCCTGGATTATCCAGAACTTTGACCAGTTTAATTATAAGCAGATTAATTAAAGCATGGATTATCCAGAACTTTGACCAGTTTAATTATAAGCAGATTAATTAAAGCATGGATTATCCAGAACTTTGACCAGTTTAATTATAAGCAGATTAATTAAAGCATGGATTATCCAGAACTTTGACCAGTTTAATTATAAGCAGATTAATTAAAGCCTGGCAGCTGAGTGACTAAACTTACAGCCTTACTTAAAGATGCAAGTGAATCTCACACTAACCAAACTATCTTCTATCAGTAAAGGAAGTGGGTGATATTATGCTTACTTGGACTTCAAGACTGTTGTATATACTTAAATAGATTTTCAAATGAACAATCCATTCAATCAACATGACTTGATTAAAACATTTGTCACTTACTGGTAATTTTGACGATCTGCAAAACGCCACTCCCCTTTCCATTTTCTCAGGGTTGCAATACATAAGCCAACCATGACAAAATATCCCTGAATGAATATAAATAGTTGGAGAATAGTTAGAAAAAAAATTTTGATGACAAAAATAAAGAAAAGGAAAATGAATAACTGTTAAAAGTCACCCATTGTTACATGAAACCTAATTTTGAAAAAGAAATCGAGCAAACAAATTCAGAAAATGTTTGTTCCTGCCTAGTCTGGTGAGGTCACAAAAGTTTACAAAAATAATAAAATTTGACTAATGTTTAAGACAATGCTGTAAGGTTACTAGGTAGTCATGGAAAACCAGGATTCAGTATCCTATCTCAATGAGGAAAGGTGTAAAGGAATTTATCAGAGAACTTGACCCTAAGATAAAACCTTGAGTGATACATAATACGCAATCAAATTGAGAAGCATAAGTGTGCCATAGTATATCCTGGTGCCTCAACACATTTATGATAAATAGCAGAAAGAAATCAAACCTTAAAATATTGACCTTGACCTTAATTTTGAGGTCAAGATCTAAAATGTGCAATGCAACATGTTATCTAGCAGCAATATACAGTTATAAGTATGACAAGCTTTGTCTATTTATCTGAAACCATCATGAAATTAGAAATCAGAAAGGAAAATATGACTAAAACATACAATGTTGACCTACTACCTCTTTAAGACAGGACACTGAATTTGGTACCTGATGCAGGCTGTAATGAATATGTTTCGTAGTATCATACATTCTCCCTTCAAATAGTTCTAAAATTACTTGGTGGAAAGGACTGTGTGTGGAAAAATTAGCATACAACAATATGACCTTGACCTTGAAGGCAAGACCCAAAATGTGGTATGCAACACACTGTTAAGTGATAGAGATCACACTAGGTCAGTGTGTTTGTCTAATGGCACCATAAAATGGAGAAATGATCTGATTAGGACAGAGGCTGGCTGGTGCATGTTCCTTAGGCAGTGATATTGTTATAGGCTTCAGATGTAAGGTTAATGACCTTGTGATCTTGGAAAAGATTGTAATATGTCACTGTCAGGAAAAGTTATAGGAAGGATTGAAGATTTTGACCTTAGATGAGTATAGGAGAGTCCATTGTAAGATCTAGACCTTAGATGAGTATACGAGTCCATTGTAAGATCTAGACCTTAGATGAGTATAGGAGAGTCCATTGTAAGATCTAGACCTTAGATGAGTATAGGAGAGTCCATTGTAAGATCTAGATCAGGTTGCATGCTACAGTGCCAAAGTTTTTAAATGCAACAAAACTTCTAATGATGTACAAACATATACCAAGTTTGATACCCTTAAATGACTTTAAATTCAGAACGAAGGAAAAATGCAATAGAAACATAAGTGACTTTGATCTTAATTTCAATGTGGTACTTGACACGCTTTCTAGTTATGATTTACAGGGATAATAAGTTTCATTCCTCAATCTCAGTTTGATTTCAAGTTAAAGTGTGGAAGGAAAAGTGTGATGAGAAATTAAAATATTGAGCTGTGATCTTGAAGAGGACCCCTAGTGTGCTATGCCATTGTGCATTTAGCTCCATCTTTCAGCAAATAATAGACTAAACATGGCAGCCAGTATATCTGGATGAGTAAGAGTCTTGGTAAACCTTTGAGAAAAACCACTGGCTCATGGGAAGCTACTGGCAAGCTTTCTCACATACCCACACTTGCTGAGCCTGAGACTTCAATCCATGCAGAGGTGAGATGTCAGTGATCTGTGAAGTGAGTCCCTTAGACCACCTGGCTGCCTGGGGCCCCACAATGTGGTATGCAACAGATATTCTAGTGATAATGCACAAGTATGTAAGTTTCATCCCTTAATCTCATATGGCTTTAGAGTTATAGAGTGAAAGAGAAAGTGTAATGGAAAACATGCAATATTAGACATAATCTTGACCAAAATATGTTATAGAGAAGAGAAAGTGCAAAAGAATGTAAAAATAATAAGCTGTGACCTTGACCTGGAACATGACACACTAGTGTTGATGTTCAATGATATCAAGTATCATCCCTTAATCTCAAATGACTTTAAAGTTATAAACTGAAAGGAAAGTGTAATGGAAAACAAATAGATTTTGACCATGGTCTTGACAATGAAGACAGGACCTCTAACATGGTTTGTGGGCACCTTCTAATGACAATGTATATCAATATGCAAAGTTTCATCCCTTAATCTCAAACATATAAAAGTTACTGAGTCGAAGGGTAAAGTAATGGAAAGGTTAAAGTGATGAAAAGGTTAAAGTAATGAAAAGATTAAAGTGATGGAAAGGTTAAAGTAATGAAAAGATTAAAGTGATGGAAAGGTTAAAGTAATGGAAAGATTAAAGTGATGGAAAGGTTAAAGCAATGGAAAGGTTTAAGTAATGGAAAGATTAAAGTGATGAAAAGGTTAAAGTGATGGAAAGGTTAAAGTAATGAAAAGATTAAAGTGATGGAAAATGTAAGATCCAGAGCCATGACCTAAAAGATAGCACCTCCAACTTGGTATGCAACATACCCTTTTAGTGACAAAGGTGTCAACCCTTTGAGATGAAAACCTGTATGCCAGACCAATAAAAACCTTACAAGGACCAAACAAACCTTGCACAAAGAAATGTATTCATACATTATATAAGATCAACAGTTTTAAAACAACAAATGCTATACACAAATTATTATGACACATATTTACATAATTATTTACATTTCTGAAACTTTATTTCATTCTTTTTACTTATAACATTATCATCTCCCTGCTTTGGCTAAGCAAAGAAGCTTTTGATGGTTGCTCCCTTTTTCATTTCAAAATTTGTTTCATGCAGTTTTGTCCTGAAGTGTTCCTCCAGATCATATATGCTCGACACCACCACTTTAATGTCTTTACTGCATATTTTACAAAAAGCATGTGAAGATCCTAACTTGGATACATCTACAATGCCAGGAAAGACTTTAATCCAATCAGCCTGAAACTTGCCATGACCTCAGTCAGTGTCTTCAAACTTGTGTTTCTTTGAGTTAGGCTCAACCATTTGATGGATGGAATATTTCAACTAGATGAGAGAAATAAAAAAAAATAATTAAAAAATTTAGATTTGACATGTGATAGAAGAACATCTCCCAATTACAAATATGTTACGAATTTATAATTGTCCCCATAAACCACAAGAAATTATGCCAGGAGCTATCCAAAAATTGATACCCAGAAATAATTGTTTTTACAAAGTAGCAGTCCGGAGGTTTATACCTTGTAAGCTGTTGATCGTTTCTATTAAAATTGTGTATCTGGTGTTTGAAAAGTTATGAATTTGATATATGGTGTGCCAAATTTGGTCACAAACTTGATATAAATTGGCAGTGTTAACATATTTTCGAGTCACTCAGTATCTGTACTATGTCTGTCATTATGACAATGCATCTTCCTGTTTGCATTACCTATCTGACAAACTCAAAACTATAACAGCATGATAAAATGCCGGTGCTAAAATCAGCAGAGCATTTATTTTTAATTAGCATATTGTTCAAAATTGTAATAAATCGACTTTATCTCAAGACAGAAAAGTTGGACGAATTACAGTTATACCAACATGATTGCCACACTATGTAAAGTATGAAAATTGATGCAAATGTTATGCATTTGATAGTTTTAAGTATAAATAATAAAATAATAATGTATAAAATAAAACATACTTACTACACAGGTAGTTAGTCAATATAAGAAATCCGAGTGAGCATCTAATCTCCAAGCGATAAATGACAAGATCTTCACACACTGGAGTTGAACCATGAATGAAACTCGTTTCATTATCAAAGGAAAAGCACAGTTTTGAGTATGATTTGATTAGTTGTTTCAGGCCACCATAGTCTCACTGAATTCTCATGCTAAAAAAAATTATGCCAAGAGCCCTGGATGCACACAAAACGAAGAAGAAAAAAATTATTTTTTTTTTTAAAGAAAAAACCGTACAAAACAGTTGCATGGCCAGCCGTACACTGATGAAAAAGGAAGAAAACGTACAAATTATGGGTAAACCATACAAGTTGACACCTATGTAGTGTTGATGTACAAATGTACCCTTCTAGTGATGATGTACAAATGTACCATGTTTTATCCCTTAACAAATAGCTTGGAATTTACAGAACATAAGGTAAAAGGTGATGAAAACCCCCAAAATCATTAGCAGTGACTTTAACCTTGAAGATAGGACACAAAATAAATCAACATCATGATGTGTAAGTATGACACAAAATGAGTCAATATCATGATGTGTAAGTAGGACACAAAATGAATCAATGTCATGATGTGTAAGTAGGACACAAAATGAATCAATGTCATGATGTGTCAGTAAGTAGTACACAAAATGAATCAATGTCATGATGTGTAAGTAGGACACAATGAATCAATGTCAAGATGTGTAAGTAGGACACAAAATGAATCAATGTCAAGATGTGTAAGTAGGACACAATGAATCAATGTCAAGATGTGTAAGTAGGACACAAAATGAATCAATGTCAAGATGTGTAAGTAGGACACAATGAATCAATGTCAAGATGTGTAAGTAGGACACAAAATGAATCAATGTCATGATGTGTAAGTATACCAAGAGTTTCATCCCTTAATGTCAGATGAATTTAAAGTTAAAGAGTGGAAGGGAAAGTGTGATGAACAGAATAATTCAAGGAAGGACAGAAGCAGACACAAGACCAAATGTCTTCCTTCCAAAAGATGGACAACAATAAGAAATATGAACATGAATGGTTTATCTTTTTCAAAGTGGTCTTATTAGACAAAATATTAGCTTTTTAATATAAACATGGAATTCATTTATGTGAATTTTTTTAAATATCAAATTGATCCAAGTCTGTTAAATCTGTCATTGAGAAGAATTTGTTCAAATATTTTCTATTTATAATGGCAATACTGGATGGTACACATCAGTTTAATTTGTAGAAAATTTGAAGGCTCCAAAGCCATTAGGATTGTTCTTAAATTTGGTTAAATTATATCAAATGAGTTGTGAAAAGTCTATAAAAGTTTACTGTTTTTTCTCCATTTGTAGCAGCAAAGTTCATATTCAATGGCAGATTAGCATCATTTGTAAAAGTTGAAAGGTATTTCAGCCAGGATGATTTTGGGCAAATTTAGACAATTCTACTTATTCATTTTTAAAGATTTTTCTCTTTTAAGTAATGGCTGACACATTGGTCAGTGGATTGGCAAAATCTGTATAATTTTAACAAGGTCATGACAGGATAATTTATGTTAAATTAGGTCAAATTCTGTTGAGCAGTTCTTGAGAAGACATTCTTTCAGTAAATGTGGTTATATCTACAGCAGAGAGCATCATTTGAAGAAACTTTAAACACCTTGATGTCAGCATGGCAACTGCGAACTTTGTTCCAAATCTGTTATGTGGTTGTTAGAAGTTTATAACAGAAAATGTTGATGGGCAACATCATACATGACAGACAAGGACCATACCATAAGCTCAATTGATTAAATGAACTAATAAAAATTACTTGTCATTTTCATCATCACTGTAGTTTGACCTCTTGCAAATCATTGTACATATAGTCGGTCACAAAAAGTTTCATTGTTACACATAGTGCAAACTCTGAATTTAAGATTTAACAATAACTACGAAGCAAGGAAATAAAATGCTGTTATAATTTTTTAAAAATATTTTAGGAAGAGACTCTTGTTAAAGATGAAATCTTGGTTTTAAGGAACTCTTGAAATACCACTCTATAAATATCAACCAACTGATTTTGCATTGACACAATCTTCTTCTCCCATGTGTCAGATTTTAAGGTTTCTTTTGGATACCCTAATAGAAAACATTTAAGTTCCATTTTTCCTTTATAATTTCCTTTTCATCAATAAAAACTATTTGCTGTTAGGTTATCTACTCAAACATGATGATATTTGCTAAAATGCATACCGTATCAAGTTCTAGAGATTTTTTTACCTGATTTATCCATGATATATGATATGGTTATTACACCTGGAAATGACAACTAAGAACTGACAACAATTTCTTAATATCAATTATTTCCAGGTAAAGAGATCTGAATAAACACTGCATGGTTTCTTATATTGGTATTATTAGAGTTTACAACATATTGACAAAAATAAATATGAAATTATATTTACCAGCACCAGTAACATCATTGGAATTAGAAATGAAAAGAAAAACCATTCCTTAGATATCAACCAGCACCTGAAAAGTGAGAACTAATTTATTATGTATGACATTCAATCTGATTCAATACTGTATATGTTAGAGACCAAACCTTTAGCACCTGAGATGAAGATGTTAGTGATAAAAAAGATCACTTCAAAATAAATATATATAACAAAAGGTCAGCATGTTAGTTTGAAAACAGGTGAATCATTTTATTATTTATTGATAAATCCTTTTAATAACAAGACAAATAATAATAAGGAGGAGGATTTATAATAATAATAATAATTTTTAATTTCATTATTGCTCTCTGATTCTTGTCCAGTACATTTTACAATAAAATAAAATTATTTATGGAAACAATGAAAACAAGGAGACAAAGCTTTATGCATTAATATGCTTTTTGATGCATGCACATTGCCAGTGAAATATAATCTTCAAACCCATCATCAAAACATCTAGCCATATACATATATATATATATATATATATATATATATATATATATATATATAATACATAAATAGTTTACACATACAAAATAAAAATAAAGCAACAGATACATATTTATGAGTACAGATTTAGCTATCATTTTCATATACTGATTAATTGTTGTTGTTGTTGTTGTTGTTGTAGGGTTTAACGCCATTTTTCAGCACACAATAGGCTATAAATGGCGGCCAGTATTAATGGTGGAGGAAGAACCCAGGAAAACCCCAGAAAGAACCACCGACCCACAAGAAGCTACTGGCAAGCTTTCTCACATATCCATGTTGGCTGAATCTGAGACTCGAACCCACGCAGACTGAGGTGAGATGGCAATGATCCGTAACGGAGAGTGTTTTAGACCACTCGGCCACTCGGGGCCCCTATATACTGATTAATGGAAATCTCACAAAATTCTTTTGGCTAACTAAGAGTTATCACTTACGTTTTTCCACAGAGGTTACTGAATCCAAACAAACTGGACACAACTATGACAGCCAGTGTTACCGGAAATGGGAGTCCTGTTAAAAGTGACATCAAAATCAGCTCTAATAGTATTAGAGACATACATATGTTTGCATACTGAATGTTCAGTTCAGATTAAGTGTTACACAGCATCCACTTCAATAAAGGAAAGGCTACATTGTAAGCTGGCTTTTATAAAATATTTCATTCCAGGAAATGAGTATTTACTTTGTTGTCGCTTTTAGGTGAAATGAGTCAGGTAAATCCAATAAGTCCTTGAAATTCCAGTAGTTTCAATAAGGCTATTTTTAACATACAAATCTATAAGATTGAGATCTTTGGACATGCATCACAGTCAGTGTATACTTTTTCTTACCCCATCCAAATGCAGTATACTTCCAACACTTATTCTGACATGACTTCTTGTTGCATATCAGTCCAAATGTATGTGTAACTTCCACCAGCAAGAATGAGAACACCACCAGGTTTGAGTAATGAAGTACAATCCTTCCAACAGACAAAACAGTCTGGAAAACAATATGTTATCAAAATGTATTGTATATTTGCTATTTCTTTAAATACTACACAGCTGTATTCAAATTAATTGCTATTTCTTTAAATACAACATTGCTATATTCAAATACTAAATTGCTATCTTCCTATATTTCACTGCTATATTCAAATATTAAACTGCTAAATTAAACCTTAAAGTAATCAAAATACTCAATTTCAATTTCAATTTGATTTGTTATTGATTAGCACTGATTACTAGCATATGCTTCCACATTAATTATGTCCATTTTTGTTTACCTGATCCATTACTCTAACAACGCAGATCACAGACATCATCACACTTATCAGCAGGCAGATGATTATGTTGAGATGAAAATCATGAAAATCTCTGATCAATAGCCTATGAAAAAATAAAGAGGATTTTCATCTTATCAATGTGGTATTAATTAGTAATGATTCTAAATCACTTGTAGTTTTTTTTTGTGGCAACAAATTTTCACATATTCATGTCTTGGATTTAAGAAAGATTGCTTGAGAAAAATCTGGGTATTTAACTTTGCAATAAAATGACTTTTTAACATTATTAAGAGCCCAATTAGACTAAAAACGAAGAAATGTTTCAAAAATTTTCTGTTCATTTTATTGCTCTAGGCCATAAAACAATGTAGGTTCATATGATAAAAACAATTACATAAAAATGTGAAGGAAATGACAACATGTCCTGCCATATACAAACAACACTCTCTTTCATTTTGATTATCTGAACATCATTCACTGATAGAAGATTGGCTTTTTCACCTCAAGAAAAGCATGGTCTGCTGAGTAAACATTTTATTATATTTGCCAGCCAATAAGATGACACCTTTTATTATTATTATTTTTATTGCAATCAGAACTAAAATAGCATGCAGGAAAACAGTGAATACACTTAACAGCAGGTCATAACTTAAGGAAAACATCAAAATGTTTAAGATATATTTAAGTCATTTGTTATGTTAGTTTTACAATGTCTTCCTATTGAATGCTGGTATTTTGATTCCTTTTAATTGTTTAAAAGCATAATCATACTGTAATATATAGTTATATAATGTCTCCCATAATTCTAAGAGTTACACTACCTAGCTTGATGAATGATAGCATTAATATAACAATGAATTGATTATATAAACAAATTTTAAGAAACACATGAATACTTCATGAGAGGAAACCATTAATTAAAAAATTTATGGTTGAAAGACACAGAACTAAATGTCTATAAACAAATCTCATTACACTAGTAATCTCATTACACTAGAACTAAAGTCTATAAAAAAATCTCATTACACTAGAACTAAATGTCTATAAACAAATCTCATTACACTTAATCTCATTACACTAGTACTAAATGTCTATAAAGAAATCTCATTACACTAGAACTAAATGTCTATAAATAAATCTCATTACACTAGTAATTTCATTACACTAGTACTAAATGTCTATAAAGAAATCTCATTACACTAGAACTAAATGTCTATAAACAAATCTCATTACACTAGTAATCTCATTACACTAGTACTAAATGTCTATAAAGAAATCTCATTACACTAGAACTAAATGTCTATAAACAAATCTCATTACACTAGTAATCTCATTACACTAGTACTAAATGTCTATAAAGAAATCTCATTACACTGGAACTAAATGTCTATAAATAAATCTCATTACACTAGTAATCTCATTACACTAGTACTAAATGTTTATAAAGAAATCTCATTACACTGGAACTAAATGTCTATAAACAAATCTCATTACACTAGTAATCTCATTACACTAGTTTTACACTAGTACTAAATGTCTATAAAGAAATCTCATTACACTAGTACTAAATGTCTATAAAGAAATCTCATTACACTAGAACTAAATGTCTATAAAGAAATCTCACTGCACTAGAACTAAATGTCTATAAAGAAATCTCATTACACTAGAACTAAATGTCTATATGGTGGCGCTCACCAGATAATATGTACTTTTGAGAGAGTGACGTATGTAAGGTGAAGTAGTTTGCATTTAAAACATGCACATTGGAGAGAATGTTTGCATACCTCTATGCTACATTAATGTAATGTGGATGATATTTCTTTTGGATATTGTACTTTTGGAAATTTTACATGATTTAAGCACACTGTTAACTAAAATGACTGCTCCCTTGTGTTAAAAAATCAGTCTGAATTAGTCTAAAGTACACTATACATAGCAGCTATTAAAATAGGGAAAATGAATTTTGCCAGACAAGACAATACCAGCTTCTGAAAGTGCAATGAATGAATTACCAAATATATAAAATGTAAAAAAAGTTATCAGCTCTTTTTTATACAATTTACCTCTGAAGTTCAGGAAGTGAAAATGACCAAGTAGAGCTAGCACTTTTTTGAAAGGTGCACATTTGAAGTAAGGCCAAGCTGTATACTCTATAACCCATAGTACACCCATCAATCATACACCAAAATAAAGGGAATTAAAGGTTCTTTGCATTATACCTAAGATATACAAGGTCTTTTTTAAACAGCCAGTATAACCAGTGAGGAAAGCCGGGGACATTCTTTTTCTTTAAAATCCTAACCCTACGCAAAATGCGAAACTGTATAGCGCCACCTAAACAAATCTCATTACACTAGTAATCAATGGAAATTTGGATTATTGTTTCAGTCTTCACATTGATTTCTTCCATAAGTAATAAAACTTCAAGTTTAAGTAATTTACAAAATGGTACTATATAAAAAAAAGACTTAAAATAAATCTACATGAAATGCTGTATGCATTTTATTGTTTTCATTGCGAGTTTTGTGTAAGAGTAAGAACACTTAGAATATTATTTATTTAGTATGAAATCAAACAGAATTTAGGGTATATTAAATAGTATTTAGGGATATCAAATAGCATTTAGGGGATAACAGTCATCAGGAGTTTAGGATCTTAATGGTGGTCATACCGCAGCAAAATGAGTTTTACCAGCAGCTCCTCAGTGCAGCCAGTAAAACAAGACATTTATGACACATCCGTGAGACCTGCTAAACAAATGTAATACTACCTTAAGTTTTTTTTGACAGATATTTAAATGAGCTTACCGGTGCACTGTAAGATTTAAAGCCAGGGTGAGTACAAATATGATGAGTGCAATGGAATATCCAACAAGAAGAACCATGTCTATTTCTATCACTGCAATATCCTGCAACACCTGCAAAAAATATTTCACCCAGTTTTACCGAGTGTTATGCATATTTTGAATCTTATTTATGAAATGTTGATCTTAGCTTTTGAATTATGACATCAGTATTATATTCTAAATTACTGAAGACATGTTGGCTTTAGTTTTTCCAATTCTTTTAAAACATCCAATCAATTAAATCTGTATCATGTTTTTAAAATATTTATAATATGGCAAGTAAAAAGAGAGAAAATTCAGTTTAAAATAATTATTTACACTAAACAATGAATTTCTTGTTTTAAAAGTTGCACAAACCACAAAATATAGTTACTTAATATTTAGTATAGATAAGAACATTCTTGTTTGTGATGATTAGAAGTTAATCCCACTCGTAGAAAGGTGTAATACATTTACTTGTAGTTGTTCTTTATAAGCTTCCTTTCAATCAATTTCCATTCATGGTTATATTATGACCGTATATCATTTTTATGTTGCATTGAGATATATCAACAAATGAAATGTTTACCATTTTAAGCTGCTTTACTATATTTCAGGGGCAAGAAAAAAGATCAGTGATTCTTTCATACTTATCTAAATATAAAAATGATAGCATACAACTGTATTCTGCTTTCTTACAGCATCATTATTTTGTGCCTTTAAATACACTAATGTTATTTAGATGTGTGTTGCAGATACAGGAAGGCATGCAAACTCATAATAAGTACCGTGTTATTGACAGGAACAGAAACGACAATGAAATGTCCAGGGATGTTGCATGTACATACTGTGTGCATCTCATCTTGTAAGACAACATGACAGTGGTTAACTGACCACCTACCAGATACCATACTACTGAAAGAGAAATGATGAGATAACATAAGAGTGGTTTTCTTATCACCTACCAGATACCATACTACTGAAAGAGAAATGATGAGATAACATAAGAGTGGTTTTCTTGTCACCTACCAGATACCATACTACTGAAAGAGAAATGATGAGATAACATAAGAGTGGTTTTCTTGTCACCTACCAGATACCATACTACTGAAAGAGAAATGATGAGATAACATAAGAGTGGTTTTCTTGTCACTACCAGATACCATACTACTGAAAGAGAAATGATGAGATAACATAAGAGTGGTTTTCTTATCACCTGACAGATAACCTACAACTGAATGATGAACTGCACTGTGCTGTGTTTTCCGATAAGATGTGTATTACATTACTTATAAAGTCTTTTGATATGATTGAGCATATTCATTTTATATAGTATTGTATCATATCAATTTCCAGTAGCACTTTTCCATTTCTAAACATGTTCCACCATTTTTTGTTATTTACAGTATTCTGTACCCTTTATATCATTTTATAACCTTTTGGAATTATTATCCTAAATGTTTTCCTGCCTCTAATGCAAATGAAATATGCCATTTCCTACTGTTTGTAGTTACTGTTTCATCTTCTTAACCTTTTGCTCTTCTGTTCTTATCAGTGTATACATAAATCATTTCATCTTCCTACATTCCCAGTCACATTAAACCTTCTACCTACTGTATGAAGAATTCTTAGACCCTGATGTTCCTTTTTAATATCTTGATGTAATCTGTATGTAACTTGCTTTTATTATTTTGTCATTATAGTCATACATTTTCAAAAAGATCAAATGATTTTCTTTTAAAAGTATTACTTGTGATCAAAAGAAACTTCTCTGATTTTGAGACTTCATTTTACTTGCACATACTTAAAATTCACTTTATGTAGACAAAATGGTATTTTGCCACAAAGGAAATAAACCCAAAGAATGCGAAAACTACCTAACCACTGATCTGGCTTTGATAATACAACACAGTGACTTCAATACAAATAATTTACAAGTATTGCTGCCATAACAATGATGAAATTCCATACACCAAGTAAAAGGCTTTTAAATAACATTTAATTCACAATTTTAATGAGTTAGACATTTTATTGTTCTCCTCACCCATGAATAAAATCCCAAGAAAGACATCTTGTCTCATTAAGGCCATTCATGGGAATCTGTAAGAATATAACAGGATATCATGATAAAAATTTGTTTAAGTTAATTTGGAATTACTAGAAAACAGAAACTTTTGTATATCTTCATGGGAAAACAAGTCAATGAACTGATTATGTACTCAAAAATTAGGGTTAAACATGCACCTGTCCAGGAAGATTTTTGCCACTTTTGGATATGAAAACATGTGAAAATGTTAGTGAAGATGATATAAATGTTATAATTAGAAATGTTTACAAAGTAATTTACTTGTCTATAATTAGAAATGTATACAAGGTAATTGACAAGACTATAAAATTAGAAATATATATAATGCAATTGACAAGACTATAACAGAATTATACAGTTATTCAAGACTATTGTTGTGACATTGTATGATTTTTTTCAAATCAAAGAAACATGTTGTCAAACATATTGGACATAAAAAACAATACTGAGCTTTCATTTGAAAATCATCAGTTTGAACTCACCTTTGAAATATGCGGTAACTGAATTGAAACGTTGATTATCAAGTCTGTTGTATTCAGACCTGTGTTGAATGTGGATATGGAATACATGTCAGAAGCAATAAACACATTAGGAGGCAATCTGAAAAAGCACCAAATAGTCTTTATATATATATATATATATATATATATATATATATACATATATATATATTCAGGACAGGGACCTATCCTATACTGTGACAGACTTCCACAGTCCGTTAAAGAAAACAGGAATGCAAACTAGTAGTACAAATATTATATAGTAACACATTGCTTGAAAACATCACACTTTTTGACTTACATCAAGTTCTTTCTCAGGGAACAATGCACAGAGACACATCAAGAAGCAAGTGGTATGTATTCTGGTGCAGACCCCATGCTAATATTCCTTTCTGTTAAAAAGATTTTTCAAGATGGCTGCCATGGTGGAAATACTGGATATCAGATTGACAGCACTTCTGTTTATGTCTTTAGGTGAAAGCATAATATTGATATGACCAACCATCTAGAATTAGTGAGAATAAAATTTTCAAAATGGCCATTCTGGTGGACATGTTGGAAGTCATATCAGCATTATTTTCATTTATGATCAACTAGATACCATAAGAAATCTTACAGTTAAAACCCTATGCTGAAATAAAAATTTACTAAAGAGAAACAATGAACAAGATTTTCAAGATGCCCACTGCGGCCATATTCGATGTCATAGCAAAACCATTTTCATTTGGGACCAACCAGACATCATAAGAAGTTATTTAATAAAATCCCCATAATGAAGTAACCATACATTGAGAAGTGATAAGATTTGCAAGACAGACACTGCTGTGGCCATGTTGAATGTGCAAGTGGTACCATTTTCATTTAGGACCAACTAGACATCACATGAGGGCTTCTGGTGACAACCACATTTCAATATGAATTTCTCCTCTGAAGGAGAAATATTAACAATTTCAAGATGGACACTAAGGCAGCCATATTGGACTTTCAAGCAGCACCATTTTCATTTAGAACCAAAAGAATATGGGATGAAAGTAGTTTAGGATGATTAGCTATACAAAACTTGTGCTAACAGACTGAGAGATGACAGACTACAGACCATCCCATAAGCTATTCTAAAAACAAGAGAATTCTAGAGAATTTTTTGAGTTTTATACCTGCTATGAGCCACTTCCTGTCTTATCAATGGAGAAGGAATATTCTGATCTAGATGGTCTGGGAAAGGTCGCCAGTGATATAGAAAGGCCATTTTAATGGGTGCATGTAAAAGCAGCCCAGGGGTAACAAATCTGCTGCTGCACTGAACAGGCTGAGGAGTTGAAGAAACTCCCCTGCCAAGATAAAGGTTTTGTATGAAATCCTCTTTGGTACATGTGAATGATATTTTCAATGTGTTTTGGAGGGGGCTGGTCAAGACTGAAGTGAGAAATTCCATACTGAGATAGGAAAAATACAGAGAGGAATAAGGTACAATTTCTCTGCATATATATCCATGTAGACTTCGCAGGAGACATTAAGGTTACTCATATTTTGGACCAAAAGTGTACCCAATGTTTTTGGAGGATGTTGTCCAAATACACCACCATTACTGTCAAAGAGATGATCCTGAACCAAGAGATTACATGGTCAAATATTTTTGTGAAGGCCCAAGGGCTTAGGTTGAGGAAGAAAGGAAGATTACAGAATTTATATACTTTGCCACAGTAGGCCAAGCAAAGGTATTGCACTATCTCATATAGATTGGAATGCTGAACATGTCTAAGTGGATCACATAGTCATGATGCATTCAATGATGGATGGACTTTGACATTCCCATCTTGAATTTTGGGGCCAAAATGAACTGGTTAAGCCTGCTGAGGTCAATCACAAGTCTCATTTTGCCATTGAAATTTGTCAACAGAAAGTCTGGAGTAGATGCCTTTAGTGTATGGCATTCCTATAATCTCCACCACCCACTTTATGAGCAAAAGATTGATCTCCTCGGTAGTATGTCCATCTTTATGGGATCACTTAGGGTTTCCATCAAGAAGGGGGACATCAAAAGTGGAGAAGGAATGATAAATGAGCTTCCAAAAAAGAAGTTATGTAGGCAGGCATGGGAAACCAAGTCACTAATGGGTCAAAGACTGGATGAGAAATGTTTTTGATCTCCCATCCATGCCTGAGGCTAGAAGTAATGGTGTATTACCACCTATAATTTGCCTGGACATGGCTATCCTGCTGTCTATGGGAACTGCTTCTACTGTATCTCTACTGATCACTGTATCTTCTTGGGAATGATCACTGAACAGGACATCTTGATTAAGAAGCTTGCACTAGTGCTGCTTGTTTTCTGATGTCCTCAATGTGACTTCTGAACAGAAAAGAAAGTGGATAGCTGAATGGGAGGGTGCACATGACTGCCACATGGTGGGATTTTAGATAGGAAAAGAGTATAGTGCATCTTTGTCTGGAACTCTATTTATGACCATGGCATTATGGTTCATCAAATCCCAGTGGTTGTCACTTCCGGCCTTCTCTGCAAGGTGAAATATCACCATGGACACGAACTTAAATAGTAAGTTAAATAGTAAGGAAGCTGATATATCATTCTTCACTAGCTTGGTGGTGGCACTGAAGACATGCCGATCCACTTCATAACAAGGTGGGGTAATCATCCTTGTCAATATTAGAATTTTCCAAATAGTAACCATAAGTGCGTGACTATTAGCATAGTATCCATCAGTGTGTGACTATTAGCATAGTATCCATCAGTGTGTGACTATTAGCAGTGAGATGAGAAGCCAGCTAGCAAATGGCTCCTGGAAAAAATGGCTTTTGCATTACCAGGGTTGCGAATTTTTTTCTAAGATGCAAGGTGATTAGAGGCAATGTTCTAAATGATGGACTATCATCATCATTGTCTACATCCACAGAGTCTTTGACCTTGTAAGTAGGGATGATGGTAGGTGGAAATGGATATTCAGATGCAGACAGGATATGATAGATTTGTTTTATAGCAACATCTGTTCCAATCCTGCAGCAGATGATTCGGTCATTTCCATTTCATTCTTTTCATATAGCTGGGTACAGTTCACCTCTTCTGGGTTCATTTGTAAAGCATTATATTTTTCCATAGGATATGCCCTTAAAAACAGTGGTATACTTGAATGATGACTTGTCTCTGCCAGACAGTTCTATGAATAAAGCCAGTTTGAAAGTTTGCAATGAAGTGGCATATAAATATTTGGTCTGGCTGATCGGTTTCACTGTGTGGTATGTTTATCTGTTGAAGTATGTGAGCAGCTGGCTGGAAGGCTCGCCAATCCAAGATAAGCAACTCGTGACAAATGCCATCATATACTGCATGTTCTTATTGCTGGACAAGTTGGTTGGCAGAGAGAACAGCATATGGTCATGGACATTGTTGTGCATGGATGAAGTATGGGGTACTGTACATTCACGCCTCATTGGGCAGAGACAGGTACAATTCTGCATCATATGATTGTCACACTTTGTAGGTGGAGCTAAAGCTTATACCCAATGGGTTCCTAAGTTTTTTCCTTTCTGCCATCGATGATCTCAATGATAAAGTCTTATTTATTAAAGACAGCGTGTGTGATTGCAAATCTTGTTGGAATCATCTCTTGACTGAACTACATAACGACCTGGTATTGTCTTCTGAATCTTTATAGGGGTGGAGGTGGTTTCTCAGCATCTCCCATGAGTCTTGTAAGAGACCTGAAGTGGGGCTCAGTACCTCATGCAAACAAGAAATAGATATTGCTCTTTTTTGCTGTGTCTGAGCTATTTTCTAAGGACATTAGACCATGTATCCTCTGTCCACACCACACACACTGATAAAATGCAATTGATACATAGCAGGCACATTTCATGAAGATCCTCTATTATTCTGAAACTCTTGCATTTTGTCTGTAAAGAAAGGAAAAAATCAAGTGCATAAAACAATTATATAATTGAAATATTTGCCAACCACATTATAAAACAAGTTATAATGACACCACTCCAGAAATTCCACCTGTGAAAATATATGGTACTGGTACCATTCAAAGTCAAATGTGCAAAAACAAACTGTGCAATAATTTATAAATATCAATAAATTGACTGGATTTAAAAATTTGTTGTTTGCTACCCCCAACCCACCTTCTTGATCTCCAGCAGCACCCCCTTATTTTATTTTCGATTTTAGGTTCCTCTAACTCACTTAAAGTACAGTCTATGTTTTGGGCCACATTGTGCATGGGATACTCAGTTCCAGATTTCTATGGCAAGCTGAATCTCCAGTTTAACAGCTTGACTTTTAAAAATATTGGTTTCATGTAGAAAAGATCCCATTTCTCATAAATAAATAGAATATCAAATATGTTTTGCAACAGAGCAAATACAATAAATGCTTAAACAGATTTTGTTTCACTCTTTGCTAGCATAGTTCACCTTTTTTAAGCATTCTTATCTGTTAGCATCCTCCTTTATTTTTTCACCCTGATGCATTTCTTCTCTGACATGTACCAAAAATCTTTTTTCCCTACAAATAATTACAGTAATATTTCTTCTCTATGATTTCCTTGACCCGAACTTTCTCTCGCATGCAACTACTGGTAATCCCTATCATTACAGATCCTAAATACTTGACAGTGTATTCTCTCAAGTAGATCATCATGTTTTGTGCTTACCGTATATACTTGTTTTTCAGTTGCATCCAACTGCAAACAGCAAAGACCCTGATCTACCATCATCACATAATGTGCCAACAGAACAGGTCTATATTGTTTGTTCTACTGATTACTCCTAACAAACTGTACAGATCCAGATCTGACAGTGCATTATGCAATGACAAATCTGGGTCTATACAGTTTGCAGTTGACCCAACTTGAATCTGAGTATATACCATACTCTTTTAGTCAATTCTGTTGCAAGTACACCAAGCTTTACATCAAAGGGAATGGCCTGTCTAAAACAGAAATACACCCCAACCCACCTCCTCAAAAATCAATAAGGATATGATGAAGCAGCTATTCTGAGAAAGTGTAGAAGGCATAGCTCATTAAGAACATCTTAAAAGTACATGCTGTTCTTTATCCTTGAGAAAAAACAGCTTATTCCATGAGAACTGATGGAAAAAAGGTAATTTTAAAATCTAGCTTGTTAAGCTGTAAAGATCATTACCCTGTGTGTTAGAGAAGCAAGATATCCCAAAGAATGTTGAGTTGTAAATTAATTATCTTTGAAAATCTGTAATTATGTTCAAACCTTTTGATGGGTGGACTTTATAGATGCATGTGCTAATTTTCAATAATGTCTTGCAGCAATGGTTGAAGCATGAATAGAAAACAACTGATTACTTAAGTAAATAAATTTATGTCCATTTAAGAACATTTCAAAGGTACCTGTTTTGACCAGTTGTCTCCAGTCGTCTTAATAGAAGTTCTGGCAATCCTTGAGAATGAAGTTGTATGGCAGACATAAATTCCTCAGTATCTCCTTAAAATAGATATTTATAAACTTTTCACCAATATCTCATTAAAATAAATATTGATAAACTTTTCACCAATATCTCCATAAAAAACCCATTAATTTTTCATTAATATCTCTGAAAAATACATATTTATAAAGTTGACATCAATATTGCCTTCAAATAAAAACTTATAAAGTTTTCATCAATATCTCCTTATAACAATCATAAAGCTTTCATCAATACTTGTCAAAAGAATTTTAATGAGAACTGAAACAGTGAAAGGTGTGAAGTGAATTACCTAATGCTAATTACTTTCAGACCATCATAAGAAAATCAATAAATGAATTCACTTAACTTTCCTGAAAAATTCAAAAGTGGATGGAACATAGAAACCAAATGCTTAAGATGCAAATGTAAAAATTTTATAACATGTGAAAGTTGCAAAGTTAATTTATCATTGCAGTCAATATAAAAAATTATCTACAACCTTATGATTAGTTTCAATTTTGTTGCCCATGCAGCTGAAAACGAATGGTACTGAACTCTTGAAATGTATATCAAGAATTATATATCTGTCTATGACTGGTTAACTGATCCACTGACACATTCATGATTAATGATTTCACTGTCACATACATAACATGCAATCTGATTAACAAATGTTCTTTTTAATTCATACCCTGTTTGCATAAATTTTACTAAAATGTCTTACTTTCTGAACGCTCCTCCTGTCTCTCCACTGGCCCAATATTGGATACTATTCTTAATTCATCCATCCATTTTATTGGTAACTGCTTAACAGTCAAGTCTGAAGTGAGAGGGATTTTCTATTCTTCATTTGCTGCATTTGAAAAACATTTCCATCCAGATGTATGTTAAAGTTCTCTGATGTAAGCTTCCTCATTTAAAGGTTTAACTAGTATCTATACAAGACATACATAAGTACACTCACCTTGATATTTAGTTCTGCTGATACATTGTCAATTTCGCAAACTGATTATTTCTAATGTGAGAAAATTAAAATATAAAAATCTTACAAGGCAAATCCAGAGTTTAAAGGCATATGTCACATATTGTTTTGTGAAGCTAAAGTCCGAAATCAACATCTTGTATGAGTTCTAAGACATGTACAAGTGTATAATACTATTACTAATAACAAGTAATAGTATATCTAGTAATAAATTACTAGTAGCACGTACTAGTATATCCAGTATAAGTATATGAATACAAGTACAAATATATGAAAACAAGTACAGATATGAAGACAAGTACAAACACATGAATACGTCGTGATATATTAGTAACAGATTGTTTGATTTGTAGCTGACAATGTAAATTATGTATTTTCTTTGTGACATCAGACTTAGAAAATCGATCTGCAGATTTATAAAGTATTTAGATAGTTAGATCAAAACACTATGATCAAGTGAACAATTCCCTTGTGGAAACCTCTACAAGGGGAGCTGACTATATCTGTATTGAATTAATTAATTGCTTTGATTTGCAATTAAATCAGTAAACTTCCATACTTTTAGTTTTTCACTCTAAAATAACTTTTCTCTTTAACACTTACCAACTGATGAAAATCGAATGAAGTCTCTTGGTGAAAATAGAAAATATTTTCCAGCTCCATGAAGCAAAATGTCAGCCATATTTATCATGTTGGGTCCAACTAAAAGATGCTGGGAAACAAAGTACAAAAGTATTACAGTTGATGATTTTTAAAATCCTGTCTGTTACTCAAAATATGTGATACAACAATCTATATTAAAACAACAGACGTCAGTGACTGGTTAATTTAAAAGGCAGGTACCATATTTTGTAATTGCTGGAGAAAACCTGCAATGGAGGATTTTAAAACTAAAGTACATAACAACAAAGTTTCATAAAGTGTTTTGTAATTCGCTGAAACTGTGATGATAAGCTTATATCTTTCAAAGTACAGTAGTGTAAAGAGCTGCCATTTAAATGTAACAAATGTCTATACGGAGAAGGAAACAAAGGGCAAGACACTGAGACTGTTGAGTTAAGAAAATCTAGGCCATGGAACATCAGATGTATTTAGAACAGATACTGTGCTTTGTTTATGATACATTACAGTACATGTACCTAGATGATTAACCAATTAGTGAGACTGAAATAATCATACAGTAAAAGTAAATGAATTTGTAAAAAAAAACATGCCCACTGTTAGCATGATGAGATACTCAACAAAGAAAATCATCTCTGAAATTTAGATTTTATTTGATATACACTTCCACTGGATTCATCCAAAATCTAGTTAGAAAAAAATGCCACTGAAATCTATTTATTTTCTGAATGAACATTATGACTGCTGAAAATATAAAAATTAAGCATTTTTCATTTTGTAACTCTATGAAACTTCATATAATGAAATAATTAAATTGTATTTGAAATGGATATATATTTATCTAAAAATCATATTCCAGTAGTTGTTCCATCAAGACAGAGGCTATTATAAAAGTAGGAAGATTCTAAAGATCCTGAAGATTCTGAAATCTTTGTACACTATTTTAGCTTGTGACTTGTATCAGCAAATCATGCAGGACTTTACGTTCCACTGGGCGATAGTAATCTTGAGCATCAAGTTCAGATGTGGTTTACCTTCCAGCTTTGTCTTTCATTGCTACAGTAAGGACAAGGTAAGTAGGCTTTGGTACTACTTTTGTTTTGGTTTTATAAATTAATAATTCATCTAAAGGTATAGAAAATAAACTCTAAAATGTTCCAAATGAAAGGAAATGCAATTACTAGTTGTCTCCAATACCAGCTGGTATTAGGAGCTTCCAATAAATAAATAATAATATCTGTATTCTGTTGGTGTTTTACTATTTATGGCAATTATATGCTTATTCTGTTATTGTTATATTACTGCTGGCAATACTATGTGTGTTCTGTTGCTCTTCTATTAATACTAGCAACATTATTTGTATTCTGTTGCTGTTCTACTATTGCTGGCAATATGTGTTTTCTGTTATTGTTCTCCTATTTATGGCAATATTATCAATATTCTGTTCTACTACTGCTGGCAAAATTATGTGTGTTCTGTTGCTGTTCTACTACTGCTGGCAATATGTGTTCTGTTACTGTTGTACTGTTGCTGGCAATATGTGTGTTCTGTTACTGTTCTACTATTGCTGGCAACGTGTGTGTTCTGTTACTGTTCTACTGTTGCTGGCAATGTGTTCTGTTACTGTTATACTGTTGCTGGCAATATGTGTGTTCTGTTACTGTTCTACTATTGCTGGCAATGTGTGTGTTCTGTTACTGGTCTACTATTGCTGGCAATATGTGTGTTCTGTTACTGTTCTACTATTGCTGGCAATATGTGTGTTCTGTTACTGTTCTACTATTGCTGGCAATAATATGTGTTCTGTTGCTGTTCTACTATTGCTGGCAATAATATGTGTTCTGTTACTGTTCTACTATTGCTGGCAACCCGGCTGTACTTTTTCCATCGTATACTCTGGAAAAGGATGGAATACGATGGAAAAACATGGAAAACCCTGGAAAACGATGGAAAAATGAAATATTCTGCAGAATTTAGCATGGAAACCCTGGACATTGTGCATGGAAAATGCTGGACATGCCTGGAAAATGCTGGACATTTTGGACTTTGAAATTTTTCAGCATGGAAAACCCTGGAAAACGATGGACATTTTGGACTTTGATTTTTTTCAGCATGGAAAACCCTGGAAAAGCATGGACAGTTTAGACTTAGAAATTTTTGGATAAATTTCAGCATGGAAAACCCTGGAAAAGGATGGACAGTTTGGACTTAGAATTTTTGGGATAAATTTCAGCATGGAAAACCCTGGAAAAGAACTTAGTCAATTTTCAAGATTGGTACAAAGAATTATTTTGAATTACCTAAAGAAAGAGCAATCATGACTAAACTGCGCTGTAACACAGATTTTTGAACTTGAAACTGAACTATTATTTCAAACCTATGATAAATATACACTGAGAAATAGAGGACACAAGTCAAATAAACAAACTAAACCATACACACACACACACACCTGACCCCTGCTTTAAAAAAACAAACTACAAGTGCTGAAGTAGTACATCATTTATTGTATGTACCACATATGTAAATAAATGTTCATTATCAAAAGAACATCACTATACAAAAATGTTGGTGTAACACAAACTATACATGTATGAAGAGATATCCTGAAAAATTAGTTAAATCCTGACCAGAAAATATCTGGTGCATATAAAATCATAAATATGTCCAAATCTGTTCACCACTTGAGCTTGACACTACAGTGTATAAGTATGAAATTCTGCTGTGCAATGGTGAGAGCCATTTTAGTCCTTTTCATGATGATTGGGCAGAACAGTACCATAAATGGCATTTCCAATTTCAACAACAATAATAGGTTCTCGAAGACACTTGATCCTATTTTTGATGATGAAAGGAAGTCTTCTTTCTTGTCGGAGCCAACTTCATTCCAAGGAGATGTTTGCTCATAATTATTAGTTATGTACACCTGTACAGCCCCCAGTTTCACACATTTCTTCTTTATCAAAGTACAATTTTTTGCAGATCTCACAATAAAAATTCTATTTGAGATACTCCTTACTGAATTCACATTTTTCCTTCAAATCTTTGACAATTGTCAATCCTGTGTTTGCTGAAGGAAGATGTAACTGAATTAAGTCCAAAAAGTCACATATTTAGCATCTGACAAATTATGTCTTGTTGGCAAAGCCCCAAGGACAATAACATGTTCAGACTTTGTGATTTCACTACAATATATATCTTGTTATGGGGCTATGACATAAAGTGGGGGATCTGTGACATGGGATGGGTAAGACTGAGTTGCTTCATTCACCTGATGATACTGTTCATCGTCTGAACTTGATTAAAACTCTATACTTTCTTCTGAGTCAGATGAAAAACTCATGTCACTGTCACCATATCTAGTTGGTTCATCTGTTGATATTCTCATTATATTTGAAGATTAGTATTACGTACAGTCACCAATTTCATAATATCCAAGACCAACAGAACTGGATTCACCTAGATCAACAACACTGTAATGAGAAATACAAATTTTAGTGAACATGTATAATTCATATTAAAATCTTAACATTCAAACATTATTGTTTTGTTGTGGGAATTGAATATGTACAGTTAATATTACACTGTTACAGTAGTTTAGTTTGACAAATCCAATGTTAATGCATGCATCATTTAAACATAGGTAATGCAAACATGATACACAATGAATGCATGTTAATGACAAGTAATTGATACACAATAATATACTCAATCATACAAAGTACATGTGATACAACATACACTTCATAAATGTATGTGATGTTTTCAGAAAAACAACTCAAGTTTCATAACGTTTTAGGGCATTATAAGAAAAATGAAAGTAAAAATTATATTTAACATTTTAAATGATTAAAAACTGAAGTATGACAATGCATAACAATAAATTATTAATCTTGTTCTGCAAGAATCAATACTGATCAGATATTTCCTGGAATTTCTGTAATTGGCTGATTTGGTTAAATATGGTGTACATTGTGCATATATTGTGTATGGTGTGTTGGATAACCCATACAGAGTGAATGTTCTGTTCAAACATGCACATTGAATATTCTGTCTGTAAATACTGAATGATTTCACCATATACTCAGAATTTGTTGAACTCTGAAAATTCCACTTAGTATTGTATAGTGAAATTTGTTTATTCCTTAAATTATTGATATGGTAATGAAACTGTGTTTAAGATATGAGCCATGTTAAGCTGTGAATGTACTAGGTAAGAACAAATGTATAAAGAATAATGCTTATCTTCACACAAATAAACATTGCTGTGGGAGACAGCTGCAGACATTATTTAAAATGTAAAAAAACTCTCTATTACTCCTGGAATTACCATTGTTTTCTCTTCCTCCAGTACATGGTGCTTTTAGGAATGGACTTTGTGGAATTAACTTCAAACTGCTTATATATTTTGTCCTGAACACCAGTACCTGTAATACACAAACAGCATTAAAACGTTTACAGACTGTACAGTCAGACTGATTAAAACATCAACATATCGTTCAAAAATCATCTTCATGGTAAAACTTGTGTACATTTTAATCTTGCTAAGATTAATGTGAAATTTTTCAAAATTTCTTTTTCCAGGACTTAAGTTACTTAAGTTATGATTTTACTTATATATGTAGCAGTCTGAAAATTTAGCAGTAACCTAAAGACCTTTTTGGACTAGATCTACAAATACTCAAGAAATTCACAACTTTATCATAATACCAGAGCAGTCCCTGTTTGGGCTTACATGTATCACTGGAGTTAACATTTCCAAGACTGACAATTACAAGGTTATGGCTGTTAAAATAAAATTCCACAAATTAGGTTGCTTTGAAAGTTATATATACATATACATTGAAAAACAAAAATACCTACTCTAATTTTAAAACTGGGTGCAAAAGGAAACTTGTTTTTGACCTTGTGTATCTTTTCACATTTATTGAAATACTTGCTTACAATTTAATTACCAGTCATACATATACAGTGTTGGGCGGTTAATCATATAGTCAGTTTATACTTGGGCAAACGAGATAAAGTCGAGACTCCGTTTATTTCATACTCACCTATAATGTTTGGGTGTCCAGTTTGTGTTGTCTTTCCATTTGTGTTCCACACCTCGACACGATATTGCCTCTTGGTCGTAAACTTTGTCTTCTAAAACCACTTTACTGTAAACCAATCATTCCCCAACATATCCAAATCACGGCGTTGGTATCCGATGTATAGATATTAACTCTTTAGATAAATCATAAATCAAAAGAGAACAAAATGATTTTTCTGTCAAGCATTCGCCTTCACGTATCGGAGTCACGTTTTTGTCACGCAGAAATAGCCGAGGTCGTTCCGTATGATGATGGCTGATGAAGCTGACTATGATGGGATATAAAATTATGAACTTATTTTTTTTAACCAATTACTACATTGAAAAAGCCGACATATTTCGATTTCATGCGTTAGAACCAAATTTTCTGTAAAAAGAAAAAAAAAACAAAAAAACGTTTCTGTAAATTTTGGTTCCAAATTTGGCACCGTAAAACGCTTTGGATAACCAGTCCAGAATTTGGGCGCAATTTTCGATTGGAGTGTCATTGAAATTGTAAAATATAAAATATCCCAGGATTTTAAGATGACCACTGAACCAGAAATATCCCTGGTTATATGGGTGAATGATCGTCCCATTCAGGGAGGCATAATCTGTATGGCTGATGTACACTCGCCACGAAAAGAAATGAAGGAATATCGCACGGGAGAGAAAGTGATGGCGGTTCGTCGTGGATTCAAGGGATACCATGAGTGTATTATTGCGAAAATAGCAGGTAAGTCATTACTCAGTCCAATTGTAGCAAAATTATTTGCACGGCCGCCAAATACCTTAGCTGCGAAAGACTTCCCGTGACGTAAATTTACGGAAAGCTATTACGAAATATATCCTATGGAACAATTTCTTTTTTTTATGCTGTTTGAAGACATAAATTAGACGTCAAAATAGTAAGGATATTGAAAGGTATGTGTTATGTTTTAAGCTTTGTTGACATAATTGGCAACATTTTTTACTTATCCTAATGCACAATGACCAGTCATCTCGTGTCTGTCTTTCAAAAAAGTTGGTACGTGCCGGCCTTGCGAATATACATTTCCAAATTGTAAATTTCACTTTAAATTTTATTCACCCTTGATATTTTTTTTATTAATGATCTGACTGGTATTTGTATTTTTTACATTTTCGTTATTATTTTCCAGACAGTGTGCTATTTGTAGCAATAAGTTATATTTGTTTTAATTAATTTTAGACTGTGACTCAGAAATATACCAGTAGATCTCTTTTCCAATTAATCTTCAATTCAGATTATGGCTTGTTTCTGTCTATCCAATTTATATTCAGCCATTTCAGTAATATTTAATAGTAACTTATTGTATAATTAATAAGAATGTACAGTTGTAAACTGTTGGAAATGATTATCAATTTTCCTCACCAAAAATACTTGTTTAGTTTGTGTCCTTTAATTTCAGAAAAAAAGTGGCAAGGCACAGTTATGTAAACAACTTGATGGCGACAGCTTCATTGAAATTCTTCGATCTTTTAATTTGAATTAAGCAAGCGAGAGGTAATACCACATTTGTTTCAAATTCAAATGTCTAGAACATTAGCTGTAACCTGGAGTTGTGTATGTAGATAAGTAAATATATCAGAAACTTAGTGCATATGAATCATCATGGTGAAAATTTGGATTAAATTTTTTTTCCAACCCAGCATGAGGCAGAAATATGTCAAATTTTGGATTTTAACAAAGCTGATAAATAAATATTCAGAATGCTGTACAGCTCTGGTGAATATATTGGCAAGACACTAACTGGGGCAAGAGCCAATAATAAGTACACACAAGGCCACCTCTCCAAGACCAGTCCAGAATTCAAATAATTTATGGTATATTTTAAATTATTAACCATGTGTTTTAAACTTTGTTAACCTATGACAAAATATATGCCAAATTGTAACAAAATTTTTTTATGAACTAAGGCTGGAACATTATTATGAAATTTAAACGTATACACAACTACTACTTGAAACATAATAGTGTAGACAGGCAATATTCAAATGGACAATGTAAATCTACTTTCAGTTTAAATGGTATAATCACAACTGCATGTATATGGTAGCCAGTTTGTGTGTGCGTGATTCAGATGTTTAGTAACATAGCTTTAACAAATGTTTAGTCACATCGCTACGATGTCTGCAGTGTGGCAATTTATAGTGATGTCTAGCACTGAGATATCATGCCACAGACATGTAGCATAATGTCTCCCACCCATTCACATTATCTTGACACCAGGTTGACCAGTCCTAACACTAACCTCTTAACCGTTTACCTTATAGAGCATAATTACAAAGTGCAGCATGCTATAAATAGAGCACCTGTTACCTATTCGACTCCATACGCATAGGCCTGCCTGTTAACTGTTAAGCAGTGTAGTGTATTTTATGTTAAACAGCAATTGTAACCATTTTACATTTTTGGTTCACATCTATTATGTGTGGAAAAATTTAAGATTAAAAGTCTGATTGTTATAGCTGCATAATTATTTTTCACTGAAGAATTTTTTACGTGCTTTAAAATCTTGAGAGGACTCATTTACCGTCATGTCAGTGAGGCTGCGTGACCAATCATAGCTGCCATTTCTCATACTTGAAATTTACAATTTGTCGTCTGCATCTACATCACTAAATCATCTGAATTTGATAATTTATGAAAACTAATTGCTGCCTGCATCAATATCAGAGCCTTTACCTAAGTTATTGAATCTTTCGTAGTTCTGATTCTAATCGTGAAAACTTCGTAAGTACTGAATGAAATCCGCGACCTCCATTTTGGAGAGTGGAGATTATGACCCAGTTACTTTAAATAGCAGATATCGACCAGGGCATAAACAGTGACCACGTGATCTGATGTAATTGTCATTCACAGAAATGAATGTAGTATCTAAATGGGGGTTTTCCCCGAAGGTGGCACTATGAAAACCGGCTTAAAATGGCTGATGTTTACAGCAGGCGTCAAAAGGCGCTTCCATGTGAATGGAGTAGAGGCATCAAAAGACGCTTGCATGAGGTAAAGGGTTAATGCTGAGCACCAGGCAAGGCAACTAATAGTACCATTCTTTTAATAAGTCTTTGGTATGACTCGGTTAAGGGTTCAAACCTGTGACCTCTCACACCCGTAGCAGGCGCTCTAACCACTTAGACTTAGGCCACAGGAGCAGTTAGGTAGCCAGTTTAATTTGTGATGGAAACCACAGGTTTTTAAGCCTATCAAGTTAGTCATCAAGCCAAGTGCCTCATTACAATTACCAACCTCAGGGATTGTAAAAGTACTGTAATTGCATGAAATGTTTCAGGCATAACTCTCATTCTCTCACTCCCCTCTCTCTCTCTCTCTCTCTATATATATATATGGGATTGAAATAAATTTGAAATCTTGCTTGATTCTATTCATTAATATACAATGATTTGTATTTCAGAAATCATGAAGGAGAAGTACAACATTGGGGAGGTGATGGTGAGACAGAAGCTTTGCGATTTGGTTAAACCATCAAGAGTACCATCACTTCCACAGACTCCAGTGGTGACAACAGAAAAATAAGAAATGTGGTGAATGAACTATGAATCAACACGTGTAAAAAAAAAAATATTTTAAATTTTTTTAATTAAAATTGAGATAGAAATTAACGTGAATTTTTGTTATTTTGTTGTTAAGATTGCTTCAGAATAAATTCAAACTATAACTAGAGTAAGAGAACATATTTTTAGAAACTCGGATGATGTTAAGGAGCCAGTAATCTGGATTTTATGACACACCAGTAGAAGTGTAGCGATATTTATGACAACTTAAGCCATGTTGTCTACTGAATACTAGTGCACAACCTATTAAGCTACCAGTGACAAGTATAGTTTTTAATTTTGTTTCCTTGTTTAAAAGTTACTAAACATCACAGTCAATACAAGGAGTTGGTTGGGGTAATTTGGATCATGTTCTTCTTGAAATTATCATCAAATAAAAGTTGCATCACTGTTAAAAATCTCGTTTTCATAAAATATTTCAACAATTTTCAGCTAAATTTTAGTGTTGTCCAGTGTTTTCCAGCCTACCCTGGATAAAGACTGGAATATTAGTCCAAATGCTCCAGCTTTTTCCATGCTAGAATTGTCCAGGGTTTTCCATCGTTTTCCATGCTAGAATTGTCCAGGGTTTTCCAGCCTACCCTGGACATAGGCTGGAATATTAGTCCAAATACTCCAGCGTTTTCCATGTTAGAATTTTCCAGCGTTTTCCATGCAAGAATTGTCCAGGGTTTTCCAGCCTGCCCTGGACAGAGGCTGGAATATTAGTCCAAATACTCCAGCGTTTTCCATGCTAGAATTTTCCAGCGTTTTCCATGCTAGAATTGTCCAGGGTTTTCCAGCCTACCCTGGACATAGGCTGGAATATTAGTCCAAATACTCCAGCGTTTTCCATGCTAGAATTTTCCAGCGTTTTCCATGCTAGAATTGTCCAGGGTTTTCCAGCCTGCCCTGGACATAGGCTGGAATATTAGTCCAAATACTCCAGCGTTTTCCATGCTAGAATTTTCCAGCGTTTTCCATGCTAGAATTGTCCAGGGTTTTCCAGCCTACCCTGGACATAGCCTGGAATAATAGTCCAAATACTCCAGCGTTTTCCATGCTAGAATTGTCCAGCGTTTTCCATGCAAGAATTGTTCAGGGTTTTCCAGCCTACCCTGGACAGAGGCTGGAATATTAGTCCAAATACTCCAGCGTTTTCCATGCTAGAATTTTCCAGCATTTTCCATCGTTTTTCATGGAATATGATGGACATTCTACAGCCGGGAATATTATGTGTTCTGTTACTGTTCTACTATTGCTGGCAATAATATGTGTTCTGTTACTGTTCTACTATTGCTGGCAATAATATGTATTCTGTTGCTGTTCTACTGTTGCTGGAAGAAAGTAAATGGAGACTATAAATCATCACAACTTGGAAATAATTAAATTATCTTATAAACTGTTAATGGCTTTTATCAATATGTTACCTCCTTCTCTTCAATGGTTGCCGCTGTTGCTTTATCCATCATAGCACTCATCAGTTCAACAATCTTCTGAAAATGAATCATGAATTCACTAATACAATAATCATGGAAAAATCATTACAGTATATACTACAAAGAAGTGTATACCAAAATATATTCAGTAAGAAAATGTGTCTTTTCCATAAAAAAGCAGTGTCTATACTTTTTTGTTGGAAAATTTGTAAATGTAAATTACATAATACTATTACAGCAGAGATATCTGTTAGGTGTATTTTGTCCATTGAACAGTACATAATTTATTTCTATTGCATACATGTCTACTATGTGTATTTTTTTTCAATGTACAGTACATAACTTGTTTCTACTGCAAACAAAGATTTTTTTCTTTTGATGTTTTAGTAAATAAGCAAAGGAAATAAACAAAAAAGATGAAGTACATGGATAATATTACCTCAAATGATATATTAGAAACACTTGTTCCCTTTGGTCAGGAACCAAATACATTTGGTAGGGTTAAGAACAATGACATAATCTATGAAAGCAACAATTTACAGTTCTGCATTTCATTCCATATTAGAAAACTAGTTCTTTGTGATGACTAATATTTTTCTCAGTTGCTTTTTTTACAAGCATATTAATAATTTGTTTCATACTACTGCTTACTATGAATCTGAGATCTTTATCTACAGGTAAAATATACATTTTAATAATATCTGGTGAGTTGTTGAGTTTAATGGTCATCTCTACTGATGATGTTGGCAAAACTGTTCTGATAATCTACTATTATTTATTGCAAACTGATGTATACTTTGTAATACTGACATTTAGTGTATAGCTTAAAATGATATAATTATTATATAATTACATCATCAATATGACATCATCTTTATATATGTGAATTGCAGCACCAAAAGCTCTCTGATAAATTGAATGTAGAATAACATGACTGTGGCATATCATAGAATAACATGACTGTGGCATATCATAGAATAACATGACTGTGGCATATCACAGAATAACATGACTGTGGCATATCATAGAATAACATGACTGTGGCGTATCTCCCTTATTACATAATGAAAACTTCCCATGGGTTGGTGGGTCTTACTGGGTTCTTCCTCCATCAAATATGGCTGCTACATATAGCCTATCTTGTGCTGACAAATGGTGTTCAACCCAAAACAACAACAACAACAACATAATGAAAATAAAAGATCAAGTCAACTAATACTAAATGAGATCACTGAAAATCTTTGGTGACTTACAAACTGGCATACCAAACAGTGTAGGTTTTCTATTGCAGAAAATCCATGTGATACCAATAATGGTTCTGTTTTGGGATTTTGGGAGCACAACTGAAAGTGGGCAAAGTGCAGGGCAAAGATGTCTGAATTCTGACTCTAACAATTCATAAAAGGTTCATATACACTGATATATCTTTGACCTAAATGGATTGACATTTACTTTTAATCACTCTTTGGTAATCTATTTACCATGTGAATCAAACAGATAATGAAAAGCTCTTCTGAGTACTGGGGAAATGCACATGAATGAACACAAAGTATATGAACTTTGCCTATCCTTGAGATACTGAAACAAATTAACACAGACATTAATATTTTCTGAAGGTGCACATATTACCCGTGTTGAATAAAGGTAAAATCTTTTCTTCAAATTTTTAACCCTTTGCAAAAATGCAAACTTCAGGACAAATTTGGACATCTGTGGAATAGCTTTTCTCTTTTTCCTAATCATCATGTACAATTGTTTGAATGAAAATAAACTAATTACCAGTATGTCTAACTTGATCTTTATACAACATGTGTTTGGATGGTAATGTGTGTAAAATATCCTCACCTATGGTAAAAATGTAACTTTTAGGACATCAAAGATAAAATTAGCTTAAATTTAAAATTGCAAAATTATAAAAAGATCAAAAAGTTTTCTTTTCATTAATTTATAATAATATTAAGGTAAAACTGAGGACAAAACATATTTGCATGCTCCATATTCAGCTGTCAGAAGAATTACCAAACACTTTATCATTTGAACACTGTGAACCTGATCTGTTCAATGCCTGTTCATAAATGTACAAAGCATAGTGACATCTCAGGAAAAACTGTCCTATCATCTTTCTATCTTTTAGAACAGAAAATGCAAAGCACATTTTGATATTAGTACATGTTTTCACTACTGTGTTTTTTATTGGAGGGTTAAGGCCTGTTTCAGCAATTTGGTATGAATACTGTCTTGTGGAATAATGCATGATAATTATTCAGAAGGACAAGTTAGCTTCTTGTAATTTAAATGTTTTGGCTATATACCCTAGAGCATATCATACAAGAATAACATCTGTTTGGATCTTATGGTTTTGCTCCACGTTTATATACCACAAAGGCATAACTGGAATGAATGAATCACACATATACCTTGGCACTAATGATATCTCTCTCTGTGGCAAGGGATGGAAAACTTTTGACATGCTGCAGAAGTGTCTGCAAGATTCCAGCAGCAACATCAATATCTCCAGAGTACAGCTGATGCTTAGGGTGAAGAATGAATTCATGCAGATCATCAAAAACTGCTTTTATTGTTGAATGTTGATATCCAAGTCGTAAGAGCTCAAGCTGGTAATTAAATATGAACTTTATATATATTATGCACAAAAATAGGGCTATGAGTACATACTAAACGTCATTGTGGATCTAATGAATTGAGAGGCAGGGTTAGATTACATGCAGATGTCTCCTTTGTGCTGTCATTTAATCATTTGTAAAGGTTAACCTGTTTTAGTTACAAGCAGAAAGTCATCTTAACAGTACTGAATGAACAATTCCTCAAATAATACCATTATTGTGGATATAAACAAAAGCTTTATATGTTTAAAAGCTATTTACATTATAATACCTGCCATATTCACAGATATTGTTAGGGTGGGATGGAGAGTTTAGGGACTCAAAAATTGTGTTGTGAGGTCCCAAGGGGTTTAGTGCAAGTGACCTAAAAAGCAACATTGTCCTATTGAGAATAAGTTATACTAGCCTATACAAAAGTACTGGAAATTCAAGTTTGATAAAGAAAATAACATCTCTGTTTTCTTGTAAGAATTTGATATAATTACAAGCCTAAAATACTTGGTAGACTTAAAGACTGTATAATCACCACGAACATGTGCCCACACTAACATAAACACAAAACAGATATTAAATAAAAAATAAAATACCATGTTGTTTTCTTTAAGATGTATTGGACAGTGGAATATTTTTTAATTAGATGCAGCCTTTACTGCTCTAAATAGCTTGGGATGTTGAAGGTAACATAAATGTCATTTACGTTTATCATGGCACTCTTTTTCAAGATTGTCCTGAAGATGTCGTTGAATTTTTCACACCATAAAAAAAAGATATTTTTGCATCTGCACTGCTGTGAGGGAGTGTCAATCAAACTAAGTGTGTTGCTTTCATCAATTATATGCCAACATATGTTTTACACTCCAGAATGACTAATAATTTTGATATGTTTATAATATCTGCAAAAAATAAAATATTCCCCTTACTGCTGCACACGACAAAGTCAAACTCCATCCAGGAATTCTAGAATTTAGTTTTGCAGGGCTTTGCTTAATTTTCAGACAGCTCATCCTTTTCTAAATCACTGCAGCATTTAGACATTTTGTCTTTAAAAAATGAACCACACTTCCAGGTACACTATGACAACTGAAAAAGTCATGGTTTGCATTGTACATGTTGAATAAAATCTGCCACTGATCAAGAACATACCAATAATCTTTAATAATGATGGCTTCAATATTCTCATTCAAGGCAATGATGTGAAATAACTTTTGTTCTTCAGCATGCATTTCTATGACTTGGCTTGTAGCTGATGTGCGTATTAGTTTAATGGCTTTGAGACAATTTATGCCACCATCAATCCAGCTATTCACAGCCAAATAAGTAATACCGGTATGTGAAAGGTGACTGCTTGTCTCTGACCTTGATACCTTTTAACTGACTCCATGAATAAAAATTTACATGAGTTCTTTGTACGACTGTTTACTGTTTATACCAGCTATCAGGACATGCTATGGACATGTATAGTGGTGGTATAAAAATGTTTTCTTTTTCTTTTCCAAAGATAACAGAAAATGGGTTTATTTAAACAAGACTGTCTGGGGGGTGGGATTGGGATTACAAAATGGCAGGTACTCATTACACATTTGATATACCTTCTATAATGCATCACATATTGAATCAGTACTAAATACAGCATTACAAAAAAATGGGAAGATTTTGTGAACTTTGTGGTAGCAAAAATCAGACAGTTAACAAGCTTACATACAAAGGACATTAAAGTTTTCATGCATATCCATTTTGTCTCTTAAGATGGTGGAATATTTTGAACACTTACTGTATATTTTCAAATTTCTTAAATTTTATTCCAGTGTAAGCAAAATGAAACCAATCTAAGATTGTGTGCTATAAAATAGATTGGGCATTCATTCATGCAAACAAACTGCAGAAAATTAGATGTAAAAGAAAGATGACATACAGAATTTATAAACTTACCTTGTCATATATCTTCACCAAGACCAGGGACTGACACTTAGAGAAGTTTGGATATGACCATGAACAAGTTCCAGTCACAGAATCACACTTGCAATTTCTTTTTGCATACCCTAACAAAGAACAATATGGCTGGATGAAGAACAGCATGGTTTCTTTAATGTTATTGCAGATTTTGTAGACAAATAGAGTATATTAAATAAAATATAGATTATGAAAAATCTGTATGTAACAGATTATTTTATTTGAAAAATTAGTACCTACTTTAATATATTTGACACCATCATAGCGGCATTTTCCTTCAAGAGTATTATGACAAATTTAATATTGTATATACAGTATATTTACATTTAAGTCGAGTCCAACTGCAAACTGCTCAAACCCAGATCTGCTGTCACATAATGTGCTGGCAGATCTGGGTCTGTGAAGTTTGTTAGTGTTAGGAGTAATCAGTAGAACAAATAACACAGCTCAATCAACAGGCATATTATGCTATGGCCATTAGGATCTTTGTTATTTGCAGTTTGCCTCAATTTATAAGTATATACAGTATGTGATTCATGTCTATTGTGTTTTTTTAGTGGTGCATTATATACACTGTGCTAGTTACACATTATCATTGAAAGTATTTGGTCAGTAATTAAAAGCTTTTGGTAGAAATAAAATCACAGTGACCTAATTCCACATGAATAATGTATGGTACTTTTATTTGCTGAATCATATCCTCAAAGGACATTACAATATAAATGTGTTTAGTATATAGATTTTCATGCATTTTTTATCATTTTAGTTTCTGAACATCAGTACCAATGTATCACATGTATTTATGTTGGTTTGGTAAAATACTGCCAAGTACAAAATGATAGAAATTAACATTTTTTCCAACTTAAATATGATTGGCTGATATGAAATATACACAAAGTCAAATAATTTTCTAATATGAATTTTGTTTTATCAATAGAACTAATATGGACATTAATAAAGTATTTTGGCAAAGATCTGCTTTGTTCTATCTGTCATGAAAATGTATGCTAAATTCACCTGTTCATCTTTCATGCAAATTTATGATTCAGCTAAATTTAGATAGTTCATGCTAAAATGATCACATACCAATGGTACCACTTCATGTTTTAATGATCACTTACCAATTATGCCACTTCAAACTGTGTGATGCCACTTCATGCTGAAGTGATCATGCAACAATAAAAAAAAATAAATAAAAAGCTATATTTTTGCTAATCTTTGTTAACTTTTACCATTTTGCAATTAATCTGGACTTTATGATATACATTTTGTAATGCAGTCTGTCATAGTAAAATTACAGATATAATATATATTAGTCACAAAGACTCATTACGACTCAAGCTGAAATTTTATTACAAAATTGTAATATCTGCACAAATACAAATCTGCCATTACACAATACACTGGCAAATCAGGGTTTATGCTGTGTGTTAGAAGTAATCAGTAGAACAAACAACATATTTCCTGATCAGCCAGAACATAATGTGACAGCAGATCAGGGTCTATGTTGCTTGCAGTTGGACTTGACTCATAAGTGAGTATATATGGTAGAAAGTTTTAGTCTGAAGATAAAAACATGGTTGGACAATATTTATGAAGACAATTTCATAATCACAGACTTTTTGAGCCAATAAATGCATATGGTTTTGAAATAAAATTGAATAACATTTCTACAAAATCATTACCGTAGAACTATTCTGTAAATATGATTCAAAGATAACTTTTTAATCAGAATGAATAAATTTTTAAAGGTAGAGTGAAGAAGAAGATATACATGGACAAAAGCAAACTTTCTATTCACTGAGCCACAAAAACCACTTTATAGGACAAATGCAGGGTAAATAAACATAACAAATAAATATTTGTAATTAAATGAACAACAGAGCAAAATAAATTTTACTTTTGTATAATACAAAGAACACTTCTTCTCCAAATATAGAGAAATCGGTAATTTATTCTTAATGAGCCAAAGTTGCAAATAAATCATATGGTCTTTTAAAACATGACTCATGCTATTATTTATAATGAACACTTGGTAATTATAAATTTTATTTAAATTTTCAGCTGTTGTTAATTTATTTAAGTTTGTATTTAACATAAGAAATAAAATTTACAATTTTATTAATTGTTTTAACCTTAAATAAAATGAAAAGATTATGCCAAAAACAGCTAAAAAAGGAATAGGAAAAAATTATTGGAATTAATTCTAAAAACAGTGTTAACATTCATGCTGAATCTGCTGACAAATCACATACCAGTACCATTCATTAGTACTCAACCATGGTTCCCCAAACTACTGTCAGATCAGTTGTATATACTGCTCAAATTATCCAAGCTTCTGTTTCATCCACAGGATCAAACCATAATGGTTCCAGTTATTCTCAACACCCTTGCCCAAATGTTGTAGGAGATGAGTGTTTAATATGAAATCTAATTTACCCAAAAAGGTAGTCACATGGGATGTTGATATTATACTAAGATACGTATAGTTGGTTTCACTGGTTCATAAACTTCCCTTGAAAAATTTTTTATAAACATTGGTTATGTTTCTAATATTGCTTTCTAGACAAAAAGGGAAAACCCTTCATTGCTCAAGTCTTAGAAATTTTGAGAACAGCATTACCTACATAATTTGAGGTGAACTTTTCAATCATGTACAGGAAATCATTTAGGTGAAATTTGCATAGCAGCCTGAATACCGAATAGATGACTTTGTAAATTCACTTAGGTCTTTAGATAGGTCAAGCAATATTAGGAATAATGAAACCAAACTATTGTTAGTTAGGTCTTTAGATAGGTCAGACTGGATTAGGAATAATGAAACCAAACTATTGTAAGTTTAGGTCTTTAGATAGGTCAAGCAGTATTAGGAATAATGAAACCAAACTATTCTTAGTTAGGTCTTTAGATAGGTCAAGCAGTATTAGCAATAATGAAACCAAACTATTGTTAGTTAGGTCTTTAGATAGGTCAGGCAGTATTAGGAATAATGAAACCAAACAATTGTTAGTTTAGGTCTTTAGATAGGTCAAGCAGTATTAGGAATAATGAAACCAAACTATTGTTAGTTTAGGTCTTTAGATAGGTCAAGCAGTATTAGGAATAATGAAACCAAACTATTGTTAATTAGGTCTTTAGATAGGTCAAGCAGTGTTAGGAATAATCAAACCAAAATATTGTTAGTTTAGGTCTTTAGATAGGTCAAGCAGTATTAACAATAATGAAACCAAACTATTCTTAGTTAGGTCTTTAGATAGGTCAAGCAGTATTAGGAATAATGAAACCAAACTATTGTTAGTTTAGTTCTTTAGATAGGTCAGACAGGATTAGGAATAATGAAACCAAACTATTGTTAGTTTAGGTCTTTAGATAGGTCAGACAGGATTAGGAATAATGAAACCAAACTATTGTTAGTTAAGTCTTTAGGTAAGTCAAACAGGATTAGGAATAATGAAACCAAACAATTGTTAGTTTAGGTCTTTAGATAGGTCAGACAGGATTAGGAATAATGAAACCAAACTATTGTTAGTTTAGGTCTTTAGATAGATCTAACAGGATTAGGAATAATGAAACCAAACTATTGTTAGTTTAGGTCTTTAGATAGGTCAAGCAGTATTAGGAATAATGAAACCAAACTATTGTTAGTTAGGTCTTTAGATAGGTCAAGCAGCATTAGGAATAATGAAACCAAACTATTGTTAGTTTAAGTCTCTAGATAGGTCAAACAGGATTAGGAATAACGAAACCAAACTATTGTTAGTTTAGGTCTTTAGATAGGTCAAGCAGGATTAGGAATAATGAAACCAAACTATTGTTAGTTTAGGTCTTTAGATAGGTCAAACAGGATTAGGAATAACAAAACCAAACTACTGTTACTTTAGGTCTTTAGATAGGTCAAGCAGTATTAGGAATAATGAAACCAAACTATTGTTAGTTTAGGTCCTTAGATAGGTCAAACAGGATTAGGAATAATCAAACCAAACTACTGTTAGTTTAGGTCTTTAGATAGGTCAAACAGGATTAGGAATAATGAAACCAAACTATTGTTAGTTTAGGTCTTTAGATAGGTCAGACAGGATTAGGAATAATGAAACCAAACTATTGTTAGTTTAGGTCTTTAGATAGGTCAAACAGGATTAGGAATAATGAAACCAAACTACTGTTAGTTTAGGTCTTTAGATAGGTCAAACAGGATTAGGAATAATGAAACCAAACTATTGTTAGTTTAGGTCTTTAGATAGGTCAAACAGGATTAGGAATAATGAAACCAAACTATTGTTAGTTTAGGTCTTTAGATAGGTCAAACAGGATTAGGAATAATGAAACCAAACTATTGTTACTTAGGTCTTTAGATAGGTCAAGTAGTATTAGGAATAATGAAACCAAACTATTCTTAGTTAGGTCTTTAGATAGGTCAAGCAGTATTGGGAATAATGAAACCAAACTATTGTTAGTTTAGGTCTTTAGATAGGTCAAACAGTATTAGGAATAATGAAACCAAACTATTGTTAGTTTAGGTCTTTAGATAGGTCAAACAGGATTAGGAATAACGAAACCAAACTATTGTTAGTTTAGGTCTTTAGATAGGTCAAACAGGATTAGGAATAACGAATGCAAACTATTGTTAGTTTAGGTCTTTAGATAGGTCAAACAGGATTAGGAATAATGAAACCAAACTACTGTTAGTTTAGGTCTTTAGATAGGTCAAACAGGATTAGGAATAATGAAACCAAACTACTGTTAGTTTAGGTCTTTAGATAGGTCAAACAGGATTAGGAATAATGAAACCAAACTACTGTTAGTTTAGGTCTTTAGATACGTCAAACAGGACTAGGAATAATGAAACCAAACTGTTGTTAGTTAGGTCTTTAGATAGGTCAAACAGGATTAGGAATAATGAAACCAAACTACTGTTAGTTTAGGTCTTTAGATAGGTCAAGCAGGATTAGGAATAATGAAACCAAACTATTGTTAGTTTAGGTCTTTAGATAGGTCAAGCAGTATTAGGAATAATGAAACCAAACTATTCTTAGCTAGGTCTTTAGATAGGTCAAGCAGTATTAGGAATAATGAAACCAAACTATTGTTAGTTTAGGTCTTTAGATAGGTCAACCAGTATTAGGAATAATGAAACCAAACTATTGTTAGTTTAGGTCTTTAGATAGGTCAAGCAGTATTAGCAATAATGAAACCAAACTATTGTTAGTTTAGGTCTTTAGATAGGTCAAACAGGATTAGGAATAATGAAACCAAACTATTGTTAGTTAGGTCTTCAGATAGGTCAAGCAGTATTAGGAATAATGAAACCAAACTATTGTTAGTTTAGGTCTTTAGATAGGTCAAACAGGATTAGGAATAATTAAACCAAACTATTGTTAGTTAGGTCTTTAGATAGGTCAAACAGGATTAGGAATAATGAAACCAAACTATTGTTAGTTTAGGTCTTCAGATAGGTCAAGCAGGATTAGGAATAATGAAACCAAACTATTGTTAGTTAGGTCTTTAGATAGGTCAAACAGTATTAGGAATAATGAAACCAAACTATTGTTAGTTTAGGTCTTTAGACAGGTCAAACAGGATTAGGAATAATGAAACCAAACTATTGTTAGTTAAGGTCTTTAGATAGGTCAAACAGGATTAGGAATAATGAAACCAAACTATTGTTAGTTTAGGTCTTTAGATAGGTCAAACAGGATTAGGAATAATGAAAACAAACTACTGTTAGTTTAGGTCTTTAGACAGTTCAAACAGGATTAGGAATAATGAAACAAAACTATTGTTAGTTAGGTCTTTAGATAGGTCAAGCAGTATTAGGAATAATGAAACCAAACTATTGTTAGTTTAGGTCTTTAGATAGGTCAAACAGGATTAGGAATAATGAAACCAAACTATTGTTAGTTAGGTCTTTAGATAGGTCAAACAGGATTAGGAATAATGAAACCAAACTATTGTTAGTTAGGTCTTTAGATAGGTCAAACAGGATTAGGAATAATGAAACCAAACTATTGTTAGTTAGGTCTTTAGATAGGTCAAACAGTATTAGGAATAATGAAACCAAACTATTGTTAGTTTAGGTCTTTAGATAGGTCAAACAGGATTAGGAATAATGAAATCAAACTATTGTTAGTTAAGGTCTTTAGATAGGTCAAACAGGATTAGGAATAATGAAACCAAACTATTGTTAGTTTAGGTCTTTAGATAGGTCAAACAGGATTAGGAATAATGAAACCAAACTATTGTTAGTTTAGGTCTTTAGATAGGTCTAGCAGTATTAGGAATAATGAAACCAAACTATTGTTAGTTTAGGTCTTTAGATAGGTCAAACAGAATGAGGAATAATGAAACTAGTGTTAGTTTAGGTCTTTAGATCAGTCAAACAGTATTAGGAATAATGAAACCAAACTATTGTTAGTTTAGGTCTTTAGATAGGTCAAACAGGATTAGGAATAATGAAACCAAACTGCTGTTAGTTTAGGTCTTTAGACAGGTCAAACAGGATTAGGAATAATGAAACCAAACTATTGTTAGTTTAGGTCTTTAGATAGGTCAAACAGGATTAGGAATAATGAAATCAAACTATTGTTAGTTAAGGTCTTTAGATAGGTCAAACAGGATTAGGAATAATGAAACCAAACTATTGTTAGTTTAGGTCTTTAGATAGGTCAAACAGGATTAGGAATAATGAAACCAAACTATTGTTAGTTTAAGTCTCTAGATAGGTCAAACAGGATTAGGAATAACGAAACCAAACTATTGTTAGTTTAGGTCTTTAGATAGGTCAAGCAGGATTAGGAATAATGAAACCAAACTATTGTTAGTTTAGGTCTTTAGATAGGTCAAACAGGATTAGGAATAACAAAACCAAACTACTGTTACTTTAGGTCTTTAGATAGGTCAAGCAGTATTAGGAATAATGAAACCAAACTATTGTTAGTTTAGGTCCTTAGATAGGTCAAACAGGATTAGGAATAATCAAACCAAACTACTGTTAGTTTAGGTCTTTAGATAGGTCAAACAGGATTAGGAATAATGAAACCAAACTATTGTTAGTTTAGGTCTTTAGATAGGTCAGACAGGATTAGGAATAATGAAACCAAACTATTGTTAGTTTAGGACTTTAGATAGGTCAAACAGGATTAGGAATAATGAAACCAAACTACTGTTAGTTTAGGTCTTTAGATAGGTCAAACAGGATTAGGAATAATGAAACCAAACTATTGTTAGTTTAGGTCTTTAGATAGGTCAAACAGGATTAGGAATAATGAAACCAAACTATTGTTAGTTTAGGTCTTTAGATAGGTCAAACAGGATTAGGAATAATGAAACCAAACTATTGTTACTTAGGTCTTTAGATAGGTCAAGTAGTATTAGGAATAATGAAACCAAACTATTCTTAGTTAGGTCTTTAGATAGGTCAAGCAGTATTGGGAATAATGAAACCAAACTATTGTTAGTTTAGGTCTTTAGATAGGTCAAACAGTATTAGGAATAATGAAACCAAACTATTGTTAGTTTAGGTCTTTAGATAGGTCAAACAGGATTAGGAATAACGAAAGCAAACTATTGTTATTTTAGGTCTTTAGATAGGTCAAGCAGTATTAGGAATAATGAAACCAAACTATTCTTAGCTAGGTCTTTAGATAGGTCAAGCAGTATTAGGAATAATGAAACCAAACTATTGTTAGTTTAGGTCTTTAGATAGGTCAACCAGTATTAGGAATAATGAAACCAAACTATTGTTAGTTTAGGTCTTTAGATAGGTCAAGCAGTATTAGCAATAATGAAACCAAACTATTGTTAGTTTAGGTCTTTAGATAGGTCAAACAGGATTAGGAATAATGAAACCAAACTATTGTTAGTTAGGTCTTCAGATAGGTCAAGCAGTATTAGGAATAATGAAACCAAACTATTGTTAGTTTAGGTCTTTAGATAGGTCAAACAGGATTAGGAATAATTAAACCAAACTATTGTTAGTTAGGTCTTTAGATAGGTCAAACAGGATTAGGAATAATGAAACCAAACTATTGTTAGTTTAGGTCTTTAGATAGGTCAAGCAGGATTAGGAATAATGAAACCAAACTATTGTTAGTTAGGTCTTTAGATAGGTCAAACAGGATTAGGAATAATGAAAACAAACTACTGTTAGTTTAGGTCTTTAGACAGTTCAAACAGGATTAGGAATAATGAAACCAAACTATTGTTAGTTAGGTCTTTAGATAGGTCAAGCAGTATTAGGAATAATGAAACCAAACTATTGTTAGTTTAGGTCTTTAGATAGGTCAAACAGGATTAGGAATAATGAAACCAAACTATTGTTAGTTAGGTCTTTAGATAGGTCAAACAGGATTAGGAATAATGAAACCAAACTATTGTTAGTTAGGTCTTTAGATAGGTCAAACAGGATTAGGAATAATGAAACCAAACTATTGTTAGTTAGGTCTTTAGATAGGTCAAACAGTATTAGGAATAATGAAACCAAACTATTGTTAGTTTAGGTCTTTAGATAGGTCAAACAGGATTAGGAATAATGAAATCAAACTATTGTTAGTTAAGGTCTTTAGATAGGTCAAACAGGATTAGGAATAATGAAACCAAACTATTGTTAGTTTAGGTCTTTAGATAGGTCAAACAGGATTAGGAATAATGAAACCAAACTATTGTTAGTTTAGGTCTTTAGATAGGTCTAGCAGTATTAGGAATAATGAAACCAAACTATTGTTAGTTTAGGTCTTTAGATAGGTCAAGCAGAATGAGGAATAATGAAACTAGTGTTAGTTTAGGTCTTTAGATCAGTCAAACAGTATTAGGAATAATGAAACCAAACTATTGTTAGTTTAGGTCTTTAGATAGGTCAAACAGGATTAGGAATAATGAAACCAAACTGCTGTTAGTTTAGGTCTTTAGACAGGTCAAACAGGATTAGGAATAATGAAACCAAACTATTGTTAGTTTAGGTGTTTAGATATGTCAAACAGGATTAGGAATAATGAAATCAAACTATTGTTAGTTAAGGTCTTTAGATAGGTCAAACAGGATTAGGAATAATGAAACCAAACTATTGTTAGTTTAGGTCTTTAGATAGGTCAAACAGGATTAGGAATAATGAAAGCAAACTATTGTTAGTTTAGGTCTTTAGATAGGTCTAGCAGTATTAGGAATAATGAAACCAAACTATTGTTAGATTAGGTCTTCAGATAGGTCAGACAGGATTAGGAATAATGAAACCAAACTATTCTTAGTTAGGTCTTTAGATAGGTCAAGCAGTATGAGGAATAATGAAACTAGTGTTAGTTTAGGTCTTTAGATCAGTCAAACAGTATTAGGAATAATGAAACCAAACTATTGTTAGTTTAGGTCTTTAGATAGGTCAAGCAGTATGAGGAATAATGAAACTAGTGTTAGTTTAGGTCTTTAGATCAGTCAAACAGTATTAGGAATAATGAAACCAAACTATTGTTAGTTTAGGTCTTTAGACAGGTCAAACAGGATTAGGAATAATGAAACCAAACTATTGTTAGTTTAGGTCTTTAGATAGGTCAAGCAGTATGAGGAATAATGAAACTAGTGTTAGTTTAGGTCTTTAGATCAGTCAAACAGTATTAGGAATAATGAAACCAAACTATTGTTAGTTTAGGTCTTTAGACAGGTCAAACAGGATTAGGAATAATGAAACCAAACTATTGTTAGTTAGGTCTTTAGATAGGTCAAGCAGGATTAGGAATAATGAAACCAAACTATTGTTAGTTTAGGTCTTTAGATAGGTCAAACAGGATTAGGAATAATGAAACCAAACTATTGTTAGTTAGGTCTTTAGATAGGTCAAACAGGATTAGGAATAATGAAACCAAACTATTGTTAGTTAGGTCTTTAGATAGGTCAAACAGGATTAGGAATAATGAAACCAAACTATTGTTAGTTAGGTCTTTAGATAGGTCAAACAGTATTAGGAAGAATGAAACCAAACTATTGTTAGTTTAGGTCTTTAGATAGGTGAAGCAGTATTAGGAATAATGAAACTAGTGTTAGTTTAGGTCTTTAGATAGGTCAAACAGTATTAGGAATAATGAAACCAAACTATTTTTTGTTTAGGTCTTTAGATAGGTCAAACAGGATTAGGAATAATGAAACCAAACTACTGTTAGTTTAGGTCTTTAGACAGGTCAAACAGGATTAGGAATAATGAAACCAAACCATTGTTACTTAGGTCTTTAGATAGGTCAAGCAGGATTAGGAATAATGAAACCAAACTATTGTTAGTTTAGGTCTTTAGATAGGTCAAACAGGATTAGGAATAATGAAACCAAACTATTGTTAGTTAGGTCTTTAGATAGGTCAAACAGGATTAGGAATAATGAAACCAAACTATTGTTAGTTAGGTCTTTAGATAGGTCAAACAGGATTAGGAATAATGAAAACAAACTATTGTTAGTTAGGTCTTTAGATAGGTCAAACAGTATTAGGAATAATGAAACCAAACTATTGTTAGTTAAGGTCTTTAGATAGGTCAAACAGGATTAGGAATAATGAAACCAAACTATTGTTAGTTTAGGTCTTTAGATAGGTCAAACAGGATTAGGAATAATGAAACCAAACTATTGTTAGTTTAGGTCTTTAGATAGGTCAAGCAGTATTAGGAATAATGAAACCAAACTATTGTTAGTTTAGGTCTTTAGATAGGTTATGCAGTATTAGGAATAATGAAACTAGTGTTAGTTTAGGTCTTTAGATAGGTCAAACAGGATTAGGAATAATGAAACCAAACTACTGTTAGTTTACGTCTTTAGCCAGGTCAAACAGGATTAGGAATAATGAAACCAAACTAATGTTAGTTTAGGTCTTTAGATAGATCAAGCAGTATTAGGAATAATGAAACCAAACTATTGTTAGTTAGGTCTTTAGATAGGTCAAGCAGTATTAGGAATAATGAAACCAAACTATTGTTAGTTAGGTCTTTAGATAGGTCAAGCAGTATTAGGAATAATGAAACCAAACTATTGTTAGTTTAGGTCTTTACATAGGTCAGACAGGATTAGGAATAATGAAACCAAACTATTGTTAGTTTAGGTCTTTAGATAGGTGAAGCAGTATTAGGAATAATGAAACAAAACTATTCTTAGTTAGGTCTTTAGATAGGTCAAACAGTATTAGGAATAATGAAACTGAACTATTGTTAGTTTAGGTCTTCAGATAGGTCAGACAGGATTAGGAATAATGAAACCAAACTATTCTTAGTTAGGTCTTTAGATAGGTCAAGCAGTATTAGGAATAATGAAACCAAACTATTGTTAGTTTAGGTCTTTAGATAGGTCAAGCAGTATTAGGAATAATGAAACCAAACTATTGTTAGTTTAGGTCTTTAGATAGGTCAGAAAGGATTAGGAATAATGAAACCAAACTATTGTTAGTTTAGGTCTTTAGATAGGTCAAGCAGTATTAGGAATAATGAAACCAAACTATTCTTAGTTAGGTCTTTAGATAGGTCAAACAGTATTAGGAATAATGAAACCGAACTATTGTTAGTTTAGGTCTTCAGATAAGTCAGACAGGATTAGGAATAAAGAAACCAAACTATTCTTAGTTAGGTCTTTAGATAGGTCAAACAGGATTAGGAATAATGAAACCAAACTATTGTTAGTTTAGGTCTTTAGATAGGTCAAGCAGTATTAGAAATAATGAAACCAAACTATTGTTAGTTTAGGTCTTTAGATAGGTCAAACAGGATTAGGAATAATGAAACCAAACTATTGTTAGTTTAGGTCTTTAGATAGGTCAAACAGGATTAGGAATAATGAAACCAAACTATTGTTAATTAGGTCTTTAGATATGTCAAGCAGTATTAGGAATAATGAAACCAAACTATTGTTAGATTAGGTCTTTAGATAGGTCAAGCAGTATTAGGAATAATGAAACCAAACTATTGTTAGTTTAGGTCTTTAGATAGGTCAAACAGTATTAGGAATAATGAAACCAAACTATTGTTAGTTTAGGTCTTTAGATAGGTCAAGCAGTATTAGGAATAATGAAACCAAACTATTGTTAGTTAGGTCTTTAGATAGGTCAAGCAATATTAGGAATAACGAAACCAAACTATTGTTAGTTTAGGTCTTTAGATAGGTCAAGCAGGATTAGGAATAATGAAACCAAACTATTGTTAGTTTAGGTCTTCAGATAGGTCAGACAGGATTAGGAATAATGAAACCAAACTATTCTTAGTTAGGTCTTTAGATAGGTAAACCAGTATTAGGAAAAATGAAACCAAACTATTGTTAGTTTAGGTCTTTAGATAGGTCAAGCGGTATTAGGAATAATGAAACCAAACTATTGTTAGTTTAGGTCTTTAGATAGGTAAAGCAGTATTAGGAATATTGAAACCAAACTATTGTTAGTTTAGGTCTTTAGATAGGTCAAACAGGATTAGGAATAATGAAACCAAACTACTGTTCGTTTAGGTCTTTAGACAGGTCAAACAGGATTAGGAATAATGAAACCAAACTATTCTTAGTTTAGGTCTTTAGATAGGTCAAGTAGTATTAGGAATAATGAAACCAAACTATTGTTAGTTTAGGTCTTTAGGTAGGTCAAACAGGATTAGGAATAATGAAACCAAACTATTGTCAGTTAGGTCTTTAGATAGGTCAATCAGTATTAGGAATAATGAAACCAAACTATTGATAGTTTAGGTCTTTAGATAGGTCAAACAGGATTAGGAATAATGAAACCAAACTATTGTTAGTTTAGGTCTTTAGATAGGTCAAGCAGTATTAGGAATATTGAAACCAAACTGTTGTTAGTTTAGGTCTTTAGATAGGTCAAACAGGATTAGGATTAATGAAACCAAACTATTGTTAGTTTAGGTCTTTAGATAGGTCAAACAGGATTAGGAATAATGAAACCAAACTATTGTTAGTTAGGTCTTTAGATATGTCAAGCAGTATTAGGAATAATGAAACCAAACTATTGTTAGTTTAGGTCTTTAGATAGGTCAAACAAGATTAGGAATAATGAAACCAAACTATTGTTAGTTAGGTCTTTAGATAGGTCAAACAGGATTAGGAATAATGAAACCAAACTATTGTTAGTTAGGTCTTTAGATAGGTCAAACAGGAATAGGAATAATGAAACCAAACTATTGTTAGTTAGGTCTTTAGATAGGTCAAACAGTATTAGGAATAATGAAACCAAACTATTGTTAGTTTAGGTCTTTAGATAGGTCAAACAGTATTAGGAATAATGAAATCAAACTATTGTTAGTTAAGGTCTTTAGATAGGTCAAACAGGATTAGGAATAATGAAACCAAACTATTGTTAGTTTAGGTCTTTAGATAGGTCAAGCAGGATTAGGAATAATGAAACCAAACTATTGTTAGTTTAGGTCTTTAGATAGGTCTAGCAGTATTAGGAATAATGAAACCAAACTATTGTTAGATTAGGTCTTCAGATAGGTCAGACAGGATTAGGAATAATGAAACCAAACTATTCTTAGTTAGGTCTTTAGATAGGTAAACCAGTATTAGGAAAAATGAAACCAAACTATTGTTAGTTTAGGTCTTTAGATAGGTCAAGCAGTATTAGGAATAATGAAACCAAACTGTTGTTAGTTTAGGTCTTTAGATAGGTCAAGCAGTATTAGGAATATTGAAACCAAACTATTGTTAGTTTAGGTCTTTAGATAGGTCAAACAGGATTAGGAATAATGAAACCAAACTACTGTTCGTTTAGGTCTTTAGACAGGTCAAACAGGATTAGGAATAATGAAACCAAACTATTCTTAGTTTAGGTCTTTAGATAGGTCAAGTAGTATTAGGAATAATGAAACCAAACTATTGTTAGTTTAGGTCTTTAGGTAGGTCAAACAGGATTAGGAATAATGAAACCAAACTATTGTCAGTCAGTTCTTTAGATAGGTCAATCAGTATTAGGAATAATGAAACCAAACTATTGATAGTTTAGGTCTTTAGATAGGTCAAACAGGATTAGGAATAATGAAACCAAACTATTGTTAGTTTAGGTCTTTAGATAGGTCAAGCAGTATTAGGAATATTGAAGCCAAACTGTTGTTAGTTTAGGTCTTTAGATAGGTCAAACAGGATTAGGATTAATGAAACCAAACTATTGTTAGTTTAGGTCTTTAGATAGGTCAAACAGGATTAGGAATAATGAAACCAAACTATTGTTAGTTAGGTCTTTAGATATGTCAAGCAGTATTAGGAATAATGAAACCAAACTATTGTTAGTTTAGGTCTTTAGATAGGTCAAACAAGATTAGGAATAATGAAACCAAACCATTGTTAGTTAGGTCTTTAGATAGGTCAAACAGGATTAGGAATAATGAAACCAAACTATTGTTAGTTAGGTCTTTAGATAGGTCAAACAGGAATAGGAATAATGAAACCAAACTATTGTTAGTTAGGTCTTTAGATAGTTCAAACAGTATTAGGAATAATGAAACCAAACTATTGTTAGTTTAGGTCTTTAGATAGGTCAAACAGTATTACGAATAATGAAATCAAACTATTGTTAGTTAAGGTCTTTAGATAGGTCAAACAGGATTAGGAATAATGAAACCAAACTATTGTTAGTTTAGGTCTTTAGATAGGTCAAGCAGGATTAGGAATAATGAAACCAAACTATTGTTAGTTTAGGTCTTTAGATAGGTCTAGCAGTATTAGGAATAATGAAACCAAACTATTGTTAGTTTTGATCTTTAGATAGGTCAAACAGGATTAGGAATAATGAAACCAAACTATTGTTAGTTTAGGTCTTTAGATAGGTCAAGCAGTATTAGGAATAATGAAACCAAACTATTGTTAGTTTAGGTCTTTAGATAGGTCAAGCAGTATGAGGAATAATGAAAGTAGTGTTAGTTTAGGTCTTTAGATCAGTCAAACAGTATTAGGAATAATGAAACCAAACTATTGTTAGTTTAGGTCTTTAGATAGGTCAAGCAGTATTAGGAATAATGAAACCAAACTATTCTTAGTTAGGTCTTTAGATAGGTCAAGCAGTATTAGGAATAATGAAACCAAACTATTGTTAGTTTAGGTCTTTAGATAGGTCAAGCAGCAATAGGAATAATGAAACCAAACTATTGTTAGTTTAGGTCTTTAGATAGGTCAAGCAGTATTAGCAATAATGAAACCAAACTATTGTTAGTTTAGGTCTTTAGATAGGTCAAACAGGATTAGGAATAATGAAACCAAACTATTGTTAGTTAGGTCTTTAGATAGGTCAAGCAGTATTAGGAATAATGAAACCAAACTATTGTTAGTTTAGGTCTTTAGATAGGTCAAACAGGATTAGGAATAATTAAACCAAACTATTGTTAGTTAGGTCTTTAGATAGGTCAAACAGGATTAGGAATAATGAAACCAAACTATTGTTAGTTTAGGTCTTTAGATAGGTCAAGCAGGATTAGGAATAATGAAACCAAACTACTGTTAGTTAGGTCTTTAGATAGGTCAAACAGTATTAGGAATAATGAAACCAAACTATTGTTAGTTTAGGTCTTTAGATAGGTCAAACAGTATTAGGAATAATGAAACCAAACTATTGTTAGTTAAGGTCTTTAGATAGGTCAAACAGGATTAGGAATAATGAAACCAAACTATTGTTAGTTTAGGTCTTTAGATAGGTCCAACAGGATTAGGAATAATGAAACCAAACTATTGTTAGTTTAGGTCTTTAGATAGGTCAAGCAGTATTAGGAATAACGAAACCAAACTATTGTTAGTTTAGGTCTTTAGATAGGTCAAGCAGTATTAGGAATAATGAAACTATTGTTAGTTTAGGTCTTTAGATAGGTCAAACAGTATTAGGAATAATGAAACCAAACTATTGTTAGTTCAGGTCTTTAGATAGGTCAAACAGGATTAGGAATAATGAAACCAAACTATTGTTAGTTTAGGTCTTTAGACAGGTCAAACAGGATTAGGAATAATGAAACCAAACTATTCTTAGTTAAGGTCTTTAGATAGGTCAAACAGGATTAGGAATAATGAAACCAAACTATTGTTAGTTTAGGTCTTTAGATAGGTCAAACAGGATTAGGAATAATGAAAACAAACTACTGTTAGTTTAGGTCTTTAGACAGTTCAAACAGGATTAGGAATAATGAAACCAAACTATTGTTAGTTAGGTCTTTAGATAGGTCAAGCAGTATTAGGAATAATGAAACCAAACTATTGTTAGTTTAGGTCTTTAGATAGGTCAAACAGTATTAGGAATAATGAAACCAAACTATTGTTAGTTAGGTCTTTAGATAGGTCAAACAGGATTAGGAATAATGAAACCAAACTATTGTTAGTTAGGTCTTTAGATAGGTCAAACAGGATTAGGAATAATGAAACCAAACTATTGTTAGTTAGGTCTTTAGATAGGTCAAACAGTATTAGGAATAATGAAACCAAACTATTGTTAGTTTAGGTCTTTAGATAGGTCAAACAGGATTAGGAATAATGAAATCAAACTATTGTTAGTTAAGGTCTTTAGATAGGTCAAACAGGATTAGGAATAATGAAACCAAACTATTGTTAGTTTAGGTCTTTAGATAGGTCAAACAGGATTAGGAATAATGAAACCAAACTATTGTTAGTTTAGGTCTTTAGATAGGTCTAGCAGTATTAGGAATAATGAAACCAAACTATTGTTAGTTTAGGTCTTTAGATAGGTCAAGCAGTATGAGGAATAATGAAACTAGTGTTAGTTTAGGTCTTTAGATCAGTCAAACAGTATTAGGAATAATGAAACCAAACTATTGTTAGTTTAGGTCTTTAGATAGGTCAAACAGGATTAGGAATAATGAAACCAAACTATTGTTAGTTTAGGTCTTTACATAGGTCAAGCAGTATGAGGAATAATGAAACTAGTGTTAGTTTAGGTCTTTAGATCAGTCAAACAGTATTAGGAATAATGAAACCAAACTATTGTTAGTTTAGGTCTTTAGGTAGGTCAAACAGGATTAGGAATAATGAAACCAAACTATTGTTAGTTAGGTCTTTAGATAGGTCAATCAGTATTAGGAATAATGAAACCAAACTATTGATAGTTTAGGTCTATAGATAGGTCAAACAGGATTAGGAATAATGAAACCAAACTATTGTTAGTTTAGGTCTTTAGAGAGGTCAAGCAGTATTAGGAAAATTGAAACCAAACTGTTGTTAGTTTAGGTCTTTAGATAGGTCAAACAGGATTAGGATTAATGAAACCAAACTATTGTTAGTTTAGGTCTTTAGATAGGTCAAACAGGATTAGGAATAATGAAACCAAACTATTGTTAGTTAGGTCTTTAGATAGGTCAAACAGGATTAGGAATAATGAAACCAAACTATTGTTAGTTAGGTCTTTAGATAGGTCAAACAGGAATAGGAATAATGAAACCAAACTATTGTTAGTTAGGTCTTTAGATAGGTCAAACAGTATTAGGAATAATAAAACCAAACTATTGTTAGTTTAGGTCTTTAGATAGGTCAAACAGTATTAGGAATAATGAAATCAAACTATTGTTAGTTAAGGTCTTTAGATAGGTCAAACAGGATTAGGAATAATGAAACCAAACTATTGTTAGTTTAGGTCTTTAGATAGGTCAAACAGGATTAGGAATAATGAAACCAAACTATTGTTAGTTTAGGTCTTTAGATAGGTCTAGCAGTATTAGGAATAATGAAACCAAACTATTGTTAGTTTAGGTCTTTAGATAGGTCAAGCAGAATGAGGAATAATGAAACTAGTGTTAGTTTAGGTCTTTAGATCAGTCAAACAGTATTAGAAATAATGAAACCAAACTATTGTTAGTTTAGGTCTTTAGACAGGTCAAACAGGATTAGGAATAATGAAACCAAACTATTGTTAGTTAGGTCTTTAGATAGGTCAAGCAGGATTAGGACTAATGAAACCAAACTATTGTTAGTTTAGGTCTTTAGATAGGTCAAACAGGATTAGGAATAATGAAACCAAACTATTGTTAGTTAGGTCTTTAGATAGGTCAAACAGGATTAGGAATAATGAAACCAAACTATTGTTAGTTAGGTCTTTAGATAGGTCAAACAGGATTAGGAATAATGAAACCAAACTATTGTTAGTTAGGTCTTTAGATAGGTCAAACAGTATTAGGAAGAATGAAACCAAACTATTGTTAGTTTAGGTCTTTAGATAGGTGAAGCAGTATTAGGAATAATGAAACTAGTGTTAGTTTAGGTCTTTAGATAGGTCAAACAGTATTAGGAATAATGAAACCAAACTATTTTTAGTTTAGGTCTTTAGATAGGTCAAACAGGATTAGGAATAATGAAACCAAACTACTGTTAGTTTAGGTCTTTAGACAGGTCAAACAGGATTAGGAATAATGAAACCAAACCATTGTTACTTAGGTCTTTAGATAGGTCAAGCAGGATTAGGAATAATGAAACCAAACTATTGTTAGTTTAGGTCTTTAGATAGGTCAAACAGGATTAGGAATAATGAAACCAAACTATTGTTAGTTAGGTCTTTAGATAGGTCAAACAGGATTAGGAATAATGAAACCAAACTATTGTTAGTTAGGTCTTTAGATAGGTCAAACAGGATTAGGAATAATGAAACCAAACTATTGTTAGTTAGGTCTTTAGATAGGTCAAACAGTATTAGGAATAATGAAACCAAACTATTGTTAGTTAAGGTCTTTAGATAGGTCAAACAGGATTAGGAATAATGAAACCAAACTATTGTTAGTTTAGGTCTTTAGATAGGTCAAACAGGATTAGGAATAATGAAACCAAACTATTGTTAGTTTAGGTCTTTAGATAGGTCAAGCAGTATTAGGAATAATGAAACCAAACTATTGTTAGTTTAGGTCTTTAGATAGGTTATGCAGTATTAGGAATAATGAAACTAGTGTTAGTTTAGGTCTTTAGATAGGTCAAACAGGATTAGGAATAATGAAACCAAACTACTGTTAGTTTACGTCTTTAGCCAGGTCAAACAGGATTAGGAATAATGAAACCAAACTAATGTTAGTTTAGGTCTTTAGATAGGTCAAGCAGTATTAGGAATAATGAAACCAAACTATTGTTAGTTAGGTCTTTAGATAGGTCAAGCAGTATTAGGAATAATGAAACCAAACTATTGTTAGTTAGGTCTTTAGATAGGTCAAGCAGTATTAGGAATAATGAAACCAAACTATTGTTAGTTTAGGTCTTTAGATAGGTCAAACAGTATTAGGAATAATGAAACTGAACTATTGTTAGTTTAGGTCTTCAGATAGGTCAGACAGGATTAGGAATAATGAAACCAAACTATTCTTAGTTAGGTCTTTAGATAGGTCAAGCAGTATTAGGAATAATGAAACCAAACTATTGTTAGTTTAGGTCTTTAGATAGGTCAAGCAGTATTAGGAATAATGAAACCAAACTATTGTTAGTTTAGGTCTTTAGATAGGTCAGAAAGGATTAGGAATAATGAAACCAAACTATTGTTAGTTTAGGTCTTTAGATAGGTCAAGCAGTATTAGGAATAATGAAACCAAACTATTCTTAGTTAGGTCTTTAGATAGGTCAAACAGTATTAGGAATAATGAAACCGAACTATTGTTAGTTTAGGTCTTCAGATAGGTCAGACAGGATTAGGAATAATGAAACCAAACTATTCTTAGTTAGGTCTTTAGATAGGTCAAACAGGATTAGGAATAATGAAACCAAACTATTGTTAGTTTAGGTCTTTAGATGGGTCAAGCAGTATTAGAAATAATGAAACCAAACTATTGTTAGTTTAGGTCTTTAGATAGGTCAAACAGGATTAGGAATAATGAAACCAAACTATTGTTAGTTTAGGTCTTTAGATAGGTCAAACAGGATTAGGAATAATGAAACCAAACTATTGTTAATTAGGTCTTTAGATATGTCAAGCAGTATTAGGAATAATGAAACCAAACTATTGTTAGATTAGGTCTTTAGATAGGTCAAGCAGTATTAGGAATAATGAAACCAAACTATTGTTAGTTTAGGTCTTTAGATAGGTCAAACAGTATTAGGAATAATGAAACCAAACTATTGTTAGTTTAGGTCTTTAGATAGGTCAAGCAGTATTAGGAATAATGAAACCAAACTATTGTTAGTTAGGTCTTTAGATAGGTCAAGCAATATTAGGAATAACGAAACCAAACTATTGTTAGTTTAGGTCTTTAGATAGGTCAAGCAGGATTAGGAATAATGAAACCAAACTATTGTTAGTTTAGGTCTTCAGATAGGTCAGACAGGATTAGGAATAATGAAACCAAACTATTCTTAGTTAGGTCTTTAGATAGGTCAACCAGTATTAGGAAAAATGAAACCAAACTATTGTTAGTTTAGGTCTATAGATAGGTCAAGCAGTATTAGGAATAATGAAACCAAACTATTGTTAGTTTAGGTCTTTAGATAGGTCAAGCAGTATTAGGAATATTGAAACCAAACTATTGTTAGTTTAGGTCTTTAGATAGGTCAAACAGGATTAGGAATAATGAAACCAAACTACTGTTCGTTTAGGTCTTTAGACAGGTCAAACAGGATTAGGAATAATGAAACCAAACTATTCTTAGTTTAGGTCTTTAGATAGGTCAAGTAGTATTAGGAATAATGAAACCAAACTATTGTTAGTTTAGGTCTTTAGGTAGGTCAAACAGGATTAGGAATAATGAAACCAAACTATTGTTAGTTAGGTCTTTAGATAGGTGAATCAGTATTAGGAATAATGAAACCAAACTATTGATAGTTTAGGTCTTTAGATAGGTCAAACAGGATTAGGAATAATGAAACCAAACTATTGTTAGTTTAGGTCTTTAGATAGGTCAAGCAGTATTAGGAATATTGAAACCAAACTGTTGTTAGTTTAGGTCTTTAGATAGGTCAAACAGGATTAGGATTAATGAAACCAAACTATTGTTAGTTTAGGTCTTTAGATAGGTCAAACAGGATTAGGAATAATGAAACCAAACTATTGTTAGTTAGGTCTTTAGATATGTCAAGCAGTATTAGGAATAATGAAACCAAACTATTGTTAGTTTAGGTCTTTAGATAGGCCAAACAAGATTAGGAATAATGAAACCAAACTATTGTTAGTTAGGTCTTTAGATAGGTCAAACAGGATTAGGAATAATGAAACCAAACTATTGTTAGTTAGGTCTTTAGATAGGTCAAACAGGAATAGGAATAATGAAACCAAACTATTGTTAGTTAGGTCTTTAGATAGGTCAAACAGTATTAGGAATAATGAAACCAAACTATTGTTAGTTTAGGTCTTTAGATAGGTCAAACAGTATTAGGAATAATGAAATCAAACTATTGTTAGTTAAGGTCTTTAGATAGGTCAAACAGGATTAGGAATAATGAAACCAAACTATTGTTAGTTTAGGTCTTTAGATAGGTCAAGCAGGATTAGGAATAATGAAACCAAACTATTGTTAGTTTAGGTCTTTAGATAGGTCAAGCAGTATTAGGAATAATGAAACCAAACTATTGTTAGTTTAGGTCTTTAGATAGGTCAAGCAGGATTAGGAATAATGAAACCAAACTATTGTTAGTTAGGTCTTTAGATAGGTCAAACAGGAATAGGAATAATGAAACCAAACTATTGTTAGTTAGGTCTTTAGATAGGTCAAACAGTATTAGGAATAATGAAACCAAACTATTGTTAGTTTAGGTCTTTAGATAGGTCAAACAGTATTAGGAATAATGAAATCAAACTATTGTTAGTTAAGGTCTTTAGATAGGTCAAACAGGATTAGGAATAATGAAACCAAACTATTGTTAGTTTAGGTCTTTAGATAGGTCTAGCAGTATTAGGAATAATGAAACCAAACTATTGTTAGTTTAGGTCTTTAGATAGGTCAAGCAGTATTAGGAATAATGAAACCAAACGATTGTTAGTTTAGGTCTTTAGATAGGTCAAGCAGTATGAGGAATAATGAAAGTAGTGTTAGTTTAGGTCTTTAGATCAGTCAAACAGTATTAGGAATAATGAAACCAAACTATTGTTAGTTTAGGTCTTTAGATAGGTCAAACAGGATTAGGAATAATGAAACCAAACTGCTGTTAGTTTAGGTCTTTAGACAGGTCAAACAGGATTAGGAATAATGAAACCAAACTATTGTTAGTTAGGTCTTTAGATAGGTCAAGCAGGATTAGGAATAATGAAACCAAACTATTGTTAGTTTAGGTCTTTAGATAGGTCAAACAGGATTAGGAATAATGAAACCAAACTATTGTTAGTTAGGTCTTTAGATAGGTCAAACAGGATTAGGAATAATGAAACCAAACTATTGTTAGTTAGGTCTTTAGATAGGTCAAACAGGATTAGGAATAATGAAACCAAAGTATTGTTAGTTAGGTCTTTAGATAGGTCAAACAGTATTAGGAAGAATGAAACGAAACTATTGTTAGTTTAGGTCTTTAGATAGGTGAAGCAGTATTAGGAATAATGAAACTAGTGTTAGTTTAGGTCTTTAGATAGGTCAAACAGTATTAGGAATAATGAAACCAAATTACTGTTAGTTTAGGTCTTTAGATAGGTCAAACAGGATTCGGAATAATGAAACCAAACTATTGTTAGTTTAGGTCTTTAGATAGGTCATACAGGATTTGGAATAATGAAACCAAATTACTGTTAGTTTAGGTCTTTAGACAGGTCAAGCAGTATTAGGAATAATGAAACCAAACTATTGTTAGTTTAGGTCTTTAGATAGGTCAAACAGGATTAGGAATAATGAAACCAAACTATTGTTAGTTAGGTCTTTAGATAGGTCAAACAGGATTAGGAATAATGAAACCAAACTATTGTTAGTTAGGTCTTTAGATAGGTCAAACAGGATTAGGAATAATGAAACCAAACTATTGTTAGTTAGGTCTTTAGATAGGTCAAACAGTATTAGGAATAATGAAACCAAACTATTGTTAGTTAAGGTCTTTAGATAGGTCAAACAGGATTAGGAATAATGCAACCAAACTATTGTTAGTTTAGGTCTTTAGATAGGTCAAACAGGATTAGGAATAATGAAACCAAACTATTGTTAGTTTAGGTCTTTAGATAGGTCAAGCAGTATTAGGAATAATGAAACCAAACTATTGTTAGTTTAGGTCTTTAGATAGGTTATGCAGTATTAGGAATAATGAAACTAGTGTTAGTTTAGGTCTTTAGAGAGGTCAAACAGGATTAGGAATAATGAAACCAAACTACTGTTAGTTTACGTCTTTAGCCAGGTCAAACAGGATTAGGAATAATGAAACCAAACTAATGTTAGTTTAGGTCTTTAGATAGGTCAAGCAGTATTAGGAATAATGAAACCAAACTATTGTTAGTTAGGTCTTTAGATAGGTCAAGCAGTATTAGGAATAATGAAACCAAACTATTGTTAGTTAGGTCTTTAGATAGGTCAGACAGGATTAGGAATAATGAAACCAAACTATTGTTAGTTTAGGTCTTTAGATAGGTCAAGCAGTATTAGGAATAATGAAACCAAACTATTCTTAGTTAGGTCTTTAGATAGGTCAAACAGTATTAGGAATAATGAAACCGAACTATTGTTAGTTTAGGTCTTCAGATAGGTCAGACAGGTTTAGAAATAATGAAACCAAACTATTCTTAGTTAGGTCTTTAGATAGGTCAAGCAGTATTAGAAATAATGAAACCAAACTATTGTTAGTTTAGGTCTTTAGATAGGTCAAGCAGTATTAGAAATAATGAAACCAAACTATTGTTAGTTTAGGTCTTTAGATAGGTCAAACAGGATTAGGATTAATGAAACCAAACTATTGTTAGTTCAGGTCTTTAGATAGGTCAAACAGGATTAGGAATAATGAAACCAAACTATTGTTAATTAGGTCTTTAGATATGTCAAGCAGTATTAGGAATAATGAAACCAAACTATTGTTAGATTAGGTCTTTAGATAGGTCAAGCAGTATTAGGAATAATGAAACCAAACTATTGTTAGTTTAGGTCTTTAGATAGGTCAAACAGTATTAGGAATAATTAAACCAAACTATTGTCAGTTTAGGTCTTTAGATAGGTCAAGGAGTATTAGGAATAATGAAACCAAACTATTGTTAGTTAGGTCTTTAGATAGGTCAAGCAATATTAGGAATAACGAAACCAAACTATTGTTAGTTTAGGTCTTTAGATAGGTCAAACAGGATTAGGAACAATGAAACCAAACTATTGTTAGTTTAGGTCTTCAGATAGGTCAGACAGGATTAGGAATAATGAAACCAAACTATTCTTAGTTAGGTCTTTAGATAGGTCAAGCAGTATTAGGAATAATGAAACTAAACTATTGTTAGTTTAGGTCTTTAGATAGGTCAAGCAGTATTAGGAATAATGAAACCAAACTATTGTTAGTTTAGGTCTTTAGATAGGTCAAGCAGTATTAGGAATATTGAAACCAAACTATTGTTAGTTTAGGTCTTTAGATAGGTCAAACAGGATTAGGAATAATGAAACCAAACTACTGTTCGTTTAGGTCTTTAGACAGGTCAAACAGGATTAGGAATAATGAAACCAAACTATTCTTAGTTTAGGTCTTTAGATAGGTCAAGTAGTATTAGGAATAATGAAACCAAACTATTGTTAGTTTAGGTCTTTAGGTAGGTCAAACAGGATTAGGAATAATGAAACCAAACTATTGTTAGTTAGGTCTTTAGATAGGTCAATCAGTATTAGGAATAATGAAACCAAACTATTGATAGTTTAGGTCTTTAGATAGGTCAAACAGGATTAGGAATAATGAAACCAAACTATTGTTAGTTTAGGTCTTTAGATAGGTCAAGCAGTATTAGGAATATTGAAACCAAACTGTTGTTAGTTTAGGTCTTTAGATAGGTCAAACAGGATTAGGATTAATGAAACCAAACTATTGTTAGTTTAGGTCTTTAGATAGGTCAAACAGGATTAGGAATAACGAAACCAAACTATTGTTAGTTTAGGTCTTTAGATAGGTCAGACAGGATTAGGAATAATGAAACCAAACTATTGTTAGTTAGGTCTTTAGATAGGCCAAGCTGTATTAGGAATAATGAAACCAAACTATTGTTAGTTTAGGTCTTTAGATAGTCAGGCAGTATTAGGAATAATGAAACCAAATTATTCTTAGTTAGGTCTTTAGATAGGTCAAGTAGTATTAGGAATAATGAAACCAAACTATTGTTAGATACGTCTTTAGATAGGTCAAGCAGTATTAGGAATAATGAAACCAAACTATTATTAGCTTAGATCTTTGGATAGGTCAAGCAGTATTAGGAATAATGAAACCAAACTATTGTTAGTTTAGGTCTTTAGATAGGTCAAGCAGTATTAGGAATAATGAAACCAAACTATTGTTAGTTTAGGTCTTTAGATAGTCAGGCAGTATTAGGAATAATGAAACCAAACTATTGTTAGTTTCCAGACTCCTTTTTGGGCAGAGACAAGGGACACATTTCAAAATAGCTGAAATCCACCTTGCAAGCTGCAGCTGCCATCAGGACTGATATATTTCACTCGACATAGTACAAGAATAGCATTCACTTGCGCCTTTTTCAGACAAGGTTCCCTGTGGCTTCAACATTAAAAACGGGCTGGTTGGAGCAAAGACTTTATCTTACTGAGATATTATCATAAACCTATCATGTTTGACTTGACATCCAGTGAAAAACTGTTTGAATCAGCTCGAACCTATTACAAGTAAATTTATTGCATCCATTTACCATGTTCATTTGAATTTCTCTGCATAATAGCATTCTCATGATGTACATTTTCCTTGTCTTTTGAAACACACATATAAACTTGTTATAATTAATGTTATAAATGTTTATAGGTCAGGTTATTCCAGTAATTTTTAATGTAAAAGGAATCTCCAACATATGAATTAGAAATAATACATTATCATGGTCTCAGAAGAATTAGTTGGCTTGTAAATTTTAATGATTTATGATCTGGAACATTTTTATATCAATCATGAGGTAAACACGTCTTTATTCTGAATGCTTTGCAATTTTTAAGAGTGATATTTTCAACTAATTTGGAGTTTTTCTACTACTAGCAAACATTATGATGCTACAGGACTTGTGATTTTCATAAATATATTTTTCTTGGCTAACTGCTGAATCTATTTAAGTGATGGGGGGTTAGAAATTAAGTGCAACTTGAAAGTACTACAAACTACAAAGAAAGAAAGAATGTCAGTGCCAAAATTGATTGTTAAAGAATACACATCACAAACACTAGCATTTTCTAACCAACTTACCGACATCGACTGGACCATACAGACTGAAATCTAAATTTAAAAAAAAAATAAACTTCAATGGATCTATACTGTAAATATATCATTTCTTTTCTGTACTCTGATGAGGTAAACAAAGAACTCCTAACATTAATCAATACAGTTAAGTCTGGCTATAAAGGACAGTCAAGGGAGAGGACAGCATAATATACTGAATAGCTTGGTGTCTTCTACGGAAGGAATATAATGAAACATTTACATGTATATTTTGGTATGAGCATATATGTAAGATTCCATTATAAAAACTTTAAATCAAATATCAAGATTTACTGTTTAGAAAACTGGCATTTGTGAAGAATATTTACATCTTATATTCTAAGTCCAAAAACATACTGCAAGAAACAGAGATAACAAGATTTTTGAATTAGCTTCTGTGGTGGACATACTGGACATCAGACTGACACCATTTCAATTAGAACAAATTAGACATCATTAGAAGTGTCTTGGTGAAAACCCCATCTCAATATGACAATCCCCTACCTGGCACAAGGCTTAACCATACTATTTAGGAAATGAAAAAATATAAACCAGAACACAATTCACCTATATTATGATGGTTGATCTAAAAGCGATGTAATTCACCGATATTATGAATATAACTTGCCCATATTGTGATGGTTGATTTAAAAAATAGAATATAAAACACCCGTATTGCAATGGTTGATAATTAATAGCTAATCAGCAAACTAAAAGTAATAAAAAAATAAAATTGCAAAACCATTAAAAACAAACCCTAGGTAAATTTTCAAATACAGAATCTTCGACATATAGGAATACTACTAATACAGAAAAGAAAGTAATATAAAATTATGATGATACAAATGTGATACCTGACAGAATGAATGAAGAAAGCATTTATTTAGATGGTTCTTCAACAAATGAAATTTGTTACAATAAATATGTTTTAAAAAATGAATGTTTAGGTTCCTTAGTTACCAGTACCATGAATGGCAGATCATATGCCCCCCAATCCACCCCATGTTGACTGGTCCTCTACATAGGCACCAGTACAGTATGGTCGACTCCAGAGATGTTTTACCAATGGGTCTCAGTGACATTCTCCTTTGGTCAAAGTATGGGGTCTTGAACTAAATATATTGTGCAGAAACCATTTTTTTTTCTTATTAGACTTACCGTCTTTATGACCTATGACCTTTAGATCCCAGAAGCTAAAGTTTCTTTCTAACCCTAAGTACAAGTCATTGACAAAGTTTGCGCATGTAATTTTCAGAAGCAAATATTTTTTCTGCTAAACGCATATTTCTCAGGGATGCAATGACCCTGACCTTTCACCTTTTAACACCCCAAACAATAGCCCTCGTACATGCCATATGTGCAAGCCTTCCACAAACTTTGGTCAAGATATGAGGTATAAAAGTAAAATTATTATGCAAAAATTCATTTTTCTTCTTTCAGTCACTATGATCATGACCTTTGACCTTCTGATAAACATCTTTCCTACCCTAAGTACAAGTCATCCATAAAGTTTAGTCCAGGCCTGCAATGCACAGCTAATGTTATTGTGTGGAAACCATATTTCTTCAGTCACAATAAGCTTGACCTTTAACCTTTTGAACACAAAATGAATAGACTTCTTTACCTCAAGTGCAAACACTCCACAAAGTCTGCCACTATTCACTGTGCAAATCTTATTAAATGACTAAAAAAATGTGCAGCCAAGTGATGGTCAGATTGACATCATCATAATATGCTCTACCTTATGGCACAAATATATTTTTTAAAAATTGCAATTAATCAACTTATCATACTGACCATCATTTTATCATTAATGAAGATTATAATCATCAAATATATCATCTCACAACTCGACTAACATAATTTAGCAAGAGACTAACATAATTTAATAAGACTTAAATAACCTAAAAAGTGTATGATAATAACTGCATTTAATACATTTTTACATTCAACTTGAACAAAAACAATATTCATTGCAAGAACTATGTTTGGACTATCCCCCAAAAACGAAAACTAAGCTTTAATTAAATATAAGTACACAATAAACATGCTGCAGTCATAGAAATAGAAAAAACAACTGATCAGTGTTAAACATAATACATGTATGTTATTTAATTAAATGATAATAAGCAATCATCTGTTATGGGCAAGAGATATTAATTACACAGAATAACCTACCCCCAGTCTCTGTAGGACACCGCTGTAAATCAAAATGACCTCCTGCTGTTTTCGTCCAGGTCACTTGCCCATAGTACTCCTTTGGGCAAAATGAGGAGGTCTCATTGACTAAAATATAACAATTATCCAATAAATATCTTCAATTTAATGTGCATATGGAAAAAGATTTCAATCACATATTAGTATAATTATCTAGGTTTTTTCCAACATTCTCTCAACAAGTAAAACAGCATCATTAAGACCATTTTGCATGGAATACAATTCTTCTTTGTTTAGATATAATCTGATAAAATGTTATTAATTAACTATATAATAACAATAAGTTTCAAAATGGTATGCTCCTGACCAAATAGGTGAAATGTGGATAAATTTAACAATTTCCATAATAATCCTCCTTTTCAGCTAACTGTTCATTCATTATCACTTGTGTAAATAATATGTATGAATAAGTGCAATGTGTGTGTGTACACATGTATGTATGTATGTATATATATATATATATATATATATATATATATATATATATATATATATATATATTGTTACGAGTCTAAGTCTTATAAAAAGTAACAGAAAAGAAAGAAGACTGTACAAGCTTTGTAAAATTAAACAAATAACTTATTTCCCTAGAATATTAAGTGGAAAATGAGAAACAAAGAAGTTACAGTTTTATGAATCAAATCCAAAAAATAATCCAAGAATTAAAAATTGAAGTCCTTGTAATATAAAATCCTGAATAAAACTGAGTTCGAATCCCAATGAAATCCAAAATGGAAGACAATGATGTCTGTTGTAACCTGCGAAGTGCTGTTATGTCGACAGTTTCTTGGTGAATCACTGAAATATTATTCCAGCTTTTAATTCCGCATAAATTTCAGTGAATGTCTTTGTCCAAGACTTGTGTAGGAGGACTTATGTATTTCCAGGGAAAAGAATCACTTGAAATTCAATAAAATTTCATGAAAATAAAAAAATAAGCCAAAACTGGTCACAACATAAATTACCCGTAACTTGACTTTTCAAGTGTTAAGGCATGACTGACTAAATTCTTATCTTAACATGAGGTATAAGACTAACTAAAATGCAAAACAGATGCCTGGATAGGGATCAAGAGTTCATCTTTCCAGTAGGAATAGATGTTTGTTACATGATAATTATCATGTTGTTCAGGTAAGGCCTTGACTTAATTTAATGATTCTGAATCAAGGACAGAAACTAGATACAGTGTTTCTTTTATTAGTGTTTATGAATGAAATTTAAAAAAGTCAGATCAAACAGAATTGAACTTATTCTGAATAAAAATCAAGTCCAGTAAACAATATTACATTACAATAATGTGTAATGAAATAAATAAAATTAAAACTAAGAGATAAACAACTAATTCAAATTACATATACATAGCAATATATACACATACACACACACACACACACATATATATATACATACATGCATACATACTGTATATGGTGATGGAAAGACAAGAAGGTATTTGAAAGTTAACAATACCTCCTACAGCATATATATGTGATGACACGTTGACTGATCCAGCTTCATTCGTCACCCTACATGTATAAACTGTATGTCCAATAGGGTTTGGTATCACAAATCGGACACCAGTCGGGTATAAATCTTCTGCATATTCAGGCCGACTTAAGGGCTCCACCAGCGTTCCATTCTTGAACCATTCATAGGTGAATTTTCCCCAGCTGTCGTCTGGTGATAAGCACTTGATACTGATTGGCTGACCTTGTGGAATACTCGCTGACATTGGATCAAGCTCAACTAATGGTAGTGTTATGATCTCTACGTTGATAGAACCATACTGATACTCTCCAAAATCAACCACTTCACAAGTAAATCGACCTGTAACAAGGTTATCATTTTACTAGAGAAACTGCTGTAATATTTGTGCTTAAATTAAACTCAACCTCTCACATGTGAGGCCTTTTGAAAGGAGGTAACTTTGATACTTTAACCTCATACATGAGAGGCCTTCTGAAAGGGAGTAATTTTGACACACTGACAATTGAGACCTTCCCCAAGAGGGCTAGCCCATGATCCCTGAATTTATTATAAGTTTTTGCTTTATTTCCACTAAAAATAAAATCATAAAGTCCCTCAAATATCCCTAAAATATATCACATTTTATCTACCTCATGGTGACAACTGCCATAAATCTTCCTTTTTTCTTTGAAAAATAAATTCTGTCTCCTCTAATTCTCTGGAACAAGCATCTGTAAAGGCATTCCAAAATACAGCGTGCAATGCCATATAAATTCAATGCAATTGTATGAAAATTAAATTATGTATGGTAAATACTGCATGTAATCTTGATTGTCTGAAATAGAATATATATTTTTATTCAACATCTAGCCATGTGGTAACATTTAGCACTTAAATACATGTAATTTAAATTTGACAAACAATAAAGTGAAAGTTTTCATATGCCAAAAATACTGGAAATCCATTTTTAGTTTTTCTGAAATAAATATAAGAAATAAACAGTGAACATTGAATTATAAATCAAATGAAAATAAAATGTAAAGCGTGAATACAACAAAAGTCAGTGCACAGCTTGGTGTGTTCAAGTCTCTGAGTCATAACTATATACCATTTTTTAAAATTCTGTAACTTTCAAAACAGTCTTTAAAGGATAGGAGGACTGTTACATATCATATTGTTTTTAAACGACGAACAAAATGAAATCTGAGAACTTTTGGCCAAACGAAAACAGCCATATTCGTTTAATTAAAGACAAGTAACAATATGTTATTGGACTTAGCCATTCCTCACTACCATCACTCTTCAAACAACTGAAATGGTGCACAATAGAATTTCAAAAACTTGATCACTTGATTGTATTTGGATATACTTCAATAAGGAAAGGGCATTAAAATACAACTAAAGCAATCCGAATCTGTTCCACAGATTTAATATAGGCACCCAGCTTTGACAGATATACTTAAAAATTTGGCCTCTAGTTTTAATCTGACAATGTCAAAACATCACCTATTCAGCACCAACACTTCAATCCATTCCTATCATCTGGGTTGACATCGCATATTGTAGGACTACAATTTAAATTTATTGCTTAAAAAAAATGATGGCCAGTGGTCCTGCTGGGCTTCTGAAAACAAAATTTGTTAGTCTTGGTAATGCGGACTACCAATTTATCCACCCTTGTCTTATGCACAAATATAGAGACACATACAATCTATAGAATGGGTCTGTCATCGTTAACAAGAAAATTCTGTACATCATTTAAAGGGTAATTTGCTATAATAAAGAACTAAACTGAATATCAAAGTTTCACAGAATTTCAAGACTCAGTTCTTAATAAATGTTTTTGTCATAATGTCTTATTAATACTTGAAAACCAAATTCATTCAAGTTTACAAACATCATAAAGGCACTGCTCCATCTTGGAATGCTTAATAATAAACTGCTATGAATATTTAATTTGCTTTGTTTGTTTGTTAGTTTTATTTTATTTCATTACATCCAATTTCAATGTAACACTGAATGTTGCACTTGACCTTGTTCAAAGCTAATTGTGACCTGAGGTCAAGTAGAGAACTAAATACTCTTGCAATTGTGAGGACTTGGTCATTCGTGCTTCAAGTATGAGCAGAATCTTGTATGTTTTGTTCCAGTATTTCTTTTTATTTCAGGGTGGATTCTTTTTCTTTAAATTACTGAATTCAAGTGATTTTTTTCTCTGAAAATACAAAAATGCTCTGATAAAATTCTTGGATAAAGACATTCACTGGAATTTATACTGAATTCAAACCTGGAATTATATTACTGTGATTCAACAAAAGAATGTTGACACATCAACACTCTATAAGTAATAACAGACACATTAGCACCTTCAGTTTTTTATTTCTTTGGGACTTGTACCGAGTTTTATTCAGGACTTTAAACAACTAGGAACTGTGTCTGATCTGATTCTTGGATTATTTTGGGATTTAGTTCGCAATACTGTAAGTTCTTTTTCTCATTTTCACTTTGTATTCAAGGGAAATAAATAATATTTGTTAAATTTTACAAAGTTTGTTATCTTTCACTCTTTTCTGTTACTTATTTTAAGACTTGTAACACACATAGACTACAACTGTCTCTTTATGCATTCACTATATTTTGACCATTGAGGTAGACAATACATTCGCAACAGTTATATTTGAATAATTCATTCTTGATCTTGAAAGAATAATTTCTTAATTTAAGCAAAAGCAAAAAGCATGTGTTTAATAAATATTATTGTTTAAAAAATATGAAATATCTCATAATATCTTCATCAACTGATTGGATTTTGAAATATGACCACATAAGTATAACTGTTGACATAGGCAAAAGTAGGACTGTTAACAACTAAGAAGGGATGAGATGGTAATTATAGGTTACTGCATTTGTAAGGGAAAATATAAACAATTTTTTTGGACGGAATACTGTAGACCTTGGGAGTATAATATATCCATCCGACAAAATGAGATCATATTTTCCTATACAAATGCAGTAACCTTTTTATTATATGCTCATTTTCTTATTCTACCTAAGACTTAATTATATAAACAAAAGACACTACAAGAAACAAAGTAATTGAATGTATGCTGTATTCCAAACTAAATACACAAGCTCAGATTCATCATTACACAACAACATCATTAATGCACACATAACTCTGCAAAGATAAATTTGAACTTGTCGCACGCATGACATAAGTTTCGAAAGAAAATGGCATTTTTGTCTACTTAAAATTGAAATTTTGAGTCATATTGTGAATGAATGCACAATACAACAAGTTTTCCATTAAATCTAGAATGAATAGATTTTGGTATTTTTGTTGATTCAATGAAATTTCGTGATTCATCTGTGCAAATTGTACATGAAATACACTGGATTGAAGCAGCGCAGGAGAAGCGTGTTGACATCTGCAAGTGTGTTTGTTCTGTCATTGACTACTTAAAGTCATAATGTGGGAAAAATATGAAGTCTTTCAATTGCATTTATCATTAGGATGCTAATGAATTTAATGTTTATTTCATTTTGAGTGCAGTAAGGAGGATGTAATTGCACTTGGAATATAGTCCAAATTACAGTACAATTTCAAAATGTGCAATCAAGCTTGAGAACTCATGACATGGCTCATGTAATTCGGATTTGCAGAACTAAGAAAGTACATTTTGAGGAAATTCAGGATGTAAAACTGTAAGTATATTTTTTGCCATTCTTATTAGCAGCTAAAGAATACAAGTTTATGCCTTGTCACTTGCATGTTATTTGTAAGGACCCTGTCTGGCGTCTACTGTATAGCTAGTCTAAATCCGAAGCATAGTACCAAAAAGGTTAACATGGAATGTGCCAAAGCAGCTGGTATGTGGCAGTCCAAGAACATCTGCTTTAGTTCATTCAGAAAGAAATTTCATCAACCAAAATGTAAAGTGCCTACTATGTGAGAGTACATGATTGGTTTACAAATCAAAAGTGCTGGCATCTGCATCCATTGTTTGTTTACAATAGAAAGTAGTTCCTTTATGCACATGAATGCAATATGAAGGTGTGCAATATCGTAAAATACTGAACGATTCAGACAATGTAAAGTTAACAGAGAAAAAAGTGAGCATATAATAATAAATGATACAATCTGAATGTGTTACTATCCCAACATGAGTGCAGAACCCTTGCTTGTGTAAGTAGACAATTTCAAATAAATCTATTTCTGTCAGTTACCTTACTCAGAATAGCCTCATTCAGATTTCAATAGAAAGCAGTTCCCTTATGCACATGAATGCAATATGAAGGTGTGCAATATCATAATCTATTTCTGTCAGTTACCTTACTCAGAATAGCTTCATTCAGATTTCAATGCCTAAATATAGTTTTGGTTTTTCTGCTCATTTTACAAGAATACAGATGCAAAAGAAACTTTGAACAAAGCCTGAATTCTGAATCAATAAAGTTCAAGCAGGCATTCGAGTGCAACTTAGAAAATATTATCATTTTGTCAAAGTATGAAAATTTTGCTATCTAAGTAAACTCAGGCATTCAAGATGTGACTTAGGAAGTAAGTACAATCTCCCCAAACTTAACGTGACTAATATTACTAATTTGACCAACATGACTAATGTGACCAATATGACTAATGTGTGTGTGATTTAGATGTTTAAAGTAGCTTTAAAAATTTTCCAGTCATATTGCTAAGATGTCTGCAGTGTGACAGTTTATAATGATGTCTAGCACTGGGGCATCATGCCACAGACATGTAGCATGATGTCTCACCCAGTCACATTATCCTGACACCAGGCTGACCAGTCCTAACACTAACCTCTTAATGCTGAGCGCCTAGCGAGGCAGCTGTTAGTACCACTTTTATAAGTCTTTGGTATGACTTGGCCGTGGTTTGAACCCATGAACTCCTGCATCTGGGGCAGATGATCTAACCACTATGGCCATCGGAGCAGTTGACCAATGTGACTAATAGACTATATGACTAATGTGACTAATAGACTATATGACTAATGCAACTAATATGACTAACGACTAATGCAACAAATATAATTTCACATCTATGATGACTATGCAATTTGAAAATATTCTGAAAATCAGCAGCAAAGCCTGGAAATCACCTCCTCCTGTACTTATGCAAAAGTAACATTTATTGATGTACAACTTAGAAAAAAAAGAATTCATAAGATTTAAAAAGGTAACCTTTGTCATATGGGCTGACACTATCAATATTGAGGACAGATAACTGTGTTTCCTGGACATTATCAGGAACATGTGTTTCCCAAATGCTCCTCTGGGTCAGGTTGGTTACAACAGGATGGCTATCCTTGTACCAATTGAATTCAATGTTCTTGGATCCCTTTGCTGCACATACTAGTGTCAAAAGCTTCCCCTGCACAGCAGGTTTTCCGTCGTAATTTGAAACTTCTATCAGTTGCAACTCTGTAAGAAAAATAACGTGTGCCTATAATACAAGTATTAACTAATGCATTGCTATCAGAGAATTAATGCCTAGAAGCACATACAAAATAAAACCTAGCCGGCACTTTAAATAAAACTGGATAGACCAATGCTTGGTGGTTGTCCAAATTTATAGTGGATACCATCCCTCCCATTGGTGATTGTCTAGATCTATAGTGGATACCATCCCTCCTATGTTCATGGGCTGACCATTTAAGTTTTGGACAAGGCTGCCTGGAATTTATTTTTCGACCCAGTATATATTTTTTAACCTCAAGATAATACAAAAATTCATCAAACATGATGGATCTAATTAGTTCTTCATCCACGTAAAAGCTATTTGGGGGCCAGAATTCAAAATATGAATTTAATATTTAAAAAAAACAAGCCCACCTATCACCCAAAAATAAAATGGCTGGTCCCTAAGCGAATTGCCCTAAACAATACTCCACCAGTTAAATAGGAAGAAATGGTCCTATTTTGAATTCATGGAAATTTTCTTTGCTCTTTCCAACATTAGTCCCTTTGAGGGCAGTGCTTAAAGAAATTTTTTTCTCAGACAACAGGCCCAGGGCTGGTGACTTAAAAAAAATCAAACCTTGAATCAAATTCCACAAGCCCTGAATGAAATTTCATGTGTTTGAAAGGGAACAATTTTTTACTATTATTTGTCACACAATGTTGCAAATGCTGTACTTTAAATATGAATTTAATTTTTTAAAAATCCTTTTAATTTGACTTATGTATTTATCCAGATCTCAAAATATTTCACATAAGGCAATGAACCTCCAGATCCTGAGGTCAACCATTGGCCAATTACTTTATTTAGGTCTTCCTTACTCATTGGGTCAACATTAAATTTTCAAATTAGGTGCCATTGTCAAATACTGAATGTCAACTGAGCACTGTTTCCATTCATGACAAGTGGACATCATTAGAAGTGTTTTGGTAAACACCAGATTTCATAATCATCATCCATTTAGGGCAAGGAATGACAGCTAAATATTGAAGACTGTTGTTGTGGCTGCCCTAATGGATGTACAACAAGCTGGCACCATTTCATTTAGCACCAACTAGACATCATGAGAAGACTTTTAGTGAAAACCAAGTTCGATATAGCCACACATTTAGGAGGAGAAGAGATAACAATATTTTCAAGATAGCCACCATTGTGGCCATGCTGAATATTACCGAGTCATTTTCATGAAGAACCAACTAGACACCATAAGAACCTTTCTGCAGAAAACCACATATCAGAAAAACCATCCATTTACAAAGAGTAGTGAAAAGAAGATTTTCAAGATAAACACATAATGGATGTCACATCTGCCCATTTTAATTTGGGATTAACAAAGCATTAAATAAGGTGACAACTCCTGATGATCTGAGCATTTAGAAAAAGAAGTTGTGATAAGATTTTAAGCATTCCACAAAATAGTCATCATGGCTGCCCTATTGTACTACTGGCACCATTTTCATTTAGGACTAACCAGACATCATACAAAGTCCTCTGGTGAAAACACTATATCAATTTGACTTTTCATTCTTCAGAAGTAGTGATAACAAGAGATTTTCAAGATAACCACTTAGGCAGCAGAAATCAGATCATCAACATTTTCTGGTATAAAGGTTTTAATGGATTTTGGTTGGGTTAAAGACTCAGCATCAAACAATAAATACTTTGATTCCCTTTTCACAGAATCTGCATCAATGTGGATAAAGACATTATTTTCCAACTTTGCAGCCAAATATAATCTCCCCTTTATGGTAGCAGATCTTTTATCAGATCAAATCAAAATAATATTCCCAAACTCTGTGATGGCATAGTAGTTCTTTCAGTTAACATGCTTTTATAGAATGAGGTTTCCGCATGATGCATGTCATTGTTCCTACTGTAACAGACTTTAAAATTAGCTTCACATGAAGAGCAGAATGCGTATTCATATCCCTTTGAATATGACTGCAACCACTGAATTTCCATTTCCAAATATTACTGAATTTCATATAATATTTTGGTTGCTTGGACTTTGGTGTTTTGGCATTGGCAAGCTTATACATCTCTATAAACATTATAGTCAAACATACAAGTTTATGTCACTTGTGCCTTAAGGCAATCCAACAGAATCAATTAACATCTAGCTTAGGTAATCCAACAGAATCAATTAACATCTTTAATCCTGTCTGAATTACTTAGTATAGACTCTAATCCATCATAACATTAGGCACTGAAGTTGAAAATACCCTGTACCTATAATATTTACTGTTTTATGCTGATTGGGCAAATGTCAGGAATTTCATCTTAATTTATGCAAGCTCCATTAATATCAGATAATTCAGTAATAAATAAATATTATGAACAAGAGTGAAATTATATATTCGTGACAAATGTTAAATAATTAAACCATAAGTGGATGGATAATGGTGGAACACTCAATAAAACCAAAGTAAAACTTCTATATTCTATGCATTTTCATTGTTTTCGTTTACTTTTCACAATATTTTATGCCCCAATTTTATTTGTCATTAAGCCTGTTTGTGTTATTTTTAAATGCAGATTGTAGTTTCAATTACTTTATGATATTATAACATAAATAATCTTATATGTAAACACCCACATCTGTCTTTCTGTGTGTCAGAGGTGCCAAACAAGAGGTCACAAGTTGGAAACTCACAGCGACAGGCATCCAAAATTTCTTTTTACTTTTTATGTATTCTTATGTTCAAATTTTCTCTTAAACTCACTTATTCCAATTTTTATTAATTTTCTTTAACTTTTTTTCATTTCCATCCTAGGATGGGCTATTAACATAGTATCCCTATATTTAGATTTTGTTTAATTAGACTCATCATGTGAACAGGCTTACATAAGTAGGTACTGAATGAGACAAAGAAAACAGTGACACATACAATGAAAAACTCCTGTAGGGAACTTTTGTCTATTTCATTCTCATCAATTTTGCAATATTTACTTCAAACATTTAAAATGATCTGTTCTAGAACTAGTGATGCCAATGAAGAAAGAAGGAAATAGTCTGTTACAAGAATAGGTTGCTGATGAGAAGATTTACAGTAATTTAATTCACAATAATACTGGAGTCTTGCCAACAACTCTGTAGGTTGTATTCTTTATTCACACAAGTTGCTAATTTATAAATAATTCATCGTACATTCTACAGCTTGATTATTTAGTTTCAGCCATCTTTATGGTGTTTAGAAAACAGCTGAAAATACAACTTGTGATTTCATGATTCTTTGATCAAGGAGTTGAAAAAAGTGAAATTTCAAATAATATACATAACAGTTACATATCAAAATCTAAACCTGGATTAATTTTGAAAAATATAACTTCTCAAATTATCAGAATACCCAAACATGCTTCAATGAAGTACAAGAAAAACAAAATGAATGAATTGATTGTGCCAAAAAATTAATGGAGGATTAGAGATAGAAACATACCAAAAGTATGACCAAAACTAGTTGTCTCAACATCCTACTAGACATACTAAAAATAGGCTCTATCCCAATTTTAATCAATAACCTTGAAATGCCAGACACATATATTACACCAATTTTATAAAATGTTTCTGTCAAAGAAAACAAAAGTATCAAAATAAAAACAGAAATGGACGATACAAGAATATACTAATATTAATAAAGTCACATCATGTCTTTCCTGAAACTTTCATCATTTACATGGAACAAAACTCTTCCAAACAAAAGTCCCCCACTGACACTCTATTGTATGAAACCAATTTCCAGGAATCCATATAACACAATTTCTTCCAAGAAATGTTTAAGCCATATTTGATATTCTTGTGCAATAAAAAGATTTTTAAACTGGGATGCTCTGGTGACCATAAATATACCACTCTTGAAAAAATGGGGTCAGCTTTTAATTTTACAGAAGAAAAAAAGGCATGATTATTGTGACACGATGTTTTCTTCAGGAACAAGGTTCAGGTCACATCTTTTGTGGAATAGGGATTTAACTCTACAATTATCACTACAAAATATTTAGCTACCACTCCAGTGGCCTAGTGGTTATAGCATCTGCCTTGGATGCAGGAGGTCATGGGTTTGAACCCCAACTGAATCATACCAAAGACTTATAAAAATGGTACCAACAGCTGCCTTGCTAGGCACTCAGCATTAAGAGATTAGTTGTAGGACTGGTCACGCTGGTGTCAGGATAATGTGACTGAGTGGGACATCATGCTACATGTCTGCAGCATGATGCCCCAGTGCTAGACATCACTATAATCTGCCACACTGCAGACATTATCGCAATATGACCGCAAAAGTGTTAAAGCTACATTAAAAATCCAAAATACACAGACACACACATAAAATATTTAGAGTTTACAATACCTGGACTTTTCTCATATTTTGGCATTTTCTGATTTAAAAGGAATGGCCCAACTTTTCTCAATAACAGGAGAGAATTCAGTGCTGTGGATATATTACCAAGATCAGAAACCAAGCAGTAGAAGTAGAATTCCAGCACTGCTTCTGTGGAAGAGTTCCTGAAGGAGGAAAAAACAATTCTGATGATATCATTGTGTTAAAAGATAAGCCCAACAAAATTTCAAATATAATTGGTGAATTCAAAAACAGTGTTCATACCATAATTCCCAAAAGTATATAATAATTGTCTGGGTGGGACATACCAAACAGTATATTATAATAGTGTTTAACTTAATACTGAACAGTATAAATTAGTGTCTGTCTTAATAATGAGCAGTATAAATTACAGTGTATCTTAATATTGATCAGTATAAATTACAGTGTCTATCTTAATACTGAACAGCATAAATTACAGTGTCTATCTTAATACTGAACAGTATAAATTACAGTATATCTTAACACTGAACAGTATATAATAACAGTGTCCATCTTAATATCCAACATTATATAATAACAGTGTCTATCTTAATAATGAACAGTATAAATTAGTGTCCATCTCAATATTGCACAGTATATATTAAGTGTTAATACTGAACAGTATATAATAACAGTGTCTATGTTAATATTGAACAGTATATAATAGCAGTGTCAATCTGATGCTGAACAGTTCATAATAAAAGTGTAGAGGTTAAAAACATCACATAGCTATTTATGATGAAATTTTTAATTCATAACTGTAACTGATGCTTATAACAGGATTTCACATGAAATATGAAATCAAAAATACTGTTCATACATGTACTTAATGGTTTGCACAAGAAATAAAACCTTGCATAGTGTCATTACAAAAGTCTGACTACATCCATTCTTATTACAAGAGTCCCTTTCTGAGACTAATGCTCTACTGGCTGAAAGGAACTTCCAAAAGTTCAAGATAAGACCATTTCCTCCTTATAATTCTTGAGTGCTGAAACCATCTATGACGTTCTTCAGCAAAAAAGTATATTTTAAAAATAGGGCTATATTGGAAATCAGGTTGGCACCATTTTCATATAGGACCAACTTGATATCATAAGTCTTTTTGTGGAAGCCTCATATTGATATTCCTTTCAATGTTTGAAGAAGTAATAATAAAAAGATTTTTAAGATGGCTGCTAAGGTGGCCATATTGGAATCACATTGGCACCATTTTCATTTAGGACTAACTAGGCATTATAAGAGTCTTTTGGTGAAAGCCCAACATCAATACAATCTGCCATCTAGATGTAGCAATGGACATTGTGTATTGTGGATAGTCATATTCAAAATCAGATCAGCACAATTTGAATTTATGATCAACTGGACATATCATAAAGATGTCTATCAGCGATAACCCCACGATTATTTGACAATTCATTTAGTGTATCGATAAGAATGGCTTGCTCCATTTTCACTTAGGATCAACTAGACATTGTTAGAAGTAATTTAGTAAAAAGCAAACATTGATAAGACAATCCATTCAGGAGTTGTTTGTTGTCATTTTGTAGGTTAAACACCATTTTTCAGCACATGATAAACTATACATGGCGGCCAGTATATCTGGTACAGAAAGAACGTGGGAGAAAAAACCATGAAGAACCACCAACTCATTAGATGCCACTGGCAAGCTTTCTCACATATCCACATTGACTGAGCCTTAGAGTCAAGACCACATTGACAGAGGTGTCAGACTCAAGACCACATTGACAGAGGTATTAGACTCAAGACCACATTGACAGAGGTATTAGACTCAAGACCACATTGACAGAGGTATTAGACTCAAGACCACATTGACAAGTATTGTGTCAGTGATCAGTAAAGGCAAGTGCCTTAGATCACTCAGCTGCCCAGGGCCCACTTCAGGAGGAGTAGTAACAGCAAGATTTCTAAGGTGGTCATTGTGGTAGCCATATTGGATGTGCAAGTGGCACAGTTTTCATTTAGGAGCAGCTAAACATTAAAAGAAGACTTCTGTTGAAAAATTCATGGCTATATTACTTTCTTTCATGAGGAGTACTGATAACAATATTTTCAAGATAGTTTCTGTGGTGGCCATATTGGACATCAGATCAGCAACATTTTCACTTAAGACCAACTAGACATCAGAAGAAGTCTTTTAGTGAAAACACTTGTTAACATGATCAAACATGCAGATGGAGTAGCCATAGCAAGATTTTCCAGATGACTGCTGTGTATAAAGTTTCACAGCAATCCTCCAAGTAATTTAGGAAGACCAGCATCCTGTACTACTGGATGGACTGATGAGAGATGGCAAGCAGCTCTACTGGTCCATGACCAGACTAGACCTAATAAAGTAATCCAATCCAACAAAGTTTTTATAGTGTGAGTGTTCTATTCAAATAATCAGCATTAACCAATTCGGCCCCGATCCCGTCTGTAGGTGTGATGAGGCTGTACCCTACTTTCAAGCTCTGCAGCATCATGGTCATTTAAGATACACCAATGTGGTGGTATTAAAAAAAAGCAGACAGATATAGCTCTAAAACGATATCAAATAATCTGGAAGTTCTAGTTGCACTACAAAATACAGAGAGAAGAATCTCATTTTTTGGACCTGGTTTTTTTTCACCCAAAATTCGCTTGAGATCGGAATGAGATTTTGGGTCTGGATTTTAGACCTTTTGGCATCAGATCTAAGGCATACTGGTCTTAACTGCACACAGACAGGTGAACCTCTGCAAAAACTAGGATAAGGTGGGCATTTGGAATAAATTGTGGTCTCCATACGAAAATGATGGGTCCATTAAGCAAAAAAAACAAAGAAAGAAAAAAGAACTCCAACTTTTACCCTTCTGCTCATGGGCAAGCAAATTAACCAATGGAAAATGATGTTTCTAATACAACTAGGCATTAGTCTCATGGAAAATCTGTTGAAAGCCGATGTATTACGATGTATTCAGAAACAGCCCCCCAAATGTCTTTCCTATGCACATTTCAGGCAAAAACAACAAAAAGCTCTGGGGCCAAATGAGTTAAATATAAATTAACCAACACACCTACTGCTGTACACTGATAACAGTTTTATTTAAGACATTTATTTTTAGTTCCTTAATTCTGTGGCTGGCCAGTAATATAAGAAGAGTACATGTATGTGCTTTCTTCATTCATAAATCAAGGTTATTGCCAAGTTCATATCAACAACTAATTCAGTCAAAATATGCCATGCATGAGTGAATGGGGGTCATGTCAACATAACATGATCTAGGGGGTGGTTGCACTAGCTGCTGATTGGATTACAGTAATAAAAAAGTACTGTTTATCAAAAGATATTTTTTAAAAATTAATTCAATTATTCATGATTCAAGTGATTCCGATTTGTTGATTTGATGTGCATTAGGTGGCCATAGAAGAGAATTAAATCACTATATTATTATTCTTCAGTTATATTCCAGTCTTTTAAGAGCCACAAGAGGAAATTTTGATTTATTAATAATTTGTTTATGAAAATTGCAGAGTGGAAAACATTTATTCTAAACAGAAAGTACATTGCAGGATTACTGTGAAAACATCCAAGGATTTTTAATAATTAAATAAAAATTATGGATATTTAATAATTTCATTTGATGATGTGAAACATTCAAGGACTTTAGAGACTTTCTTTGATTTTATGATTTAGAGAAATAAATGTATACTTTGGAAAATTTAATGCATGGTAGGTTTTAATTTGTCTTGTTACATACTTTAAGCCGAATGTGTGCATGTGTGTGTGTGTATTTGGTGTAAACCAAGGACATTCATGAGATTACACACCAACGTACCAAGGACACACCTCCAACTGAGGGCGTCCTCGGTTGAACAGATGGTAAAATCTTGCTTCTCCCAACTATTTTAGCCTAGAATAACATAAAATCATGATTTGTAGGAAGGTTTCTGTTTACACACTTGGTACTTTTTCACAATTTTGGAGTGTATCTTTCTTCCAAAGCTGTTCTCGTGGGTCGGTGCTTCTTTCCAGGGTTTCCCCGGGTTCTTCCTCCACCATTAATACTGGCTGCCATGTATAGCCTATCATGTGCTGAAAGATGGTGTTGAACCCGACAACAACAACAACAACAACAACAACAACTTCCAAAGCTGGCGATACACACACCCAAAACCATGTCCTCAATTGCCTGGTGGAAAACTTACACATTGCAAAAGCGTATTACCTCCCTTTAGATCCAAGCAAGCATCATATACCAACTACTTAGCTAAACTATAAGAAGATAAGCTGGCGCATATAAAAGTCCCTGGTATTTTTAATAATATTTCATGCATGTTAAACAATAGTGTTGGGAAACTAACAATATATTCATACCATACACATCCAAAAAAGGCAAATAAATCTATGACATATATGAAAGAGGTACATCAAAATGCTACTGGAAATACGCATGAATTCACTGTAGAATTGTAACGAAATTACTGACTCATCTTTATAGTTATAACGTCCTGTTTGTGGCGAGATTTTACACACAAAAAGATATTGAAAAGACATCCTTGTTATGCAAAATTTATTTTGTGATTATTAAATGAGCTATATCTGCCCCTATTTCATCATTTGCCTATTTAGTATTCAAACAGGAGAGAACAGATGTGAATCAAGTGAAAAATCCTGTTACGGTGAGAATGAATTATCATTAACCGAATTTGTGTCACATGCACAGAACTTCAGCAAATATATAGAAAGATAAATATATTATACAGAGGTCAAATATTTATCATCAAGATGATCAGTCCCAAAATGAAACCGTTAATTACAGAAATATGTTTTTCATTATCACGCTCTTAAGACCTGTGACTACACGTGTAAGCAATCATAACCTGTTGAATGCATTCAATGTTCTTTTAAATGTATTATTCTTGCTTCAGTTGGTGATTTGATGACTTTTCTTAACATATCATGACTTATATTTGTATTGATAGTTCTATTGTAAATGAAGTCTTATTAAAACAACACAAAAAATGTAAAAACAAGGCTTCATATTGTTTTCCAAAATTTAAAGAGGTTTTTAACACTAGCCAAAATGTTCAGGATGTTCTACTGGACCAACTTGTATTTAAAACTTAAACGAACATTTATTTAAGTCTTTTTTCAGTCTGTTTTATACAGAAGGCGACATGCAAAAAAATCTGTTTTAAACTTCCAATCAGCGATACAAAACACCTTTATGTGGTACCCTGAATTAGTAAATGTATAAACTAAGTGATTTGGAAGGTGAACCAAGAGAGTGTTGTACCATTAAAGTATATTCTTGTTCATCCACGGCTCCAAAACAATAAAACAGAATAAACTGTTTGTAAAAAGGTATTCCAAAATTATCCCATCCACTAACTCTATACATCCATGTACTCTCATAAAAATCTGTTCTTCCTTCACTTCTGCAATTACTGAACTTTATAGCTATTTAGGAGGTTTCAATTCAGTTAACATAGATAAGTTGTTGTTGTTATCGATGTTTTTACTCTATCATTATTCTTTGTGTTGAGGTTGAGATAAAACACTATACAGATTACAACAGAAATAATGTTGTATGCATCACTGATTGATTCAGCCAAAGTGACTTGAAAAATACAAAGTCTCATTGAAATACACAATATGGGTAACACAAACATTCGTTCATATTTTCAACATTACATCTTCACATGCCCAAGAGAGAGAGAAGATTCATATACATATTAGGCAATGAAGATAATACTCTATTTTTTCAAAAAGCAAATAGTCATTGCTGATAAGGTGAGTTTCCTGCCATAAATGCTCAAATCCAGCCAAATAGTATTGTTACAAGCCACGGGTATTTGCTTGACCAAGTTATGTCAAGCCAAGGCTTAATTCTACTAGAAGTCAAAAGTTTGCCCCAAATTTCCAAAGACTAATATACAACTTCAGTTGTACTAAAAAGCCTGACATGTCCATTCTATACATAATTTTTTTGCTAATCAATGCAAGACCACAGATCTCAAAACTTGCCAAATATTTATCAACCGCACATCTACATGGTTTCTCTTCACCAACTTTCCATACCATCAGCAGTTCACACCGTAGAAACTATACATTCCCCTAACACATGGAACTATTTTTACTGCGCCACATCAGTCCAGTTCATGGTTTCAAGGTACATTTCACCAGTACAACTGCATCACATTTACCACCATGGTGACATCAATGGTATCTGCCAAGTCCCTTCTTGTTTATTCCTTTGTGTAATTTACCAGTCTCCTACCATAAATACTGCCACTGGAGTCACACAACCAATGTACACCATTAGGTTTTTATAGGGACTATATTACTCCAGGGACACTCATGCAGTTTTGACCTGAATTCACTAAAAGTCAACCGTGGCATCATGGAAACTCACTAACACTTCACTCCATGAAGTCTGCTCCTACTAACTGGCTAATTATTTTGGGCTATGGAATATTTCCATTGCACCGAGTTTCAATAATCAAACAAGTAAATAAACAAATCTAAGAATTCCTTAAAACAGGGAGCTATAACCAAATGCGCATACTCCAAATTTATTTCAGTATGATCTCCAAAGCGGTGGATTAGTCCAAAGCGTGTTTGTTGTACTAAAGTCTAATTGCAGGACAATCAGTCAATCAATAAATTGATCAGTCAGTCAATAACAACAAGATATATATTCAAATAATAATGCAATTGCCCTAAAGAACAGTTGTAGATGAATCCCTTATAAAGTAGGTTACAGTTACTTAATACTATTATGTGATTTGGATTTGATTTTAACATAGCTTTAACAGTCTTTCAGTCATATCGCTACGATGTCTGCAGTGTGGCAGTTTATAATGATGTCTAGCACTGGGGCATCATGCCGCAGACATGTCGCATGATGTCCCAAGCAGTCACATTATTCTTACACCAGGCCAACTAGTCCTAACACTAACCTCTTAATGCTGAGTACCTAGCGAGGCAGCTGTTAGTACCATTTTTATGTCTTTGTTATGACTCGGCCTTACTTCGAATTTGCAACCTCCTGCATCCCAGGCAGACACTTTAATGACTAGGCTACCTAATCAGACATATTGATTGTTAAGACTGGACTAGATATGCAAACATGTCCTCGTTGGTCATAATGTACCAATGTCCATGGTCAAATAGTTGCATCCTTAGTTTGCATGGATTATACAGAATATTTGTGTAAATGTTTGCATCCTTGCTTGCATTGCTAATTTTCATATTTTTTAGAACTGATAATACAGTTCCCTCCTTGGTACATCACCATTTGCAATTAATTTACTGCCTCAAACTGCATTTCTTTTTGCTCTAACATCATCAGAACAAATGTCGGTATGCGGTTCCATTCATGAGTCCTTAATATCCACCAAATAAAAGTGTGTGTGTGTGTGTGTAAAAATAAAGTGGTCCAGTTATATGTCCCTTCTTCACACTTGGTTGTTTTATACGATATTAGCAAAGACTCAACTGCCTCAGTCTTGTTCAGAAAGATTATAACATTTACTGACAAGCAATTAAATTAACTGCAAATATTCCATAGACTTAGCTTTTAGTTTTTAGTGGTAATTACTATGTCAACAATTTCAGTTATCACTCCAGATTTAATGCACTTGAACATGTTACATGCTCAAATAATAACTTAGCTATTCTGGTTATCAGTAGGTGAAATAATTAAAGTGATTTTCATAGCAGAAATGGGTCTAAAAAATTCTGACTTTCCAAAGCATTTCAAGAAAGAAATCTATGTTGTCATTTGCATACACAGAAACATTCTGTAACAAAATAAAACATATTACGGCTGGTCTAACAGTGTGGCAGTAATACTGTGTTACACATGAAATCTATTATGGCTGGTCTAACAGTGTAGCAGTAATACTGTGTTACACATGAAATCTATTATGGCTGGTCTAACAGTGTGGCAGTAATACTGTGTTACACACAAAACCTTTTATGGCTGATCTAAAAGTGTGGCAGTAATTCTGTGTTACACATGAAATCTATTATGGCTGGTCTAACAGTGTGGCAGTAATACTGTGTTACACACAAAACCTTTTATGTCTGGTCTAAAAGTGTGGCAGTAATACTGTGCTATACATAAAATCTATTATAACTGGTTTAACAGCGTGGCAATAATACTGTGTTATATATGAAACCTATTTTGATTGGACTATCAGTGTGGCAATAATTCTGTGTTATATATGAAACCTATTTTGATTGGACTATCAGTGTGGCAATAATTCTGTCACACATGAAATCTATTATGGCTAGTCTAACAATATGGTAAATACTAAACAGTTCTTTTCAATATACAATGTACTAAAAAAATAAACACTTACCGAATACCAATTATACCAAACTTTGAAATTGTGGGTATGCCATTTTCCTCTATATTGATTATTATCTGCAAATAGGCCAATATTATGACAAATTAATGCTAATAACACTCAGTGGGTCTTTCTGTTGACTAAGAAAACTGATCTTACTAAGGATATACTGAAGAAAACCATTCTGTAATGAATTATATAAATATAATCTTTAAAGAACAGAACAGAAAATTAATTTAATATATTAGGTCTCCAGCCCATAATACACAGCATAATAAAACAGTATGATATGCAGTGAGCCATAAATAGTATAGCAAAATAAATTTGGTTAGGTGTTAATATTGATACTTTTCTAATAGCTCATCTCATAGTTTAAAAACAAAATACAAAAAAATTAAAACATATTTAGCTAGGCTTAGTTCCTGAGTGGACACTGAATTTGTAAATTTATTTATTAAATGGCTGATATAATACATTAAATTTTTATAAGAAGACACAGACATACAAATATCAAGTATGTAGAAGATGAGTAGTATTGTATTAATAGCTACTAAGTGTTACTAAATATAGTCACTACTGGTAAAGGATAATATTTTTCTATATACAGAAACCACTGATCAAGCAGAGTTTTTACAAGATACCATCAACACTATAATTTTTACAAGATACCATCAGCATTATAATTTTTACTAAAATCAAAAGATCTCCTAATAAGGAAATTAATTATACAACAAGCACAAAATTTTCACAATAGAAAATATGGCATCTCCATTAGTGTTCATTAAATGAAATGGAATGAAAGGCTCTCTGCAAATCCAACATTTAGATAGATTAACAATCAACTTCCACAAACATTTGTTGTGTAATGGAAGTTTCATGCCCCTAAAACCACATAATTTTGGGGTTAATTCCACATTGTTACAGTAAAAAAGAAGTTTACATTAATTAAAATACTAGTTGAAAGAGATATCAAAAAGCATATTCTAGTCGTACAAACTGAATTGAAATATTCATTCTATTTTTCAGTGCATTTTTAAGGTAACATTTAGTACATCAGATCAAATAAAATTAAGGAATGACTGGTAACTTTCCATTACTAAGTATCTTTTAAGGATACAAAAATTTAACTTTGCTGTTTTCAAGAGAAATGCTTGCTTTGTACTTAATAAAGACACATTATCTACTACCTGTCATAATTAGTAAATCTATTTTAGTACAAGTAAACCCAAATCTGCATAAAATCCTAGAGTTCTGTTCCGTGTGTCCCTTTCCTTACATTGCAATAAGAAAATTTTTACCATATATACTTCCTTATAAATCAAGTCCAACTGCAAATGGCATAGACCCCAATCTGCCAACTAATAATGCACCAGCAGATTAGGGTCTTTCTTTTGGTTCTGTTGATTATTTCTAATTGACTGCATAGACCCAAAACAACCTGTGCATTATGCAACAGTAGATCTGGATCTGACACTGCAGTTGAACTCAAGCAGGGAATACAGTATCATTTCTCTCATGACCCACTGTTTGGAAGAAAAGAGTTTTGCTCACATCTAATTTGACATGAGAAGTTTTCATTTTATAAAAACAAAAGTAATGATTAGAATATCTGGTAGTATTTAACAGATCCAAATTGAGACGGCTACTAGAGTTGATGGAATCCAGCTCTACACTCAAATTTGGGCAAACAGCAAGTCCAGAAAAATTCAATTATTACTCCACAGCAGTATGCTTAATCTTTGTGATAAACTCCATAGCGATTATTGAGCATTGCAAATATAATAATAGAAGTAGGGCAATAAACACCAAATCCTAGTCAAATCATATAAATAATGCATAACTGGCAGTCAAAAGCTAAATAACTATGGAAGATCTACATATATGATAGGGTTTGATTTCCGGTTGCATTTTAAATGCTTACTGGATATTCAAGCCTTCACCGATCAAAGTGCCACAGTATATCATATACAAATTCAAATAATCATAACCTCAAGATTTTTCACTGAATATTCAATTACAAGCGAACACTTATTGACAAGAAATAAATGTCAAATTAGAACACTTTAATTAATATGATGTCTTATGCTTCGCCATTTAGTATGTGGGAGTGGGTTATACAAGTATGACCAATTCTAATTCTTGCACTGACTACCTTCCTATGGATGGTTCTGTAGGAAGGACTCCATTCTCCTTGGGTTGGCTTGATTGCATGAAGTTTGCTATTCACTGCATCAGTCCACGATGCCTGCCAACTCGGACATAAAGACTCTTTTATACTAGGTTTAAAATCAGTACATGGTTTTAGAGGGTTTGATCTTAATTTCAGAGAATAATGTATGGAAAACATTTCTCTACGATGTGATAAAGGTGGCTTGTTCACTTCAGCAAGAAGGTTTTCACCTGGAGATGTCTTAAATACTCCTAGAGCAAGTCTAATTCCTTGATGATGAATTGGGTCAAGCATCTTCAAATATGACTTCCTAGCAGAACCATAAACAGTGCAACCATAGACCAGTTTGGAGTAATTAAACATTCTATATAAATTGAGGATGACTTTTCTATCAGCACTCCAGTCAGTGTGTGCTACTACTTTAAGCACATCTAGAGAGGAGAAGCATTTAGCTTTCAAGTTCTTAAGGTATGGAATAAAAGTCAGTTTTCTGTTGAAGACAATACCTAAAAACTTTGTTTCCTCAACAACTGGAATAGGTGTTCCATCCAGCATGAGTTTAGGTTCATCATGATGTTTTCGTAACTGATAGCAATGTATACAATAATACTATTTTTATTTCAGGAATTTGAAACCAATGGCATTTGTCCATTTTTTTTAATCTTGTTTATATTTTGCTGTAGTTGTCTTTCAATTGTAATTAAAGTGCTTTGATCAATAAAATATTAGAAAATTATCGACATACAGGGAGCAATCCACACCAGAAGCCAAACACTTGGTAATGCTATTAATTTTGATGTTGAAAAGCATCACAGGTAAAATGCTGCCCTGCAGCACACCCATCTTTATATTTGGAATTCCGGTAAATTGTACAGTGTTTGGATATGGAAAACTGTCAGTTTACTGTTAAAGATCTTTAATAAAGATAGTATGTATCTAAATGGATTTTACTACAAATATAAATAAGTCTCCACAATCTCAATTTATAAATATGTCTCCAGAATCTCCATTTATGTCTAAAGAATCTCCGTTTATAGATATGTCTCCAGAATCTCCATTTATAAATATGTCTCCAGAATCTCCATTTATAATATGTCTCCAGAATCTCCATTTATAGATATGTCTCCAGAATCTCCATTTATAAATATGTCTCCAGAATCTCCATTTATATGTCTCCAGAATCTCCATTTATAGATATGTCTCCAGAATCTCCATTTATAATATGTCTCCAGAATCTCCATTTATAGATATGTCTCCAGAATCTCCATTTATAAATATGTCTCCAGAATCTCCATTTATAAATGTCTCCAGAATCTCCATTTATAGATATGTCTCCAGAATCTCCATTTATAATATGTCTCCAGAATCTCCATTTATAATATGTCTCCAGAATCTCCATTTATAGATATGTCTCCAGAATCCCCATTTATAATATGTCTCCAGAATCTCCATTTATATGTCTCCAGAATTTCCATTTATAGATATGTCTCCAGAATCTCCATTTATAAATATGTCTCCAGAATCTCCATTTATAAATATGTCTCCAGAATCTCCATTTATAAATATGTCTCCAGAATCTCCATTTATAGATATGTCTCCAGAATCTCCATTTATAAATATGTATCCAGAATCTCCATTTATAATATGTCTCCAGAATCTCCATTTATAAATATGTATCCAGAATCTCCATTTATGTCTCCAGAATCTCCATTTATAAATATGTCTCCAGAATCTCCATTTATAAATATGTATCCAGAATCTCCATTTATAAATATGTCTCCAGAATCTCCATTTATAAATATGTCTCCAGAATCTTCATTTATAAATATGTCTCCAGAATCTCCATTTATAATATGTCTCCAGAATCTCCATTTATAGATATGTCTCCAGAATCTCCATTTAAAAATATGTCTCCAGAATCTCCTTTTATAGATATGTCTCCAGAATCTCCATTTATAAATATGTCTCCAGAATCTCCATTTATAAATATGTCTCCAGAATCTCCATTTATAGATATGTCTCCAGAATCTCCATTTATAAATAGGTATCCAGAATCTCCATTTATAATATGTCTCCAGAATCTCCATTTATAAATATGTATCCAGAATCTCCATTTATAATGTCTCCAGAATCTCCATTTATAAATATGTCTCCAGAATCTCCATTTATAAATATGTATCCAGAATCTCCATTTATAAATATGTCTCCAGAATCTCCATTTATAAATATGTCTCCAGAATCTTCATTTATAAATATGTCTCCAGAATCTCCATTTATATGTCTCCAGAATCTCTATTTATAAATGTCTCCAGAATCTCCATTTATATGTCTCCAGAATCTCCATTTATAAATGTCTCCAGCATCTCCATTTATAAATATGTCTCCAGAATCTCCATTTATAAATGTCTCCAGAATCTCCATTTATAAATGTCTCCAGAATCTCCATTTATAAATATGTCTCCAGAATCTCCATTTATAAACATGTCTCCAGAATCTCCATTTATGAACATGTCTCCAGAATCTCCATTTATAAATATGTCTCCAGAATCTCCATTTATAAATGTCTCTAGAATCTCCATTTATGAATATGTCTCCAGAATCTCCATTTATAAATGTCTCCAGAATCTCCATTTATAAACATGTTTCCAGAATCTCCATTTATAAATATGTATCCAGAATCTCCATTTATAAATATGTCTCCAGAATCTCCATTTATAAATATGTCTCCAGAATCTTCATTTATAAATATGTCTCCAGAATCTCCATTTATAATATGTCTCCAGAATCTCCATTTATATGTCTCCAGAATCTCTATTTATAAATGTCTCCAGAATCTCCATTTATAAATGTCTCCAGCATCACCATTTATAAATATGTCTCCAGAATCTCCATTTATAAATGTCTCCAGAATCTCCATTTATAAATATGTCTCCAGAATCTCCTTTTATAAACATGTTTCCAGAATCTCCAATTATAAATATGTCTCCAGAATCTCCATTTATAAACATGTCTCCAGAATCCCCATTTAAAAATGTCTCCAAAAACTCCATTTATAAATATATCTCCAAAATCTCTATTTATAATATGTCTCCAGAATCTCCATTTATACATACGTTACCAGAAAATAATTATCAAGCAAATATAGACCCATTTACTATGTAAACAAAAATGTTATCAAAAAGCAACATGAACTAGGTCACTGACACTATTCCATTTCCACTGAGTATAATTCAATTTGCCTCTAAGACATAGAACAACCCAAAACTTTCAAACAGTGAAATTTGATTGGGGGTATATACATACATACATGCATATATATATATATATATATATATATATATATATATATATATATATATATATATATATATATATATATATACAAATATATTACTCTTGATACATACATCTTGTTCCACCTGATTAAGGTTCATTTCCAGCTCTCCTTTGGACATGTTTACAAAGTGGGCTAGTCCTAGCTGCACCTCAATTCTGTATCGTGCTGCAAAATGTGAAAAATACCATCAAAATAGCAAGACAACTATAATGTGAGAATTACAATCAAACAATCTAAATTTAAACAACTGTAATATCATTTTTGAGAAATGTGATCAAAATATCAATACAACTGTAATACAGTGTACAATGTGAGAAATGCAATCAAAACATCTACATAACTGTAACATAATATGAGAAATGCAGTCCAAAGATCTATAAAACTGTAATATAATGTAAGAAATGCAATCCAAAGATCTAAACAACTGTAATGCAAGAAATCCAAATCCAGTGATCTAAACAACTGTAATCCAAAGATCTATACATGTATAACTGTAATCTAATGTAAGAATGGGAATCCAAAGATCTATACAACTGTAATATAATGTAAGAAATGCAATCCAAAGATCTAAACAACTGTAATATAATGTGAGAAATGCAATCCGAAGATCTATACAACTGTAATATAATGTGTGAAATGCAATCCAAAGATCTATACAACTGTAATATAATGTGAGAAATGCAATCCAAACATCTAAACAACTGTAACATAATGTGAGAAATGCAGTCCAGAGATCTATACAACTGTAATATAATGCGAGAAATGCAATCCAAAGATCTATACAACTGTAATATAATGTGAGAAATGCAATCCAAAGATCTATACAACTGTACCGATAATATAATGTAAGAAATGCAATCTCAAGATATACACAAATAATGTGAGAAATGCAGTCCAAAGATCTATACAACTGTAATATATTGAAATGTGAGAAATGCAATCCAAAGATCTAAACAACTGTAATATAATGTGAGAAATGCAATCTGAAGATCTATACAACTGTAATATAATGTGTGAAATGCAATCCAAAGATCTATACAGCTGTAATATAATGAGAAATGCAATCCAAGCATCTAAACAACTGTAACATAATGTGAGAAATGCAGTCCAGAGATCTATACAACTGTAATATAATGCGAGAAATGCAATCCAGAGATCTATACAACTGTAATATGTGTGAAATGCAATCCAGAGATCTATACAACTGTAATATAATGTGAGAAATGCAATCCAAAGATCTATACAACTGTAATATGTGTGAAATGCAATCCAAAGATCTATACAACTGTAATATGTGTGAAATGCAATCCAGAGATCTATACAACTGTAATATAATGCGAGAAATGCAATCCAAAGATCTATACAACTGTAATATGTGTGAAATGCAATCCAGAGATCTATACAACTGTAATATAATGTGAGAAATGCAATCCAAAGATCTATACAACTGTACCGATAATATAATGTAAGAAATGCAATCTCAAGATATACACAAATAATGTGAGAAATGCAGTCCAAAGATCTATACAACTGTAACATATTGTAATGTGAGAAATGCAATCCAAAGTTCTATACAACTGTAATATAATGTGAGAAATGCAATCCAAAGATCTATACAACTGTTATATAATGTAATGTGTGAAATGTAATCCAAAGATCTATACAGCTGTAATATAATGTGAGAAATGCAATCCAAAGATCTATACAACTGTAATATACTGTAATGTGAGAAAAGCAATCCAAAGGTCTATACATCTGTAATATAATGTAAGATATGCAATCCAAAGGTCTATACAACTGTAATATAATGTAATGTGAGAAATGCAATCCAGAGATCTATAAACTGTAATATACTGTAATGTAAGAAATGCAATCCAAAGGTCTATACAACTCTAATATACTGTAATGTGAGAAATGCAGTCCAAAGATCTATACAACTGTAATATGCTGTAATGTGTGAAATGTAATCCAAAAATCTATACAACTGTAATATAATGTGAGAAATGCAATCCAAATGTCTATACAACTGTAATATACTGTAATGTGAGAAATGCAATCCAAAGACCTATACAACTGTAATATAATGTGAGAAATGCATTCCAAAGGTCTATACAACTGTAATATACTGTAATGTGAGAAATGCAATCCAATGATCTATACAACTGTAATATACTGTAATGTGAGAAATGCAATCCAAAGGTCTATACAACTGTAATATATTGTAATGTGAGAAATGCAATCCAAAGATCTATACAACTGTGACATAATGTGAGAAATGCATTCCAAAGGTCTATACAACTGTAATATACTGTAATGTGAGAAATGCAATCCAATGATTTATACAACTGTAATATACTGTAATGTGAGAAATGCAATCCAAAGTTCTATACAACTGTAATATAATGTGAGAAATGCAAATCCAAAGGTCTATACAATTGTAATACAGTATAATGAGACAGAATTAGCATATAATGAAAATGTTGATTATGTTTATCACTAATAATTATGGCTGTTAGATCTTTGTGGATGGGAAAGTTTCAAATGTTTTACATATTCATACCGCTGTGACCAGTATATGACCGTTTTTCATGAAAAGAAAAGACAAGCAGCCTTTGTAACATCATCGCATAAACAATCTTTATATTCAAATAATTTAAGACATGATGTTAATCTATTCAGAAATTATTCTTTGTGCAATAAAACAAACCTTTATATAAATAACTTATTCATGCTTATAAAACTAAGCTCTGCAACTGATAAACATTTACTACAATGTTAGAGAAAATACACTGGTATTTTTAAAAAATGTTTACCTTGAAAATAAACCCAGGAAACACACATGCATATCGAAAACAGGATCTTTAGAATCCTTTCCAGGACCATTAAATCCTAGTTAAATATGTAAATTTACTTTCCATCATTTGTTGTATTTGAAACCTTGACCATTATATCACTCTTTAAGTCATTCAGGGGTGATTACTCTTTTCCCATTGACGTCAACAGCTTATCTTTACAGGTGCATAATTAAATTTTATTATCTTATTTCTTGAAAATAACTTTGTTACATTACATAATGCAGTGCAATTCAATGCCTTCTCAAACCCCCCCCCTCTCTCTCTCTCTCTCTCTCTCTCTCTCGCTCAGTACCTATAGGAATGCATGTTTTATTGTCCACATCCATTTTGTAACCATCAAAACACAAACAATGCGGTCTCCCTTGGGTATCACGTTTGCAAGACTGACTGCACTGCATGTTCAGGCATTCTGAAAAATAAAATCATTCACTTTTCACCCTGCCACTGCCCATAAACTAACATCTAGAAAATGTTGGTCATGTACCTGTTAATGTCCTTAAGAATGCAAGCAATATGTCAGAAAAGTTTGTGCTATTATGACATTTGCTCTAGGTTGTTATGATCAATATAAATGCCATACGCAAAAAGTTTAATGAAATTAAGACATATGGTAATTCCTATATAATGAACTCTGTCTTCCCTTTAGTTTTGAAGAAAAAAATAAAAGCAACTGTCTCAGATAACCTGAGCTGTATAATCCTGCTGCCAGAATGGTATGTATCTAAAGTAAGGTTTAATATGCAGGTGTCCGGCCAAGCTTCAAATGTGTTTCAATGTTTAGGTTTGGATATACAGGTATTGGGCCAGGCTTCAAATGTGTTTCAAAGTTAGGTTTGGATATACAGGTATTGGGCCAGGCTTCAAATGTGTTTCAAAGTTAGGTTTGGATATACAGGTATTGGGCCAGGCTTCAAATGTGTTTCAAAGTTAGGTCTGGATACAAAGGTATTTGGCCAGGCTTCAAATGTGTTTCAAAGTTAGGTTTTGATATACAGGTATTTGGCCAGGCTTCCAATGTTTTTCAGAGTTAGGTTTTGGTATACAGATATTGGGCCAGCCTTCAATATCATTCAAATAGCTGCATAGGTGTAATTTGTTCAAACTCCAAAAACATTTCTAAAACATACTTACCCAACAATTAAACATGCTTATAAAATCGGGTCACCATGGCCTTATTGTGAAAACTGCATGAAATTCATCATACTTTTCAATGCCAATGTCTAAAACATGTGTAATGATACAATTTCTGCATATTCATCTATCTAGAGTGGTATTAAGTCATACATTCAGACAATAAAACTTCATTATTTACATTTATACCCACAACAAATCATCACATTAAAGCACTACTCCACATCTCAGAGACACTGAAATTTTATTTTCTTCCCATGATGGCAAAGATTATGTTCAATTTGATTTCTAATTTGATTAGTAATTAGCTTACATATATAATATTGTTGCTGCAGTTGCATGATTTTAGACAGGTTCATGCAAAACATGAACTTGGCAAGTAAAACAACATGTGATTGCATATATATATATATATATATATATATATATATATATATATATATATATATATATATATATATATATATATATATATATATTCACGTACATGTGATTCTACCTATGGTAAGCCAAAAATACCATTTTAAAGGTCATCTACTGTATATACCATTCTTTTATTTGAAACCCACCACTTTTAAAAGTTAATAGAAGTTTTGTTAAAAAGTTTAATTAACTAACCTAAACACGGTATTGATATGTAATCTATCAATACATTAGAGAACACATCCTAAACCAGTCTACTTGAGACTGAATATGTTCGACCATTATTACAACGACCACACTCTGCACAATTGCCACTAAGTTAGCGCCCAAGCTGTCTGGCGATATACTATCCAATTTTGGATACTATTCCCACGCCGACTAACCTGGAGGACACATCTATATGAAATCCTAACACTGGCTCCTTTAATAAGTTTAGTTTCATGCCATAGTAAATCTAATATATGTCTTGACAGTAATTTATCAATATAAAATTCTTCACAACAAAGTACTGTCATGAGTTTTTGCAAATCTTCAGTTTTGAAGGTGCATAGTTTTGCATCATATCTGGCTCTTTAATTTCGGAGGTAAGTAAGTCTTGGATGTGGTCTGCAATCCCATAATGCCTAAAAAGAAATGAGCATAGCCTTTAACTTGGCCTCCCTTGATGCTCCGCACACCAGGCCAGGCACGCATTGTTAATAGGTAGTCTGGTTCCCTGCTTCCTATGCTCATTTGCGTTGCACTCAGTATACGAAGTCAGGTGAACGCTGGCGAGATATTGTCGTGTGGTCAAAACAAAATGGCCACATATGGAGAAAGCTCAGCAATCAAATCGTGTCAAATTTATTTCTTTAATTTTATGTTTGTTAGTGACAGGATACGAACTTAAAATAGTTTTGCTTTGATCTATTGAAGTCATTATCTAGTGTTCCAGCTTAACCAGCAATTCAGACATAATTATTTTAACCATAATTTTATTAGCAGGCGAAGACGATGGAAAGAAGTGCACACAACACTTCTTTGTTAATAGTGCACAGTTCCTGCTGCGTCGTCTCCTAAATTCCTTCTCTAAATGATTCAGTGATAATTGAATATTACGTTGAAATTGATGTGAAGTAATACATTAGTTTTAGTTTTGCCAAAAGCATTTAAATTTTCCAAAAGATTAGGTCCAAAATATCAACCCTCTTCTACGAGGGGGTGAGGATAACGATTGTTTTGCAAATATTGCACATTTTATACTGCGATGCGTCATCAAATAAAATTTATTTGCACAAAAAAATCACATCGATATTAATATATATAGATTTACATGTCAACAAAAAGAAAATTACATCGACATTGATATATAGTTCTACATGTCAAATGTTACGATCGAAATACAAACCCTTTTCAACATGAAGTTGACTGCATTATGTAAAACAATCGATTCCTTGTTATATTTTACATCGAAATTTACACAAGGTGATTAAAGACAACCATACTTTGCCAAATATTATGACAAAATACCAACTCTCGTCTATGAAGGCGGGGCGAGGGGCCAATATTTGGCCAAATCCCGCACATTTGAGACAAATCAAACAGTAAACACAAAAAGCATTACAATTACAAAAGGTTCGACTATTTCAAATGAAATGAAAGCTTGAAAATGTATCGCCTAGTTGCATCAACTAATATGACGGATAATGTGGAAAACTGGTTGGTATTCTCTATACAAACAAGTTTACCTCATCATCTGTCAATGCCAGCATTCCAAATTAGAGATGACTGTACTTAAACTATGATTTAAATTTGTTGCAGCAGATAAACATGTCTTTTGGGCCTCCAATCCGCCTGCCTCCCCCACCTCATGAAGTTTCGGGGGTTGCATCGACATATTTTGTTCAAAGAATCATTTGCAAAATGATTCTTTGAACAAAATATGGCGTAGCGACCCACGACATCATTTGCTAAATGACATAGTGAGAAATGTCCAATTATTGCCAAAATATCGCCAACCTCACCCTCTCACCGAAAGTTCCCGGACTACCCGGACCATATCACAGTCGGCCGATTATCGTGCTCGGCCAACCCAACTCGACCTATAACGTACTCGGCTAAAATATACTCGGCATCTAGGTCCACGATTTCTATAATAGTAAGTGATTTGGGTTTTTAACGTAGCTTGAACACTTTTCAGCCATGGCGCTACGATATCTGCAGCATTACACTTTATAGTGATGTCGAGCACTGATGCATATTGACACAGACATGCAGCAGCATGTCCCACCCAGTCACATTATCCTGGTACCAGGCCGACCAGTCATAACACTAAACTAGTAACGCCAAGCAGCAAGTGAGGCAGCTACTAGTGCCATTTTTTAAAAAAGTCTTTGATATTATTCGGCCGGGGTTTAAACCCGCGACCTCCCGCGTCACAGGCGGACGCTCTAACCACTTAGACCACCCGAGCGGTAATTTATATAATAGTAATGTGGATATAATGTTCTTTGTTCAACGGTAATTTCGTTTCTTATTCTTTGTGCGTTTCTTTCAACGGTCATTTAATTTGCAGTGAAAGTATAGTGGGGAATAAAATCATAATCCCATATTAAATTATATACTGCAAAATCAACATTCTGAAATTGCCCTTGTCTTGCCGCCATGGGCGCCCGCACACAGTGGCAAGGGGGGGGGGGTCACCTCGAAACATGTTTTGACCTACATCCGCAAAACTATCTGTAGACTAGTGCTCCAGCTTAAGCAGCAATTAGGTCACTACATGTTTTCCTACTCCCCTCGCACCCCCATCCCGCCCCCCCCCCGTCTGTCGCTGTTAATTGTTTATTGAGCTGAACGTAGCACGTGTCTACTGTACTACCCGTGACTGTAAGCAATGTGTTGACATGTGTAATCTGATTATAGCCGCACTTCCGATCCGTATGTATTAACAGTAAATATTTTCCAGTATTCTAAGTTTAGAATGTCTATTTCCTTGAAAGGTCGCTATGTTTATTGAGTTAAACATATATAACAGTAGATAAGCACAGGGACAAAGCATACATCTCAAATTCTCATGCAGTTGCTTTTTAGTATAAAACTGTATACCTGTGCCCATCCTTGCCCTGTCTTACACCATCTATCCGTACTAGCCGTAATTAAATATTATATTTATATAAATTAATTATCAGCAATTAATGTCTGACGTCCACTTTTCTTAATCAAATTAAATACGTGCAAAAAGTCCATGAGATGAAGAATTTCGTCTGGACGTTTTTTTGACATTTAAAGGTACCAAGCATTCAACAATCATAATTTAATTTATTTGATTAAGATATAATATTATTAATATATAGAACAACAAAAAATATTTAATTGAATCTGAGTTAATATGAGTACATGTCTAGTTGATATATACTTTAATCAAAGCATGCAACATTTTTACTTTTATTTCAGTGATAGTAATAATAAATTAGTAAGTAAATAACATGTTTCGACTAAATATTTTTTTCAATAACAACAGGTGTTACAAACCCATATAAGATGACAAAAAAATGCAAACTTTGGTCTGAAACGGACATTGTTTGCTATTTATTGTTCAATAGCAACAAGTGTTACCAAGCCCTACAAGACCAGAGGTAAGGCCGACTCTGTAAAGGGTAGATTAGTTATGGGGAAATTACTTAATTGAATTTATGGGCAAAGATCTCCAGTTACCCTCATAGACAATGGTTGGTATTTCGTTCCTGACTCTGACAAATTCAGGGCTTTCATGTAAAATAATATTTCAATATCGATGCAAAGTTGATAAAGAGATCCATTGCAAATAAAGTTTTTAAATGACGCAGTGCAAAATGTGAAATATTTGCAATACAACCGTTACGCTCACCCATTTAATGAAGAGAAGAGTTAATCTTTGACAAAATTAAAGCTCTCATGTGTCACCTCCTTTCAATTTCAACAAAATTTCTCAAGTAATTGTGTGGTGCGTTAATTTTTGATGACGCAGCGTGAAATGTGCAATATTAACAAAGCACTGTTGTGAGCGCTCATTTCATCTTCACCTACTGGTAAAACTATTAGTAAATATAATTAGATAACTCACTAGCTGGTTAAGCTTCAACACAAGATAATGACTGCGATGGATCAAAACAAAAGCATAATGTAAGTTCATACTCTGTCACTAATAAACAGAAAATTAAAGAAATAAATTTGACACGATTTTATTGCCGAGCTTTCTCCTTGTGCGGCCATTTTTGTTTTGATCCCATGACAATATGGCGTTAGCGTTGACCTGACTTCGTAATGCGCAGTCTAACGCATGGATCATACAAACCAGGGAATCAAACCACACTGAATGCCCGACACCAGTGGAGAAATTCAACATAGCAGAAGTAATACAAAATGGTTTGCAATAAATAGCATTAAATTATTTCCAGCTGTGTTGTTACCTGCTTCTCTCTTGTATTAGTAATAACTATATCAATTAAAGAAGTACTGGGTGTTTGTTTAAACTGTCTCTATACGGTACTGTTATTTTCAGCCATTATGCGTGACATGGGTAGGGGATACGGTGAGCGATTGTGAAATCATATGCGTGTGTGTAATTAAGATGCTTTATTTGAATCAAAGTTGTGATTTACCATTTTTGACATTAAGTTTCAACATTTTATAATGAACTGATTGTAGTCGCATACTTGTATTTTAGAAAGTATTAATGGAATAGATAACTGAGACAGGGTAGGTAAAATTAGTTTAGCAATACAAGATACCCCTATTGATGCAGTGCAATTTTGGGAAGAGACTGGTTGCTCAGAATCTCTGCTGACAAGAATTAACAAGATATATGCAACAAAAAAGAAAAATAATGCTTGAAACTATTAAACACCTGTTTAGTACCAAGAACATTTATTTCCTATCTGACATACTCCAAACAGAAAAGAGAATTAAAATTATTCATAAACCTTACGTATACACTTGGTTGTATATTCGAGTTCTGTTTTGGTATTACATGCGTATATTAGTTTCTGTTTGTTTTTCCTGATATCTGCGTTTTTATAGGTGAATTGTTACACCTTCAAAATATGGAATTGGTTCATGGAGTTTGATTAGAAAAGCCTTGAACTTGAAAATTCAATATCAGTTTGATGATAAAATACTCCACTTGGTAGGAATGATGCACTGATAGTCTTTATATTAAGGGACTGGTTGTTCACCCATTAATGCAAGATACAAATGAATACTATATTAAGTAGATATATTAAGCAGTAGCTTCATAAAGGCAAGTTACATATCTTTAACAAGTAATATCCAAGCTGGTGAACTCAGCGTTAGGCACTAAGTGCACTTCTTTGAAAATTCTCCAAGCAGCATGAATGGTATCGTGACATACGCTCTTGTATTGTCACACTATAAGCAGCAGTTCTAATAGGTCATAGACAACCTTGTGATTCATGCGCAACAGACCAGTTATATATTTCGAGATGGGGGCAAAGGATGGCCGCGTATCTAAACAGCTCCGTTTTACGTACTAAAGACAACAAAATTTCCAATAATAATCCGAGACTTATCAAATTGTTATTATGTCACGTTTATTACACGACCCCTACTCTGCACGAGAAGTTGAATTTCTACTATTAAACTTTTTTGTTCTTGTAATTAAGTGCAGAACAGAAAAAATAAAACGTCAACATAAAATACGCATGTGAGATTTTTTCTCTCTGCCTAACATCGAAATTTGAGAGAGAACTTTGCTATCATAATTAACTTTTCCACAAAGATCAAAGGAAATATTCGTTTAGAAATTTTAATACTGAAACTATTATGTATGTATAAGCGACTCTGTTAATGCTCATGATCAAAACTACCAAACAGACTGATAAAAAAGAAAACGCCACTATTGTCATACATTCTTAAAAAATCTATTCCTAAATATATTGGACACTTTACTGCATTTTTTTTATTTGGGTGAAATACAACTATGTATGAAGCAATCTAATTTAAAGAGATCCCTGAAGTCTGCATGGATTAAGATTTGTGATAGTGTCTTATGTGTAACGAGTCAATGATAAAACGATTTCTCTAATCTTTAGGGCCTTTGTAGTCAATACTGCTAAATTAGTCTTCAGAATTTTACTAGTGTCTTATTGTATAAAGTTCTAATTTTTTTTCTAAAGTTGGATGTTAATATACAAAGGTGGGTAAATATTTTCTTCGTAATTTTGCATATAGCGGATAAGCACTAAGAAAATGGAATTCATTTTCGATATTAACATGACAAAAATTTGACAGTCCTTCTTCATAACAAATATTTTTATATCTTCCTGTGTTACCTCTTATTAGCATAGTGATTATATAACAAAAATTGTTATCTCCCAACAATTCTAGATATCTTTCACAATTCAAGTTCAATGGCCTATAAAAACGCGGTCTTTCCATTGACGTAGTCTCATCCTGCAACTTTTGCCTAAAAAATAACTTCACATCTCTGACTGAACAGTCTAAGAAATGTATTTTCAACAATAACTCCTTGAGTACACCAAACATTGCCAAATCTGAACGTAAACATGAGCTTTTTAACATTGTTAGCCCAGCAATTACAATTTTCCCACATATTTAACTGTAAATTGTAGCAATGTTTGAGACAACTGTCTTCTGGCATTTTTAGAATTTTTAGCTAATATTTCAAAATAATTTTATATCTTATGATCTGCTTAATAATTATTCATCTTTCATTACATACGAATGCATTTAGAATGTATATAGATGTAGCAAAAATATATTTACAAAATGACAAAAGAACTTTTCAATATCATTGGCATCGATGCCAATAATAATAATATACACTTTCTAGCCTATATAAATATTCATTGTGACTTTCTGGTAATGCCCTATACGTAAACTGCGCTTATTTAATTTCTCAGCAATGTGCTTGTCCATAAACATGTCTGTATTTTAACCATGGCAAGCTAACATTTTCTTCAAGAAATTTCAATGCAGGACTCATAGTTTTTTTAAAATGACCATGATCCTGCTTGTTCAGAAAAATTGAGAAAGTATAAATCATAGATGAATTATGATTTAACTTTTGAAAATGATTGTGAGCATGTTACATTAAAACGGGGGAGGGATAAACTAGTCGATGGTCTTATAGTAAGAGGCAGCTTTGTTTCAAAAATTAAAAATTACTAAAATTTATACTGTGAGCCACCCTTCTGAGCTGAAACATTTTGAACATGTAGGTGAACCAGCCTTTGTAGCTGACACCTTTTGAAAATGGAGGCAAACCGGCCTTTTCAGCTGAAACATTTCGAAAATGATGGGGAGCCAACCTTTTGAGCTGAAACAATTTGAAATTGGAAGTGAGCCAGCTTTTTCCAAACCTTACAAAATGGAGGAAGGTCATATACTGGTGAACGAGGATCTTCGTAGGGTTTTGGAAAAAAAATATCTAAGAAATGGCGAGCCAGCAGCAGTCAGATTTTGGAAAAATTATGAGAATTGAGAATGTTGCACCTTGTCTAGCCAGCTTTCTTAAAAATGTTAATATTGTTTCCTTGCTCATGGAACATTATTACATTATTGGTAATTTTCCATGAGCTTGGAACCACATTTCTCTATATAATGAAGTTTGTAGATGATCAACAAAAAAGCTTTAATGAAATTCTTCTACGGACTATAAAAATAAATTAATCAAGAACTCAGAATATAATAATTTCTGAACAGCATTAATCACATATTTGCAATACATGGATCAACAGAAATCTGTAACTGCGCATATGTACATTCCAAGGGCTTCAACGATTGTTGCATACATACATACATACATACATACATAACGCACGCACGCACACACACATACATACATATACATACATAGATATATATACATACGTATGTACAGCAATTTGCATATACGCTGATTCACATTAGAATATAATAAACCACATAAACATTGATCTAGATGTTCATGCAAATATTAACATGCGCGTGTATAAGGCACACACATATACACGCACTCACATGGAGCATATATACAGACATATAACGTTAGACAAAACAGCCAGCCACTGCATACAAAAACATACAACTATTGAAATGTCTTTAGTAAAATACACAAGAAATCCATACACATTAGTTAAATTACACCTAAAGTAATTTCTAAATGGAAAGAAACGTAAACAGGAAGCAATGGACACAGACCTATATAAAATATGAAAGCAGGTTGAAAGCAAAATGGCAACAATACCAAAACGGCAACAGCTGCTGAATGGTGATTGACTGTGCAGTTTTGCATAAACACATGTCAACATCGGGAAGCATAAACTGCCAAGCGGTAGACTTGTAGAGAATAATTCAAACTTTCACTCTTTATTATTTCATAGCTATCAACTTATTGACATAAAGTTCAGCGGCGTCGCTAGGGTTGGTGTCACCCAGTGCGGTTAACTCATGGTGTCACCCCTCCAGACTTCCACCATGGATTTCTTCTTCTTAAAATAAATCCACAGTATAAAAATGACAAAAATAAGCACCAGACGCTCTACAGACTGCATGGTGGCACCCTGTGCCTGCTAGTCATGTATTTAACTATGATCGGTTATCCGCTTATGAAATCCGACTAGACCGAGCAGTGTGTGCTCTGTAAAATTTGCAATTTTTCATTTTGGTGTCACCCCTCTGAGATGGTGTCACCCGGTGCGGTCCGCACCCCCCGCACCCCACTAGCGACGCCACTTAAGTTCGGAAAAACAGAAACAGAAAAAACACATGTTTGTGTAAATACTTATGTCATACTTTTGAAAATCTATCGTCTCTAACAGTCTGTTCGGCACAGCTATACTGACGAGATTGTTTCTTTAAAGGGAACTTTTCAACTCAACCTTGGTTATATCGTACCAAGGAAGTGGAGCCAAGTACCTTTTCCACGGACAAACCTAGCTGATCTTATTGGGTATCAAACCCGCGACTCATGGATTTACGAGTCACAAACACTACCAACTGACCTAGCATGACTCAGCTATCGCAGAGATAAAATGACTGATAGGCTTCCATTAGAGGATACGCAAATGGTTCGATGTATCACCAAGTCAGTTTCTGTTCACTGTACAGATTTATAAACAACTACCAGGAACATCGTTTAGGCAAACTATTTTCATCAACCAAACAGTTAATCATACCAGCGTGTTATGCTTCCTTCTATTTAAACTCAGCCGGTTTTTTTTTTCTTTCTTTTCTTCCCCTTCTTTTTTGGCCGACCAGGACTTAAATTTGTGACGATGTTTGACCTGAGTGAAAGTAAGAGTATAACTATCACTTGAAAACTGTTATATGGCGCTTTCATCTGGACTAAACAGCATCGGGTCGTACTTTAGCGTCAGTATGATAAATGTATTGCGTTGTTATATGCGCAATGAAGTGCTGTAAACAGAATTTAACTGCGACGTACACAATCTGACTGTGACACGTCACAAGTCTGTATGTATGAGGCGTCGTAGCGGACAAAAGCTGGTTCAATCAGAACGTTGCCGTTGAAATTTTAATGTCATATGACCAGAATTCCAATTTCACGTGTTGTATCCAAAATACTTTTCTTAAAGTTCCATTTTCTAGGTCGAGATTCTTGATTATATCTGTTGAGTTAAACAGTAGTGTAAAAGTTATATTTTCTACGTAATGGGTTTAGAGACTGTGTCGCAAAGTACACGGCGGTGGTTGAAATGTCAATGTAATACGTTGCGAATTCCTAATTTTTGTATTGGTTCAAAGAGTTTAGGTTGAAAGTTCCATTTCATATGTTGAATATTTAGATTTCATATGCTGAATTCCACAGCACTTCTGGAAATTTTAATGTCCAATGTCGATCTTTTAGATTGTATCTGTTGAATTACACAGCGGTGATTGGACATTTTATTGTGCTTGTCAGAATTGTTATTTTTATGTGGTGAAATGATGCGTTTGGTGTTAAAAGTAACATTACACAATGTCCACTTTAACAATTCAAAATATTATCGAGTATTAAGATACATCATTCGTGTATTCAGTTATGAGGCGCCATTACATTTCATGCATTTACAGTTTGAAAGTTACCATTCACAGGTCAAGAATTACTATGAATTTCTTCGTCAAAGGTCGCTCTCGTGAACGGACTGCGCTTTTTTTTTTAAACAAGGAGGCTGCTTCTCGTTGCTGTGAAATTCAACAAATGAAATCTAAATACTCGCCATATGAAATGGAACTTTCATCACAAACAGTTACATACAACGTGTGAATTAGGGATTCTCGACATATGATATTGAAATTTCAACCACCGCTGTGTAATTCAAGATACACTGTAAAACGTCAACATAGGAAATATAACTTTAAACCACCACTGTATAATTCAGCATATAAAATCTCGAGCTAGAAAATGGAACTTTAAGGACATGCAATTTGATCCAATATGTGATATTGGATTTCTCGACATACGACATCGAAATTTTAACAGCAATTTTCTCAATGGATCACCTTTTGTCCGCTACGGCGTTTCATATTTAATGACCGGCGGCAGAGAAATTGATTACACGGTAGTTTCAAGCGATTTACTTCGTGGAAATACCATACAACGTCTCTTCTGGTGTGTGTGTGTGTGTGTGTGTGTGTGTGCAAATAAATATTCAATGGATTTGGAAGTTAACATATTTGCATTTAAAGCAACTAGTGTCTTAAATTTTACAATATGTTTCACATTAGCAAGAATTTTCCTAAGGACACGAAGGTGGGTGGAGCTTATTTGCTAACAGTGGAATCAGATTTTATGGCAAGTAAATATAATAAACCATGGCAGTTTCCAATCTTTGCTTGATTATACCGGATTATTACAAGTCTTTGATTATATTCGATTGATCAGTTATTTTAAACGCGAAGTACACAATGATGACGCACGAAACACGGGATTGCAGCGAGCCCACGGTGTTTTGTCGTGACGCTTTTGCAATAAAACGAGGCACTGCAGCTCTATGGTTAATTCCTAGTGAATTATTTACTTCTTTACGTAATATTAAGGTCGACGTATTTACCATGGCCTGTATCCTTTTGTCGCCATACGTTCAAAATGTAATAGCTAACACCAAAAAACGTTGCATTGATTTTTCATTAAATATAACTAGCAAGGCAGTATTCAGTGGAGTAACGTACAGTAATGGATACATATTAGATATATACCAATATAAAAGACGGGATATCAATAACAAACAGCTACAAGTACTGGAATGGATACTACGCAACAGTATAACATTAATGTTCCTTACTCGAACAGAATAGAATTATTAAAAGAAATATCTGAAGGAAATTATAATGAGATATTAGCGCGCTGAATTAAGAATAAGAATTTACGTAATTTTGCATATCAGTTATATTGTCATCAGGTCCTTCGCTGTTCACTCGCACTGCGTAAATCAGTCCTGGTTTCAATCATATCAGCTGGAATACAGGACTACTCCATGTACTTCATGACAGACTGACTTAAATCTCTGAAGTATTGCGTATGTCAGTCACATGTTGACTTGAATCTCTTTCTGTATGATCATCGTCTCAAAAGAAAGTGTGTGTTTTGGATTTTTAATGCAGCTTGAACAATTTCAGTCATATCGCTACGATGTCTGCCGTGTCACAGCTTATAGTGATGTCTAACACTGGGACACCATGCTGCAGACATTTAGCATGATGCCCCACCCAGTCAAATTATCCTGACACCAGGCCTATCTGTCCTAACACTAACCTCTTAATGCTGAGCGCCAAGCGAGGCAGCTGCTTGTACCATTTTTATAAGTTTTTGGTATGATTCGGCCAGGGTTCGAACCCGCGACCTCCTGCACCCGAGGCGGACACTCTAACCTCTAGGCCAATGGATCGGTCTCAAAAGAAAGAATTGTTCTGATCTAATTTGTTTTGTACCAGCACAGATGAAAAGTTATATAAATAACTGACATCAACTTATTAAATTATCAAATTATAAATAACAGTGTGGTCTTGAATATTTAAGCTGGTATTGTCTCATCGCGCAAAATGAACGAGTCCCTCCAAGGCACTGACGTTCTACTAGACGAACACAATTTCCAAGAATTCACGAAAAGACCATTTCTTCCTTGTAACTGTCTAGTGTTGAAACTATCTCTGGTATGCTTCAGTGATAACAAGATTTGCAAATTAGCTGCTGTGGTACATTATTAGATGTAAACATGAGACCATTTTTATTTAGGACAAAGTAGACATCACTGAAAGTTTGTTGGTGAAAATCTCATGTCATAATGATCATCCATTCAGGGGGCGTAGTGACTACAAGATTTTTACGCTTTACGAATTTCTCTAAAACATTTCAGAAAACTTTGCTTTTGAAATTTTAATTAATTTCTTCCTCAATTTTCTAAGCATAAGGTATTATTTTACATACTGGAGAAATTTATAGTGAAACCAGAAGGTTTTCACAATGTCATCTAAAGTGGAAAACTTTAATTTAAATCCAAACCAGGAACGGTTAGAGTCCTTGAACAAGGACGAATTACTCCAGCTGATGGGACAACGTGCTCTTTCTGAGGCAAATGCTTCTTTAACTAAACAAGAAATAAATATATAGTATGGTTCAAAATTTGGGAGAAAATGTTTGGGATTAAGGTTCTTTGGGTTTGATTGGTACGTCTCCATCTGGCTCTCATTTACAAGTTGGGCAAATGAAGATAAAATACAAGAATGAAATCGAGTTAAAGATTTAGCTTCAGAAAAAGAAGAGAGAGAGAAATGCAGTTACAGAAGGAAGAAACATGTGCAGTTGGATAAAGAGACTGAAGGGATACCAATGCAATTAGAGAAAGAGGAAAGAGAGACAAATATAATTGCGGTTGCAGAAAGAGGAAAGAGAGAGACAAATTCAACTGCGGTTGCAGAAAGAGGAAAAGGGAAGGGAGAGACAAATACAAGTGCGGTTGCAGAAAGAGAAAAGAGAGAGACAAATACAATTGCGGTTGCATGAAGAGGAAACAGAGACAAATACAATTGCGGTTTCAGAAAGAGGAGAGAGAGAGAGAGAGAGAGAGAATTGCGGTTGTAGAAAGAGAAAAGAGACAAATACAAATGCGGTTGCAGAAAGAGGAAAAGAGAGAGAGAGAGACAAATATAACTGCGATTTCAGAAAGAGAAAAGAGAGAAAAAGAAGATATGCTACTGCAAATGCAATGTGAAATCAGAAGAAAGAAAGAAAGAAGAGAGAGAGAAAGAAATACAAAGAGAAAAGGAAAATAGGGAAGTTAAATTTAGATTAAAAGAATTACAGCTGGTAAATGAAATGAAATTCCCCACTTTACATACAAGTACAGGTTTCGATGTTACCAAAATATCAAGTAAGTACCCTTTTTCAAGAAGTAGGAGGTCGATATTTTCTTCATTTCGAGAAAATTGCTGAAATCTTAAATGACCAAGCGAGCATTTGACTCTTTTATTACAAAGTGTACTTACTATCAAAGCTTGTTATATTTACATTTCACTGTGCCGATTACAATGTAGTTAAGGAATATATCTTGGGGAGTTATGGGTGGGAACCTGAGGCAGACCGACAATGATTTGGGAAATTTTAGAAAATCACCTACCAAACCTATGTCGAAATTGAATGGGAAAAAGAACGACAATATGATAGCTGGTGCTCATCTAAAAGGGTTGATAAAGATTATGGTAACCTTAAAGAACACATATTACCTGAAGACTTCAAGAATACCATATCTTGATGAGAAAAAGGTGTAAACTCTGGATGTATCGCCGAGAACAGCTGACGATTATTCCTTGACTTACAAATTTCTTTTTAGCCTATAAGCCTTACACTCAGCAGACTTCTGGTAAAAAGCTATTTCAGTCTAAATACATGCTCTTCCAAATCTCAATCTGGCACAACTTTTAGGAATCAAGTTTTTGATGAGACTGATCAGAAATCCTTATCTCCTCCTACGTGTACAATTTTGAAACAAGAAAAGCCACGTTTTTTTCTGATTAATATCGTGTGTTAAATAAGCAACAGAATCACGGCCATGTATTGAAAGCAATATCTTTGTCGGGTCCAAAACACCCAAGTATGATTTTATTATGGAGAGTTATGAACCCACGACCTCTCGCTTCCATTCTTTAATTACAGAACAGTGGTAGGTGCAAAAGTAAGTTCTGACTTACCATTAACTCGATTCAACTTTAGGAATGCTGTTCCATGGAAGAATTAGACATTGTCTTTTTCACTGCACACATCATAAAGAAGCGACTCTTTTTTTAAAACAGGTAAATTATGCGGCACACACGTCAACGCCGAAATATGATAGGCTCAAAATGTTATACTTTAATGTATACTTTCATTAATTTAACCTCCGGTGGCCTAGTGGTTAGAGCGTCCGCCTCGGATGTGGGAGGTCGTGGGTTCGATCCCCGTCTGAGTAATACCAAAGACTTACAAAAATGGTACTAACAGCTGCCTCACTTGGCGCTCAGCTTTAAGAGGTTAGTGTTAGGACTGGTGAGCCTGGTGTCAGGATAATGTGACTGGGTGGGACATCATGCTACATGTCTGCGGCATGATGCCCCTGTGTTAGACATCACTATAAACTGCTACACTGCAGATATCGTAGCGATATGACAAAATTTTTTTTTTAAAGCTACGTTAAAGTCCTAATCACATACACACATTAATTTAACACACTCAAGCGATTTCTAAAATGATGCGATCATGTTATTACCTATTTTAGCCTACATAGTGAAACGGTTCTATGATGCATGGATGTTATTTAAGTATAACCTTTTGAGCCAATCATACGTCTTTGACGTGTGTGCAGATGTGGAAGACAATACTGCAGTAGGAAAGAAATACTACCAATGGATAAAGGGCCAGTTCACTTCCCAAGTTATGTCATCTGCCATCATATATTGTACCTTGCACCTCCAAGATGTAATGTCGTTCCTTTTTCTGCATTATCACGACCTTCTAAAGCGTTCACACATCGGAAACAACATGCGACATTTCCTGTGGACGACTAGTTCATATGTGTATTTTGTACTTTCACGAATTTCTCACAATCCCATCTCTGCAGATTTGTCATTACTCCTGTTTTGTATCGACCTAAAAATAATCATATCCATGCTGAAAGTTCTCAGCTTAATCAAACTTCTATCTTCAGTGTATTTTGTTGCCAAAAAAAAAACGCTGGTATTCCGCATAAATTAGATCAACTGATCTTTAAAATCATGCCCCTGTAAAGAGTCCTTTGCAAGTCAGCAAGTTCGCCCGTTACATACTTAATTAGGAATAAAGCTAGATTGTCCTTTCCTTTCTTCAGTAAGTAGTTAGTTACCAATTTAGTTAACTGGATAGTCTTGTGAGAATATGCTTAGTGGGACTGTATTTAGGTTACTGACAAAAGTTAAGTATTGGGGCAATCTGAATGCAAGTCAATAAATAATCAGACAAGATTGGATTAGTGGAAGGAATGAAGGAAGGACGAGTAAATATATGACTGTATATACGAAGGCTAGTAGGGAAGACTGCACGTATAGATAATAGTTTATAGTCTCTACCAGTAGTGAAGTGGGGCACTTTAGCCTCAATGGGAATTAGTATTAAAAACACCCCTGGGTCACTTTAGCCTCAATGGGAAATTTAACATTACGAAAACACCTGGGTCACTTTAGCCTCAAGGGAATTTAACATGGGAAAAAAGTTTGGGTCTGTTGAGCCTCAAGGGGAATTTAACATGGGAAAAATGTTTGGGTCTGTTGAGCCTCAAGGGGAATTGAACATGGAAAATAATCTTGGGTTTGTTGAGCCTCAAGGGGAATTGAACATAGGGAGTAAATCGTGGGACTGTCTAGGGACAAGGGGAATTGAACAGGAGATTTTTTTGTTTTTAAAAATAAAAAAAAATGGGGTAGGCAATTGAAAGTCTATCTCTTTTCGAGAGATGTGGGTGGCCCTGAAAAGGGCCTTTGGGTTTCTTCTTCTTCTTCTAACTCCTCCACTTCTTCCACCATCCCCTTATCTTTCCTAAAATTCCTTTCTTCTTCTCCTTCGTCTCTGGCATCCAGTCAGGATGGCCTAGCGCTCTGAATTTCTCCTGTATTCGTATCCAGTTATGGTTGAGTTTGTCTAAGTTTTCTGTTCTCTTTCTATTTTCTTCTTTTCTTTCCTTAGACGACTTTTCTTTGATGTTCTTGACCTCTTCGGTCAGCACTTTCCTCATTACTTCTTCCGCTTTCTTAAGCTTGTCTAAGCCCCACTTCACAAAAGACCAATCTGTCCATTCTACAATGTCTTCTAATAAACACCTTACACTCGTCACATAAACTATGGCTTCTTTCAACTTGCCCCAATAATCTACTATCCACACAAACGTACGTGATCGCTTACAAACACACACACACACACAAATAAAAAAGAGTCAGTGTTTATATTCACACTACTCTACATACACACACATTGGCAAATCGATTACTATTTCTTTTCTAAAGGTTTGGGTAGCCCTGAAAAGGGCTGTTTGTTTTTGAACTCCATGGCACCTGGTTAATGATGGCACCTTCCAGGCCTGGCACCACACACACATCTTCTTCCCCAGTCTCTTTTCACTCTTTTTTGTGGGAGAGCAGAGGCGGGATAAGTGGCTTCAGAATCCCAATTTTCTGTCTCTGGGATTCTGAAATTTCCTCTCTCCTTTTCCTCCTCTTCTTTTTTTCTTCTTTCCTCCTCCTCTTTCATCCTTCCCTCTTCGACAATGGCCTCCGCGGCCAGTTCATTTAGTATGTGCCTGGCATATTCCAAGTGCATCTGGAGTTCTAGAAGCTTTACAATTCTGGTATTCATTGTCTTGTTAACGAATGAACAGGGTAGCTAGACTGCCCAGCGATTTTCAATTTATACTAAAAGCGCGGACGTGAAGGAAAACATCCCCCTAAAACAAAATTGATATTACCTAGATCATGACCAAACAACGCGCGGACCTGAAAGAAACACTCACTCACTTTTTTTTACTAACCATTACTAATTTAAAAATTTTCATTAATCACTTCAGTATACTATCCACATACGCAAAGCAATCAAACCCCAAATCTACTCTCCCCACACGTCAAACAGCAAAAAAATCATGATCATAATCTACTATCCACACAAACTTACGTGAGCACTTACAAACACACAATCATATACACAAACACATACACTCACACTATAAAAAAGCGTCAGTGTTTATATTCACACTACTCTACATACACACATTGGCAAATCAATTGTTAATTCTTTTATAGAGTATTTGGTAGCCCTGAAAAGGGCTGTTTTTTGTTTGCTACGGCAATCTTTTAGTTTCTAAGAATGCGATGTCCTCTGACGATAGACTTTCTGACAAAAGGTCTGCTTCTTCGGAAAGAGAAGAAGAATTCTTTGGTGTCGATACGACAATCGACAAAGCCTCTGTCAGGTTCAGGTTGCTGGTGCTGCTGTTGTTGTTGTTGCTGCTCTCTCTCTGCTGTTTCTGAAGTCTGTACTTCTCTGTCCATTCTTCTTTCTCCCTGTTCACTTCTTCTCTGAAGAGCTCTTCTATCAGGTCTTCAGTGACTGTTAACATTCTCACATTCTCTATCTCTTCTGGCTTCGGTATCAGACTGTGTCTGATCCTATGCAAATTCACGTAGGTTTCGTTTAGCTTAGCTAGTTTGGAGCACATCTGCGTAGGAGGATGAGTCGACAATGGATGGTTAGACTGAAGGCTACCCCCGGCTTTAAAGTCAAAGCGCGGACGTGAAGGAAAACATCCCCACACGGTTTTCGAGCCGCAACATTCAATGAGTGTCATGAGAGGGATAGTAAGAAGTCAAATAGCATGAATCAAAATTATTATAGCCAAACAGACGACAAAGGCATTTTTTTTCAAAACACAACATTTTTTATATAAAATCACTTAACACTAACAAACAACTCTAACATTTTTTAACAATAACCCAACAATATAACATCAAACATTAATTTTTTGCAACTCACACATTATTTTGGACAAGGCTGACAACGTTGTGAATGAAATTGTGATTTCCACTGTTGGAAGTCATTAGGCCATTGATGGACACTACGTTTCCTAGCTTGAGACAAAATATAAGCATAATGGTCACAAAACCATTGATCTACTTTCACATCGTTTCTAGAAGAAGAACGAGGATCAAAATGAGTCACTAAATGTTCTAAGGAATAGCCCTGGCTGCGATGATGTAGAAAATACACACAATATTGTCCACACACCAAGGAATCTGTGCCTTGCAATTTCACATTATTGAATCGGGTGGTCTGAGCATTTCTTCTCATAAAGTCGATGATATCATCTTCCAAAGGAGGCAATCCGTACGAATCGAAATATTCCACACATCCTTCTTGAGGAAAGTAGACGGCTACCCAGTGGGTTCCTGGGAGATGACTGTCGTCCGTGTTGATCACATAAGCTTGATGGTCTTGAGGTTTGCGATGAGGGAGTTCATCTTTAGCACAGACGACAGGATTCCAAGAAGCCGTGTACGAACTGTGGTTCAAAAGGTAATAAAGTTCCAGGTATCCATGTTTTGTGTGGGGTTTTTTTTCTTCACAGGTAATGATAAGTGATCAATTAGATCCTGACTTTTTGCTTGAAAATGTCTGACAAGTAAAAGGCGTTTAGATCCGACTTCTTACTCTGGTCCAAGAGAGACTCGATGCGACGGCACTCCAGAGATGTTAATGGAGGAGAAGAATGTTTATCCAAGCCTTTATACCACTCGTTCAACACGAATTCTATCTCGATGTGATCCCAAGCTTTGTCCAGATATTCGTCCAATTTTTCTTCTTGACTCAACATCAGACATTTGTCGTGTTGAATTTGACTGGGATGATCGTTGTGACATCCATAGCACTCTTCCTTGATCAATTCTTTCATTATATCTGCCAGGACTGTAGCAAAACAGGAAACTAAATGGGCTTCTTGTTCTGGCCATCTTGACTTCATCATGATAACTTCTTCGTCTTGGGATTCTTTTTCTTCTTCCCCGGTCTCCTCACATTCCATCTCCAAAGTTTCTCCACTAGGTAAAGAGGGATAACAGTCTTCCATAGCTTCTAATAGTCTAGAATGACTTCTCTCAAACTGTTGATTTCTATGGTATTGTCAAATTCTGCATACAGGAGGACGTTCACTGTGTGATCTGGAGGTGGATTTGCAAACTGAAGTTCCACACGAATCTGACCCGATTTTATAGGGTGGAAATGTCCCTCGTCGCTGCCTTGGTCTGGAGTGAAATCAAAACCCAACAAAGCATAGCCTCCTGCATAATCGTCATACGAAATACCGTGACTGGTGTTGGTTCCTAACTGTCCCGTGGCTTCGTACAGGGACAAGTACGATCTCAAATAATTCTTCGCGACACCAAAGTTAGGCTCAAAGGGTCGGGTACACAAGGTCTTGCCGTCGCGACTGACTTCGATCTTGGACACATTGTAATGTTGAAACTCGAAAGGATTTTGATCGTGGGTTCCGTTGAAGGCTGAATTCCTGACGATACCAACAATCAAACGGTTGGGTAACTGTCCTTGGAACTGTCCAGCGGGAATGGTGAACGTTTTCACTTCTACGCGTCGTATCGGATACTTGGCGGTCGTTCTGCTCAACGACTGACTGACGTCGTTTCCCACTTTAAGTAACACTTCCACACGACGCACGTAAAGTCGGGCTTCTTGAAAGATAGTTTTGTATTCATTGGCATGGGCCATCAAATGGAAAGCGGCACTGCTACGATTCAGTCTCAGACGGATATCCACCCCGTTCAGCAAATACTTTTCTTGTAACCACATGTCCAAATGCAAACGATCCATCGGTTCTAAACTTCGCCCTTGCAGAATTTTCTTACGACGGTCGTTAAACCCCACATTGTGAGGATTGTCATCTTCTGTCAGGACTGTGTCGCTAAACGTGGCTACACCTGCCGTGTCAGGTTTCCATACTACGCAAGCATCCAGATGAGTATTCTTGGCTTCTTTTCCGTACGTCAAGAGATTTTCCAGGTAGGCACGATATGGGTAAGTATCCATGCTGCTGCTGACCAGTTTGTTATTCAAGTACAAGTCCACTTCGCTGAACAAGGAATGCATGAAATTGTTGACAGGAGCTACTCTAACATCGCCTCCTGAATTGGTGTTGTCCGTTTTGATCACTTTCACTTTCAAATACAGGTAACTGCTATTCAGATCGATGTAACCTTCGGGTTGTCCTTTGATTTCAAACTCGATGGGAGCGGAATCCGTCAAAGAGGAGACGGGGTGAAATTCCACCCACTGGGATTCTTGCATGGTCATCATCGTGGGGGGCCATGACAAACAGATCCAGTTCCGACTTGGAACAAGCGCTAGACTCTCGGTGGATCATTTTTTTCTCTTTCTCAATAATCGAAAACGTCTAAGTCTCGAACGGTTCTTCTTTTCTTTGTCTTTCTAGCTTCAGACGTGTGAAGTCTGGTGAAAGGGTGTTTTCTTCGTCGTCTCTTTCTGCCTTGTCCTTGCTGAATGCCTGACTCGGTAGCGTCCAGAGCATTTATAGGTGTTTCTCGTCGGCCCAAAAGGTCTTTGCCCGTTTGCAGCAAGACATTTTGCCTGCCCTCATGAAGGCTTCTTTAGGGTTTTGTTTGTCGATGATGACATTTTGGAGAAATTCTTTGCCTTGCGTCAGTGCCGCATCTTTCAAGGCGTGCAATCCGCGTGTCACCATCGGTTTCAACACCGGAGCCACCGAACGAAAGGCCGATTTCAGCATATCTCCTAAACCGTGTCCTCGCTGTCGAGCAACCCCTCGGTACACTGGATACATGACTTACGAATCGTGAGAGAACCGTTTTCGAAAATGGAGTTTCACCGTGACATTTCCTTTGGTGAATGGAATATTTTGTCCCAGATCTCCTTTTATAGCAATGTTGACCGTGTCCAAATACGACTTACTGACAGGCAAATAGTGAGGGTGTACAAATTCGCGGTGAACGTGGTAAGTGTTTCCACCTTCCTCGTCAGTGGCCGTGGCAGAATCCACTTTGAAAGGAATGGCACGCAGTAACGGCACAGAGGTGTGTCCCACCATGTTGTACTCCACCACATCGGAGTACACAAACATCAAATTCAGTCCTTGGTTCAGTTCTACCGGGGCACGAAATAACTTGCTAAAAGACTCGTTGTCGTAAATGATTGGTAATTCGTTTTTCTTGAGCATGGCCATTCTCATGTCCATGTTTCCGCCCAACATGTCAAACAAATCAGGACAAAATAAAATGGACACGATTTTACTCCCGTCAAATTTCATCAAGAAGCGACGAGCTGCTTTGTGGTACTCCATGGTGACACTTTTTTGACACTTTCCAAAGCTTTCAGAAACACGACATTAAACCTGGAGGTTATGGTGCTGACCAAATGTTGACCACTAAAATAATAGCCTGGGGGAAAGAACAAGTGATAGGTGGTGTACTTTTGATTTTTTGTGCCAGGGGTTTTCTTGTCATATTTGCCATAGGTATCCAAGAACTGTTGCATTTGTTCATCATGAACTTCCACATCAAAAAAATTTTGATTGGGAAGGACATTGAGGAATTGAGTCGGGTGAATGATCTCTACTAAAGCCACTTCCCAATGGGCTTCGTGATCTAATGGGATGGTCTGAGTTAATTTGGCCGTGTAACAGCACAACGTGTTCTTGGGAAACACCTCTATGGAACTGTCACTGGGTAAGGTTAAGTAAAATTGGTTTTGGTGACTCATAATTCCAGAGTTCTGTGGCTGTCCGAGGGGTTACTGGACGTCAGAGGCGTGTCTCCGCCCAAAACAGGGTTGTTGTTGTTATTGGAGTGGTGACTGACACTGGCACTGGACACAAGGTTCCCGTTGTTCCCGTTGGAAGAGAATTTCAGAGAGGGATTGGGAAGCAGGTAACCAATGAAGCTGCTCAATAAAATGGTCCACAATTGTTTGTCTCCTTGTTGCAAACTTAAATTGGCAATGGCTGCCCCGATGACACAATACACCACGAAGATTTGGCAGAAAAAGACGATTTGTGTTTTAGGCACACGTTCTCCACACCACACCCACAAAGGTTGTTTTTGTAAATCTTGCAGAGAAGAACTGGGTGAAGGAGTTGTTGACGTAGCTGCGTCCGTGTGAAAGGGCATGATGGTCACTTTTTTATAGTCGATGACTTGCGAAGCGTCGATCCAAGAATCAAAACTGGGTGGATATCCTTTCCAACGTACTTTGACTTCTTTGACACGTCGTTTGCTCACTTTACGGGTTCTGCGTTCGAGAATGCTTTCGATGTCGTACACGTCGTCTTCTTTTTTGGTGACACTTTGTAACTCGGGTAAGTAAAACGTTCCTTTGAGCACTTCTCCGTTCATGTCTTCCAATTTATAGACGGCAGGATGACGACCATGCACTAGTCCAGTGACACGAAACAATTCGGTCGTCCAGTTAGGTAAGTAACCTTTGTCGAAAGTGCGTTTGGTTTTGCCAATACGTACCCAATCTCCTACGGCCAACACTCCACTTTTCTTGGGGACAGCCCTCGTCGGGGACGTACCAAACAGGCGCTCAAACACCAACACTTCGTTCTTGGGAGTCACTTCTTGCGGAGCAAGTCCGATGCTTCGATGGTAAGATTGGTTGTACGCTTGCACCAGGTGCGGTAAGATGTTGATGTACTTCAGAGTGTGGTGATGCGTAAAATATTTCCACATGCGTTCTTTCAAAGTGCTTTGAAAACGTTCCACGATGCTGGCTTTGGTTTCGGGATTCTCGGTGGTAAAAAAAATGAATGTCACGTTTCTTTAATTCTTTTTGGAAAGTTTGATTCAGAAATTCGGTACCTTTGTCCGTTTGCCATCGAAGAGGGTGACGACCGCTTTGTTTCAACACTCGTTGCAGGGCTCGCACTAACTCGCTGCTCGATTTGGAAGTCAAGGGTACGACCCAGGCAAATTTGGAAAAGACGTCGACGACACAAAACAAATATTTGTAGCCACGATTGTAGCTGGCCAAATGAGAGACATCGGCTAAATCGGCTTGCCATTGATGATCGATGCCTTCCACTCGGGTGCGACTTCTGGAAAACTTGCGTCGAATGGGTTTGTGTAAAGTGTAGGTAGCTTGTTCTTGTAACCATCGTTGCACTTGAGGTAAACGGAGACTTTTCAGTCGTGTTTTGGCAGCACGATACAATTTTTGAACTCCTGCGTAACCTGCAGGATGGGAGGGATCGTAGTAAATGCTGGCTAAGACTTTTTCCATTTGTTGGTTTGTGTGTTAATAAGGCACCCACTCTTCGAGGATGCTACTTTGGGTGGGTCGAAAGGGTGGTTTGGAAACGGATTTACGTGTCCGATGGGCTACGGGAGTAGAAGTCGAAGGTAGTGGTGGTGGAGGTGGCAATGGAATGGTTTTGGTCTTCTTTTCTTTTTTCACTTCTGGTTTCCCTTCTTTATTTTTCACTTCTGTAAAAGGAGGAGTGGACATTATCTTTTTAACCCAAGCTTTCATTCCTTTTCGTTGGGGTGTGGGGGACGGGGTCAACAAGGATGCTGCAATCTTACTTGAAATGGGAGCTGCTGACGGTGTTTGAAACACTTTTCGTATCTCTTCTTCCTCAGGTCTTCGTGGGGTAGCATCTCTGGTGACCCCTGGGGATGGTAGTGCTGGTGGTGGTGGTAGTGATGATGGTGCTGGACTTTTCATCAAGGTCTTAAAATCTTTCAGAGTGGGTAGAGCTGTTTCGTCTAAAGCTTTCTGGTGAAAGAGTTGCAGTCGTTGCAAGAGTTGACCGTACTTTTGCGATTTTTCTGTTTCGGACAAATCTTGGCGATCCATCAAGGACTGCAATTCGTGTTGTAACTGGGACATCTCGCTCAAATTGGGATTGGGAGGTAAATGCGGGGTGCGTTGTTCTTGCCAACGATGGTATTCCATCCATCGTTGTAAGGCACTAAAGCTAGATTTCGTCCTTCCATGGGGTTGTCAGGGGTCGATTCTAAGATCTTGGGACTTCAGAGGGCCCTTTTATCTGCTCACACCAGTCCTCCCAACATGGTTCCCAAGACTCCTTTCAGCAATGGGCCTAACAAGAGGGGTAAAATGTCTCCAAGCTGGACCAACATCTTCTTCTTTTGACGAAGGGGAATTTTCTTTTGAACCATTTGGCGAAGAACGTGACGATGTTTGCCTAAGCATTGTTTCTGGTGTTTGGACAAAGGGATCGTGCCTTTCAACACGTTCAAACAACATTCGCACACGGTATCGATGACCTCTTTGGAAGCTGATTGAATGAGTTTTTTTCGTAGGGGTGGAGAAGCTTTGGACAGGACAGATAACATGTCCCCATGTTTGACTAAACGAGGAGGCAGTCCTTTCCTTTTCTTTCCTTGGGGTTGTTTAGAAGAGGGATGTTTTCTGGAGGTGACATCTTTGAGTCTTCAGCACCAAAAACACTGATACCCCTACTCGGTCACAGGCCTTTTTTATACTGGAACGCGTCGCCACTGGTTGTCTTTACGGCGTATCAACTTCAGGACAGGCATGACACGTCGTGCATGGGTACGTAATGGGCTAAATCGAGCCAGTTCTTGCTTGGATAAATCCAGTAAACTTTGTAACATGCCCGATCTTTCTTGAACTTTGATTTTGGGAGAAGGTACTTTGTAAGCAGCGGCCACTGCCACTAAATTGGAGGGTCCTGCCACTGGGGAAGTTCTTGGGGTCATCAACGGAGAAGTTCTTGGTGTAATCAACGTCTCCAAGTACTCTTCAGTTCTTGGTGTCATCAACGGAGAAGTGAATGAACCTGAGGCTACCGGAGACGCGGTCACCGCCTTTGCAGGTCGTGGTTTGCGAGTGTAAGGTTGCGTCCTGGCCGAAGTGCCTCTCTTGCGACTAGTTTTCTTCTGTGGACTTTTCTTTTCCTGGGGACTTTTTCTCCGTTTCTTTTTCGGGGGGCTTTTCTTTTTCCGTGGTGGTGACTGGTAAGAGGAGGGTCCCGCCACTGGAGAAGTTCTTGGAGACACGGGTCTCCTTGGGGACTTGGCCTTGGCACTGTGGCTCTTTTTCTTCTTCTTGGAGCTTCGTTTGACTTTTTTCTTGGGGAGAAGTTTGGGAGCATTAGGATCCCATCTTAAGAGACAGCGAATGATGACCCCTCCAAGAGTACCGCTCCCTTCAGGTTTCAAAATGATTTGTTTTTTGGTTTGAGTGTCGATGCGAGGATCCGCCAGTTGGGTCAAAGCGACTTTGTTTCGATCGAAAAAGCGTTTGGTTTGATGAGGAATCTGAATGATCCCTTGTAGTAATTGACGTGCTGTCACCGTGAACCATCATAAGACTTCTTTGAGACTAGCTTCTAAGACACGAGCCCGTATTTGTGGATTTTTTTCTCGACTGATGCCATACAAGGCACGAATCAATTTGACGGGAAGATGCGGCTGAAGGGACGTCATGTTGACGCTGTGTGAGACAGACGAAAAGTGTCTGAGGTTTTTTTAGATTTTTTTGTTGAGTGAAGTTAAGTCGAGGACGGAGACGTGTACAGGACAGGCCCTCCGTCTTGGCACCAGTGGTGAAACAAGTGGGTACGAAATGGCAAATCATCGGGGGTCGTAGGTTTCAAATCGACGAGTAAATAGGCGTGTGGCGTTTGAGTGGCATCGTCGTACGCCTGAGTCAGCCAAGGCGTTCCTAACTGTTTGGCTAAGACTTGCACTTGCGATTTATCTCGAGGGCTTTTAAACAAGACCACGCAATGTGCATTGAGACTGATGGTGCGATGGGCTTTACTTTGTTGAAACAACTTTTGGGTGATGTAAACGACACTGGCATTACGATGATGCCCTTTGCGCGTGAACCGTAGTTTAATTTCTTCTTCGTCTTCTCCTAACATGTCGTCGAAAATGACCAAATGGGTTTGACGGGAGTCAGAGACGATGCCGTCGTCTTCTTTAGGAATGCCTTCCACAAACACGATGGAATCGCCTTGACTTTCTCGCAAGAGGCTGTACGCCGATTGCCACTCTTTGTAACACCACACGATCCGTTGAGGTGGTCGATCGATCAAATGATGTTTATGATCGATCAAACGTTTGACGAATTCGGTTTTGCCTGAACCGCTAGGTCCAGCAATGAGCATGTTAAAGGGATGGCGAAGATACAAAGCCTCCCAACTGGCACGATCTAAGTGTTCGATGATCTTGACAGTGGAGGAAGAGGGAGCAGAGACAGCAGAGGTAGCCATAGTGTTAGGAATGTCACTTGTGACACGAAAACAGACAAGACAAGAGTTTATATACTTTTTTCAGAACACGTTTATTGAATGTTTTAAACATGAACACGAAAGACAAAAATACATAAAAGCCAAAGGCTTAAGTACAACGATAAAAGGCACATGATAACCACTAACGTGGAATAAAAACAAGTGTCTGTACAACATGTTTTGGGTAATGTTCTGACCAGTTCTATAGGGATAAGGTCACACAAGTGTCCTCCCGAAGGGGTCTTTCAGGCATGTCCACGACAGTCCTACCCTGGGTGACGGGTTCTTCTGGTACTGTCACTAACACAGGTTGAAAAGTAACTTTTTTCCTTGAACAACTCTCGTGCATACTGGGCCACTTCTTGGGTCCAAGCCTCAAAATCCCATTCTTTCCAGGCACGGACATCTGTCCAATGGGGGTGTAAGTCACAAGCTACACACACATCGTCATACACGTCTTGGGTAGCTAAAAGTTGACGAATCTTTTTTTCCCGTAGAGGTCGAGAAGTATCCAGATGAAAACGCAAGGCTTTGAACAAAAGGAGTCTTTCGTGACCATTTAAGGCCATTTGGGTGGTAAGTACTGATCGTAAAGAGTCCACAAGGAATCGGCTGGTAAACGAAATCCTAGAAAACAAGTCACTAAGACACACACCACTTGTCGACCCAAATTGAATGAATACAGTTCTTCTAATAATCGATGGCAATGATCCACGGTTTGAATATGGTCATTGAGTTCCTTCCACGGAATCTGTTCAATTACATGTGACATAAGTCGTGGCATGGCAGCCTGTTTTTATAGTCTCTTTGTTTCGGAAACAATACACGTACTTTCTAGCCAGAGATCTTCGTTCTCCAGTGGGGAATCTAAATCTTGCATACTGTAACCGAAACGTCAGAGTTTGTTTAGAAGTTTCCTCTTCCGCTAAGTAGATTCCACGTAAAATGTTGGTAATCCTTTAACTTGTCTTCCTCAATGCGTTGCACTAGGTGAATCTCGAAGTAACCAAAATGATGAACACGTGGATCATCGGGGCCCTGGAAGTATTAAACAAGGTCTGACCACTGAAACAATTCCTGACGAATCAGTTCTCTTATACCATTCAGGTACCAGTGGTTAAAGATCTGGTGACGTAACGGATGCAACTGTTCTTTACGTTTGACTTGTATTTTGACCAGGTCTCGGTAAATGCGTTCTCTCAACTCCACAGGCAAAGCACGAATGTTCCCTAGCAAAGTATCCATGAATAGGTCATACTAAAATCTTTCTAACACAAGAAATGTACCGTTTGCACAGGCATGGTTTTACTTCAGTGCCAAATTTAAATCGTTTAGTCACTAATTTACACATTACAATTCGTTCAGAAGTTTCCTCTTTCACTAAGTTGACATTGTGTAAAAGATGTCGGTAATTCGTTAACTCTTCCTCTGGAATTCGATGCAGTAAGTTTACATTGTAGTAGATAGAATCATCAATAGCAAACCAATCCTTTTTAAAACCAGGGGGTTGTTGATCAATGTCTGTCCAATGGAACACTTTCAACTGAATCAGTCCTTTTATAGCATTCAGGTACCAGTGATTAAACATCTGGTGACGTAACGGATGCAATTGTTCTTTACGTTTGACTTGTATTTTGACCAGCTCTCGGTAAATCCTTTCTCTCAACTCCACAGGCAACGTGCGAATGTTCTCTTGTAAAGTATCCATAAACAGATTATGGTAAGTTACTTCAATGTCTCGGTCCCACTAAGGGTAAGTAATGACAATTCGGTGACCATCGAGCATGTTCTACGTAGGCCAAATCTTGTGGTTCCCAGTGGTGAAGTGACACACCGCAACTGAAGCACCTGACTTTATCTCCTTCGCCCAAGTAGAACAATCCGGCTCTGGCTAATTCTTCAGGGGTCGGACCTCCCAGATACTTAGGCCATTTTCCTTTGAACGATTGAAGACGATTTTCAAAGTCGCAGTATTCCGACAAAGGCAAAGGGAACGAATATTCGTCTTTCACAGGTTCGTTTCGATGAGGGTTGGGTGACATGGGTAGGAGTTTGCTCAGGGCTGTATGACATCCGTAGGGGGGTAGACGTGAAGGTGGACATCCACCTTTAAAACGAAACCCAGTAAAATGTCCAAGAGGACGAGCGACATCGCCTTCGCATCCCTCAGGTTTAACACGCACAGCATCACTTTCCATGAAAGGGGTAGTGAGAACAAAGTTCCCATGAAGCTTTACGGCATCACTAAGGTCACAGCGTACAGCATCGTTCCCATCGCAAGGCTCACAATCGCATTCCACTTCAGAAGCCCCAAACTTGAAGTGTGCCTGTCTGAACTTGTTTTGTGTTTCTCTGAAAGTATTCATCTTGTTCACTTGGTCTTGGTAGTCACAATGAACAATCGATCTTGCCTAGGGTTCCTTTTTATATACAGACCAATACCGGCGTGTCCATACGGCAAGGTGAAATGATTGGGAAGTCGCACTCGCTTCTGGTACACAATTTGATAGACTTTTTCCAAGGGTCGACTGACGATGTGGTGAGTGGGTAAACGTACAATCTTGTTGGGTTGATAGGTGGTCACTTTAAAGTGTTCATCCTCTCCAGATTGCAAGGCTTCTTTCAATACCCCAAAGTTGACCACACGACTGGTACGATAATTCAGAGTCAATCCTTTCACTTTACACTTCGTGTGCACTTCTCCTTGTGGGTCCCTGTATTCGTAGCCGTAATTTTTGGGACCGCCACTGACGAAACTTAGAATCTTGTCGTCGGGATGCTCGTCTGTCCAGGCTCCTAAACGGTCTCCTTCGATGTCAGGGTGCTGTTGACTCGGGTGATGGATGTAAATGCAACTGTCCGTGTCAAAGTACAGGACGCGTTCCCCTAACAGTTCTAAAGCTTCGTACAATTTTAAGCGAGCATGAACTGTCACGTAAGCCGCAATGATGACATTTCCAAAAGGGTCGTCTTGTACAAAGTCCAGATCTTCTTCGTAATTGACCAAGATCAAATCCTCGCGAACGACGTCCACGTGTTTCATGAATTTGGTTTTGTCGTGAATCATCTGAAAGGTTCTGTCAAATACTCTGTTTTGGGTAAACACGGACGTTGTGCCATTTTACCCCACAAGCAATTTAACATCACTCTGGCAAACGATCGCCTGCCTTCGTTTTTCTCGATGTGATCTAAAGTAATGCCTTCTTGTGCCCAGTATTTCTCTTTGAATGTCTTTTGGTCTTCGGGAGTGTGACACCAGGAAGCATAGCCACTAGCTTCTTGTTTCAGTTTCAAAAAGGCATCCACGTAGTCGGCGAAAATGCCTTTCTGCGTGGGGTCACCCTTGTGGTATTGTTGTGTCTTGGGAAAGTGACAAATTTCGTACACTTCTAACAGTTGATATCCCATGTCCAGAGCTTTGAACAATTCTACGCTGACCCAGGTTCCCGTCAAAGCCCGTTCTTCCTGGGTGTGATGACAAGGCTGATCTTGGTTGCACGTTTCGGCACAAGTACGGCACAAAGGAAACATCAGTTTGCCTTGGCAATGGTGAGGTAAGACGGGATGGTACAAGTCCTTGGGAGGCAAAACTTTGCACTTGATCAAGCCTTCGTATTGTCGAATGTTTTTCAGGTCGATGTGTTCCGTGAACAATTGTGGGTGCCCTCCAGGAAAGCGACAATATTTGCATAGGTAGGGATACAGCGAACACGCGTCCCAGTATTTGATTTCTTCTCCTTTCTCTTCGTCGGCTTGGTACAGCAAACAGGTGGCATTGGTCCTTCCTCCGTACAAACTGTCCTCTGGGTTCAGGGGGTCCATGAACTGGTAACTTTCCACGAGGCGTTTAAATTCGGGATCAGTTTTCAAACGGTGATCGTATTCGTGTTCCCACATTTGCACCACTTGGTATCCTTCCTGTTCTAACTTTAGGCGTCGCTGACAAGTGGCCTGGTACAAGTCTTCCATGGTTCGTTGTAAAAACTGATTTTTAGTGCCACGGTCAGGGTAACAGACGGGACATCCGTGAAATAAGCAACCGTTAAACTCGTGCACGATCTTGGGGTTTTCTAAGTCCCAGCCATCGACCGAATACGTTCCAATAGTCTTTTCGCCCCCTCCGTTGCGAGCATGCTGAATCCATTTGTCTTCCTTGTCGCACAAGTAATGTAACCAACGTAGGGCTTTGACCGAGTATTGACGTTTCACATAGTTGGTCGTTTGAGGACTGATGACAGCCACGGTGTTTTCAGGCATGAGTCGTTGCCGGTACACTAAGGAACACGCTTTGGCAATGGTGCAAGCTTCTTTCAAAGGATCGACCCCTACGTGTTCCATGAACAGTTCTCGAAAGATTCCACAGCAACGTCATAAAATGTCCACGTCGGAACGACAATACTTTAACATTTCTTCCTGAAAGTCGAAAGGGTCCGAGGCGTGAGCTTGGTACCAAGCGTAGAAAGCTTCTCGTTGTTCGGTACGCATGTTGTCAGGGTCGTAATAGTGAGCCTCAGGTAAATGGGGTAGAACGGTGTGTTGATTGGCTTCCGTATTGAAAAAGTGTGGAAAGTACCCTTTAGCCATTTCTTTCATTCCAAATGTTTAAGGCGTTCGGCTCAAAGGCGTGGCCAAGTAACTCATCGAATCTTTAAACTGTACTTGTCCCACTTGCATGAAAATGATTTTGGCTCCGTTCAAAGTGACTTTAGGACGCTCGGTGCCTTGTTCCGTATAGTATCTCAAAAGAAACTGTCCATCGTATCCGGAGAAATTGTGAGCCATCACTGTGACATGACGATGACAATCTCCGTAACGTTCGATGTCCTCTTGGCTCCACGTCTTGTCGATGGGGTCTAAGACCCATTGTGCAAAATCGGCTAGCGTGTTCGGTCCCCGAAAGATTTTTTCACGCCCTCCGGGAATCTTACTGCAGTGAGGGCAATGACTGAAGATAGGTTCCTGAATGCACTTCTCGCACGCTCGATGAGCCACGCAGAAATTAGGAATGTGAATACCGGTCTCTTGCATGCATTCGAAATCGAAAAAGATGAAATTGCCTTTCTTCCTGTGTCCATCCTCTTTCTCTGGTTGGGATTGGTATTTTTGCACGTAGCATTGGTGTTCCAAGTCCACGATGTGGTGACAAATGTGACATTTTTTCTTTCCTGAACATACGTGTGCATTGGCATTATTGGTACGTATGCCTTGTCCACACGTAGGGCACAATCTCAGCAGTTGACAAGCACATTTCTGCTGTGAACCTTGCGTCTTCAAATGTTGTTGGTAACAGGCAGGGCTGACATATGTGCGCAGACAAGCAGAACAATGCACTGGTTCTTGCCCTTCGTTCAGACAGGGTGGAGAGGTCTAACATCCTGAGCATTTCGATCCACAATGTTTGTGTTGTTCTCGATTGTTATAGCCATTGTCACATTTCTCACAGTAATAAACATATCCCAGGAATCCGGTGATACTGGTAATGGTATCGAAATGGTCATCGTGATAATAGACATGAATGTATTTTCCATCCTTAAAGTCTTTCCCTCGAAACAACAGAGGCCCACGCATTTCTTGAGGGTGCACTTTCAAGGTGTAGCGTGGAGCTAGGGCATCTTGCAATGTTTGCATTTCAGGAATGCCACAGGGTGTGTCTTTGGACAGGCCGGCTTGTTGCAACAGGAGTTCTGGTTCACTTCGTTGTTTGGCTCGGTCCGATTGTCGAATAGTTTCCAGGCTCTTTTCCATTCTGCCGTGTCATTCTTGGTAGCATAGGTTCGTCCCACCACGATAGCCCTGGCTAAACACATCTGGTCTTGAGGGTTGTTAATTCGGACGAGACTCTTTTTGGTGCTGCGAAGGTCGTTCACCAATAAGATCTTTCTGCGGCCAGTCCCTTGAGGAGGAGAGACGTGGGTCATGTCCAATGTGGCTTTTCCATCGGTGATGTCAAACTGGTCATTGGATTGTTGCACGTGTTCAATCTTGTCCATGACTTTGGAAGCGGTCAATTCTGCAGGGCTGCTAAACTCGATCCAAACAGGGGATTTCAAACCGTCGTGTTGTATGGAAAGTCTCAAGCGATCGTCTTCTTTGGGTTGACGTTGTCGCTTGAGTGTGGTGAGTAAAGAATCCCACACCCCAGTGATGAACCCTTCTGCTTTCTCCAACGGTACTTCGGACTTGAAATCGTTAAACTTCACCGTGTATTTGTAAGCCGTGGTTCTAAATTTTCTAGAGGAGTGCTTTTCTGTCTCTCGAATGTCATAGTACTTTTCAGGGTTAACTAAGGGTGGTGAACTTTGTTTAGAGGATTTGGATTCTGGTTCACTCATGTCCTCTTCAAAATCACTGGCATGAATTTGTGCCAAGACTTCAGCCCTGGTACGAGGCGATAGATCACGTTTCTGCCTCTTACTTTCTTCTTCTTTCTTCTGAAATGAATTGGATCGTTTCATCTTGATATTAAAAACGTCAAATGACTACAGTTTAAACACCGTGGACTAATTTATAGTCCTAGCAGACCAGCGTATATAAAAGGGTGTGTGTCTTGTCCTTTCACTATTCATTTCACTCTCAAACCGAGCACAACGATGGAAGAGACTACCCAAATCGAACATTTCATCAGAGCTTTGCGAGGGGTCATTAGAAAATTTTCTTCAGACCAGCCGACGGACTACTCTCCTTCCTTGCGAGATAAAAGTCAAGATACAAGGTTGACGTGTTTAGCTCGGGAAGGTCGTATTATCTTCGGTCGTGATAAAGAAGTCTGATACATTTGTTTCAGACTTCTTAACTCCGCTAAAATGTCTAACAGTACCGTGACCGTTTGATTTTCACCCTCTTGTTTCTTTGCTGCTGCTTCTTCTTCTTCTTGTTTTTTTCTTACCTCTTCTTGCTGTTGTTGCTGTAAAAGAAAAGCTTGTTCCGCTTCCTTTTGTCGTTGTATAAATTTCTCCAATTCTTCTTTCTGTCTCTGTCTAAAATTCTCCACGTGTGGTAATGAAGGTGACGAAGGTTCCGGAACAAATTCTTGCGAGGTAAGAAAATCCACAAAATCCCAATTCACCTCTTCTGAAAGTAAGCCCGGGTTCCCTTGTGTAGTCTCCACTGCTGGTGCACCCCAATTGATCGTTTTCTGAGTTTCCGTCATATTGAATAACTGTCGCATGGATTGACAGCGCACAGGCGCTAGCGAATCTATATAGACCACGTGACGTCACAGACTGTTCTCTTCGGATTGGATGCGAGCTGACTGAATTTTGAAACGCGTGTTTGGATTGGTCAATGATTTCAATCCGTTTCAATCCTTCCTCTACCTATAAATAAGCGCAGTTCACTGCATTGATTCACCTGTTCTCGGCGCCTCAACATGTGGACCGACGTTCAATCTTCTACGCTTGTGTCTTCGATGATGTTCAGGACGGACATACCGATGTATGTCCGGTCCAAGTGGACAGTTTTCCATAGGACCACCACCAGCCTATGGATACGTAGGATTTACGTGGAGAGGCAAGGATGTCTCAAAAGAGTCCTGATTTACGGTCCTACAGTGAGGCGCAGCCTAAGGACAAGAAGAAGTCACAGATGCCCTTTATGTTAAGGGCATATATAAACCCAAAGGCCCTTTTCAGGGCCACCCACATCTCTCGAAAAGAGATAGACTTTCAATTGCCTACCCCATTTTTTTAAAATTTTTTTAAAAAAATCCCCTGTTCAATTCCCCTTGTCTCTAGACAGTCCCACGATTTATTCCCTATGTTCAATTCCCATTGAGGCTCAACAGACCCAAAAAATTTTTCCCATGTTAAATTTCCTTGAGGCTAAAGTGACCCAGGTGTTTTCGTAATGTTAAATTTCTCACTGAGGCTAAAGTGACCCAGGGGTGTTTTTAATGCTAATTCCCATTGAGGCTAAAGTGCCCCACTTCACTACTTCTACGCTTTAACTATAATTCCCCTAACCGTCAACTGTTCGTGACTTCGGTAATATAAAATTTTTCCAACTTTCTGACATATTAAACTTTTTATATCTGTATGTAGTGTATGTATTTTGAACTATTAAGCTTAACTGACACTCGTCTGTGCATGATCGATCAAAACTTTAATCAACTCTATATATATTCAATAAAGTATCTAAGTTGTCTCGAACACCAGCAAGCTGTTTCGTCACTGATATATTTTAGTGTGCGCTTTATGATAATTTAATAAAACCAAATAAAATAAATTTGTTTCATTTTGATCAAAATTTTGATACGATTTTCTTGCCATGGTGAAGTTTTGGGAGTGTATTTTTTTAAAGTGCAAACTCTTTCATATTTGTGGTGATCTAATTTCATTTTATAAAGACCAAATTTATATTCAAAGATTTTGCATACATCGAAGAATGTCACAGATACAATAAAAATTTTGAAATTCAAGCACAGATCGAGAGATTGGAAGATATACACAGACAGACAAACAAACATGCTAAGATTGCTAGATATATTTCGGTAATAATACAATTCGTGCCACTGAAATTAGTGGAGAAATGAGTAGTATGGAAGGTACTCGTGTTGATAAGTACGTAAATGTGAAGACAGACGGGCAGGTACGTGTATTTATGCAGATACGTAGTAGATAGACTGAAGTATACTGAGAGAGAGAGAGAGAAATCCACTCTTACCATGATCTGTCTCCTCTACACTCATGGGAATCTCACAATAGGCACCATAAAACCCTGGTAGACACACACATTGGTTGATTAGTGACCCAAAGAAATATCTGAAAATATATACGTTAAATATCTATACGTTAGTCTCCTATGACCCATTCCTGACATCTTGTTGGTTATACTTCATTTACTCTTTAATTTTGCAAACAAGTCGATGAATGTAAAGATTTTTTTACAGACTCTGTGAGGTTGTTTGTACACCTGTATACATCTGACTAAAATAAAGGCATAATACAGCTACAATTTGCATCAAAATTATTGTTTCAAATATTCTGAATTTTTAGAAGAACTTTCCCCATTTCCACACAAACAATCGTAATCATTTCCGATTCCAAGTCAACGACTTCCCAATGTTAATCTCGCGTCATCTTAGTCCAGGCCACTTGGACGTTTGTTGTGAACACTCGTGCGTTTTCGGGTTTAGGCCAATGAATCAGGTTGGGTCTGTTGTTGTTGTTGTAGGGTTTAACGCCATTTTTCAGCACACGAAAGGCTATACATGGCGGCCAGTATTAATGGTGGAGGAAGAACCCGGGAAAACCCCAGAAAAAACCACCGACCCACGAGAAGCTACTGGCAAGCTTTCTCACATACCCACATTAGCCGAATCCTAGACTCGAACCCACGCAGACAGAGGTGAGATGGCAGTGATCCGTAACGGAGAGCGCTTTAGACCAAGGTTGGGTCTGTACAAGCCAAATTGCATGGACCCGGTTTAATACGGTTTTAATCAGCGCTAAGCCCAATGTTCTGTGAATAACTTTCCAAAGAATGAGTGTGCTTTCTGTGTGTGTTCTGGGGGATTTTTAACATAGCTTTAACAATATTTCAATCATATTGCTACGATGTCTGCAGTGTGACAGTTTATTGTCATGTCTAACATTGGGATTCATGCCGCAGACATGCAGCATCATGTCCCACCCAGTCATATTATCCTGACACCAGGCCGACCAGTCCCAACAATAACCTTTTAATGCTGAGCGCCAAGCGACGCAGCTGCTAGTACAATTTTTATAAGTCTTGTGTATGATTCGACCGGGGTTCGAACCCGCGACGTCCCGCATCCAAGGCGGACGCTCTGACCACTAGACCACCAGAGTGGTCTTCAAAGAATGAAACATGTAACGACACGCTGAGTTGTGCTGGTCACAAGAAATACGAACAGATTGAAATGCTTATTCACGAACAGAAGGTGATTACAGGGATCAAAATTAAAGCATCTATCTGATGTACCTAAGAGAGATTACTTCCGTTTGGGATAAATGAAGGTGCACTTAATTCTTTTCCCACAACGCAACTCCCCAAATTCAATCGTAACACCTTAGGATGTTATTTTATGCATTTCATTTGAATGTTTTGTATCAACGAATTTCTAAAGAATATATGATGCTTGGTAGAGAAAAGTAATAAAGAAATAATCATTGTTTGTAGAATCCAAAGCAATGTAAAGATTGTTCAAGTAAACTGACACATTGTGAAATTGCATATGAAAAAGAAAAGAAAATTATAGCAGTTATGCAATGGTAAATGAATAATACAACCATTTTTTTCCTAAGAAATAATGTATGCTTTTTATTAGTCAGCAGTGAATGGGGATTCTTTAGCGTCAATGGAAATCCCAGTCAAAAAGGTTGTGGGAACGTTTGGCGTCAGGACTTTTCAGATCATCCTGGGAACGTTTAACATCAAGGGGAATTGAACATGGTTAATATGGGCCTATATAGCGATAAGGGAAAGTTGGGTTGTTGCACAGGATCATTAGGTGGAGTGGATAAACAAGACAGACAAACACACATAGAGAATAAATATCTTTTCGGGGCAATGGAGTGGCCCTGAGTCACATATAGAGAATTACATACATACATACATACATACATACATACATACATACATACATACATACATACATACATACATACATACATACATACATACATACATACATACATACATACATACATACATACATACATACATACATACATACATACATACATACATACATACATACATACATACATACATACATACATACATACATACATACATACATACATACATACATACATACATACATACATACATACATACATACATACATACATACATTGATGAACATCAATCTATCACACCTAAACTATAAAATCGACTTTAAAAAAAATTAGGCAAGAGAGCAAATCTTTTCGAGGCAATGCAGTGGACCTGAAAAGAGCCGTTGGGGTTTTGTTAACACCATTCCATTAACACACCATTCCATTAACACAGAGTGCATCGCATATGTCTTCTTTTCTTCCTCAAACTTCTTCTGACTTCTGGATCATAAATGAGGACTCTCTTCAGACAGCCTTGTCTCTCCACATAGATTCTTCTTTTCGAAACGCTCGTATCGGTGGTCCGGATGACTGTCCATGATGATCTGACAAACATGGGTAAGTCCGTACGGAACAGCATCGACGATACGAGGGTAGATGATTCAACCCACATCTTGTGACGAGAACAGTTAAAAGGAATGAAGTGAACCACTGTTATTTATAGTCTAATGAGCAGATCAAAACGGATTTAGTTAGTTTTTTTTCACCAGTCCCAATACGCCTTACAAAATTCATGTACAGTACGGAATCTGTCTTGCAATCCGAAGAGAGCTGCCAGTGACGTCACATTCCCTATATAGCTGCGCTAGCGTCTGTGCACAGTGAATCAATGCGACAAAGTTTTCAAACATGACGGAAACTAAGAAGACGATGAATTGGGGTACACAAGCCATGGAGACGAAAAGCTATGGCATAGCGCGGCTACCAAAGTCAACACAGTCCTACTTCGAAAAGAGACCGATTTTAATTGGGATTTATGTGTATTTTCTCTCTTCTTTGCATTAATTTCTTACGGTACCAGCACCTCCGCACCTTCTCCTTCTTTAACACACGTTGAGGATTTTAAACAGAGACAGAAAGAAGAATTAGATAATTTATTACAGCAGCAGAAAGAAAACGAGCAAGCTTTATTCCTTCAATAGCAACATAAACAGCAAGAAGAGGCAAGAAAGAGGAAACGACGAGAAGAAGAAGCAGCAGAGAAGAAACAAGGTATAAGAGAGAAGAAGAACAGTGAAAGTCAAACGGTGACGGTAATCTTAGACATTTTGGCCGAATTAAGGAGACTGAAACAAATGTATCATACTTCTTTATTACGACTCAAGAGAAAAAGACCTTCCCGAGCCAAACAGCCCAACCCTGTTACTACACCTGAGATACCTAGTGATTTCTACCAAATCATCATCAACAGGAGCAAGTCCAGAAGTATGCTTTGCCCGTGGAAAAGGCTTAAGGCAGTAAAAGCTGATTGCTTTCCAATCCAGAGTTGTTGTTTATTAAACAAACATCCAACGGTCCTTTTCAGGGCCACTCACCTCTCTCGAAAAGAGATAGCATTCATTTTGCCAAAATCAGTTCAAACTCAAAATCCCCCTTTTTTGCCCATGATGTACGTGTATGAGTGAGTGCGTGAATGTAGATCCATATTCTAAAAAATCAGAACCAAGAGACACTTACGTTTTCTGTCTGGTCTATTCTGGTTCAAGTTTTACAATTCAATTCACAACACTTTAAACAGTTCACAGACTTCTTTTGTGTCTTTGTTCACTCTGTTTTTTGAATTTCTTATCTTTCACAGGTTGTTCATCCTCCTTTCCTCACTTTCTTCTCGTCTTCTTTTCTTCTTTTTTTTTTTTTTTTTTTTTCTCTTTCTGGACGTGTTTGGGTTCTTCCTCTTCTTCTTCCTGTTCTGAACTATCTTCCTCTTGCTCCTGTTTTTTTCCATGCATCTTGACTTTTGTCTCTTCTGACACCTATCTTGCTCTTTTGACGGTCTAGACACTGTAGCCCAATGTGCCTTGTTACAGTTATAGCAAGTATCTTGACTTTTATCTCGAAAGGAGGGGGAGTAGTCCGTCGGCTTGTCTGAAGAAAACTTTCGTATGACACCTCGAAAAGCTCTGATCTGATCAGTTCGATATGTGTGGGTTCTTCCATCGTTCACGTCGGCGTGATGGTGAAATGAATACTGGGAGGAAAGACACTGACCTTTTGTATAGAGAAGAAACTGGTCTGACATGGATATAGGGAACCATGGCAATTAAAATGTAGTCATCTCACATTTTGCAGTTAGGATGAAACGATCTCATCATTTCGTGGAAAAAGCATAAGAAAGTAAGTGGCAGAAATGCGATTTATCGCCTCGCACAGTAGCTGAAGTCTTGGCTCAAATTCTTACCAGCGAGGTTGAAGATGATATGAGTGAGCCATAATCCAGACCCAGAGAGTTTACACCCAACCAAAGTCCACTAGTATCTCACAAAACGTACTACCACATTCGAGAGTCCGAAAAGCGCTTCTCTAGAAAATTTAGAACTACGGCTTACACGTACACAGTGAAGTTTAAAAATTTCAAGTCCAAAGTACCCTTGGAGAAAGCAGAAGGGTTCATCAGTGAGGTGTGGGATTGGGATTCTTTGTTTACCACACTGAAACGGCAATGTGAAGCCAAAGAAGACGATCGCATGAGGCTGTCCATTCATCACGATAGTTTTGAAGTCCCCCATTTGGATCAAGTTTAGCAGCCCGACAGAACTGACAACTGAAGAAGAAGCCAACACAGAGGAAAACCACTCCCTTCAGGAAAGGACTGTCATGGACATTCCCGAAAGGCCATTCTGGGAGACCACCAGTGTGACTGTACCCAGAGACTGTAAAAACATTACACACTGTCCCTAGGACACCTTTGTTACCAAAAACATGTTGTACAGTGGCTTGTTTATGCTCCACTTTGAACGTTGTGATGTGTATTTTAATGATGTACTTAACCCTTTGACTTTTATGTATTTTTGTATTTCGTGTTGCTCCATTAAAAAAAATCAATAAACGTGTCATGAAAAAGTATAAAAACTCTTGTATTGCCTGTCTTCGGATCAAAACTGACATTCCTTGCATTACTGCTACGTCTACTGTCTGCTCCCTCTTCCTACACTTTCAAAGTTATCGATGAAAACTTAGATAGTGCCAGTTAGGGAGACCTTGTATATTCGCCATCTCTTTAACATATTAATTCCCGGACCTAGCGGTTCCGGCTAAACCGAATTTGTCAAACGTTTGATCGAACATAAACATCATTTGATCGATCGTCCACCTCAACGGATCGTGTGGTGTTACAAAGAGTGGCAATCGGCGTACAGCCTCTTGCGAAAAAGAAATGTCAAGGCGATTCCATCGTGTTTGTGGAAGGCATTCCTGCCTAAGACAACGGGATTGTGTCTGACCCCAGACAAACCCACCTGGTCATCTCCGACAATATGTTAGGAGAAGACGAAGAGAAAAAAAAACTGTGGCTTACCCGCAAAGGGCATCACCGTAATGCCAGTGTCATTTACTACACCAAAAATAATTTGTTTCAACATAGTAAAGCCCATCGCACCATGAGTCTCAATGCTCATTACGTGGTCTTGTTTAAAAGCCCAAGATAAATCACAAGTGCAAGTCATAGCCAAACATTTAGGAACGCCTTGGCGTACGAGGATGCAACTCATGCCCCACACGCCTATTTAATCGTGGTTTTAAAACACACTACCCTTGATTATTTGCGATTTCGTACACATCCGTTTCACCACTGGTGCCATGACGGAGGGCCTGTCGTGTACACGACCCCGTCGTCAAGTTATCAAAAAAATCTATAAAAACCTCGGACACTTTGGGTCTGTCTTATACGGCATCAGTAGCGAACAAAATCCACAAATAGTTGCTCGTGTCTTTGAAGCCAGTCTCGAAGAAGTCTTACGATGGTTTACGGTGACAGCAAGGCATCATTCACATTACACATCAAACCAAACACTTTTCTGACATACAAAGTAGGATTGACGCAACTGGCTGATCGCCGCATCGACACTCAAACCAAAACGCAAATCATTTTGATACCTTGAGGTAGCGGTTCTCTAGGAGGTGTCATCATTCGCTCCCTCTTAAAATGGGATCCCAATGCCCCCAAAGTCCTTCTGCAAGAAAAAATCCACTCTCAAAAAGCCAAACGGACCCAGAAGAAAAAAGGCAACGTTGTCAAGACCAGGTCACAACCGCCGAAAAAGAAAAGTCCCCAGAAAAAAAAAAGAAAAGCCCCCAGAAGACAGCTTCTACCCGCAAGAGAGGCACTTTGGCCAGGACGCAACCTTACATTTCCAAACCACAACATGCAGCGACGTTGACCGCGTCTCCAGTTTCCTCAGGTTCTTCCACTTCTCCGTTGCTAGTGATGCCAGACACACCCAATTTGACGTCCGTTCTTCCCAATTTGATGAAACTATGGAAACACGCATCTCCAAGAACTCCTCCTCCAGCGGAGACCACCTCTTCCGCTATAGCTGTAGTGTCAGCTTCTTACAAAGTACCTTACCCAAAAATCAAAGTCCAAGAGAAATTGGGCATGTTACAGTCGTCCAAAGAGACAGGTCGAAAACCTAATGTCCAATTGCAAGAAGATATAAATAAAACCAGGTTTGCAGGTGACACCAAGTCTGCAAGCAAACCTTTATTAAGAATCAATACTGTGAAAATGTCGTCAGGCTATTATTTTAGCGGTGAGTATTTGGTGGACACAATTGTGACATGTTTGAGGCAGCGTTTGGCTAAACCCTGAACAGAGCAAAACAAGTGTTACGATTGAGTACCATAAAGTGGCTCGTCGCCTAATGATGAAATTTAAGAATAGCGAAAGGTTGTCAAATTTAATGGTAGTTCGAAATTTTGGGAGGACATCCACATATGGTAGCACATAATTTGAGCCCGAAGTTCAGCAGCAATATGGATTTGTGCAGGGCCTTAGGATCCACTGTAGAACTGAACGAGGGACTCAGTTCGATGTTTGTGTACTCCGATGTGGTGGGACACACCATCGTATCGTTACTGCGTGTCATTTCTTTCAAAGTGGATTCAACCACGGCCGCTCACGAGGAATTAGGAAACGTCTATCATGTTCACCGTGAATTTGTACATCCTCATTATTTGTCCGTCTTTAAGTCGTAATTCGACACTGTCAACGTTGCTATAAAAGTAGATTTGAAACAAAATAGTCCAATATCCAAAGGAAAAGTCACGGTGTAACTCCATTTTCGCAAACGATTCTCAAACAAGTTTCCACGGCCAAACCTCAAAACAAACAGCGTGCAATGCACGCCATTAATACTACTGAAAATCAAATACCAAACATACGAGTGTGTGATGGGTCGATTCCCAATCTTACATACCTAAATACAGCTTAGTAGTGACGACTGAATAGGTTGAGTGTGTGCTGGGTCTATTCCCACTCGCCTTCAAGCCCTCTATTCAGACAGTTGCGGGGTGGGGGTGGGGGGTGGTGGAGTGGTCTAAAGCACTCTCCGTTACGAATCACTGCCATCTCAACTCTGTCTGCGTGGGTTCGAGTCTCGGATTCAGCTTGCCAGTAGCTTTTCGTGGGTCGGTGGTTCTTTCCGGAGTTATCCCTGGTTCTTCCTCCACCAATAATACTGGCCGCCATGTATAGCCTATCGTGTGCTGCAAATGGCGTTAAACCCTACAACAACAACAAAGTCAGTTAGGACCTCCTGTTAGGTCCACTGCCTGACGGCTTTAATTAAAAAGTGCTCCCTGAACACATGAATGCCTAGGGCAAGTGGCTCAAATTCCTTACCGTAGGGGCAACTAAATAGCCTACCGTGTAGGAATAAAGCAGAGGTACATGCTCGAAAGAGCGCAAACCTCTTTAATCCAACATAGATAGACAGTCTGACCATCCATTGTTGACTCGTCCATTTACAAAGATGCCTTCTAATTTAGCTAAACTAAATGAAGGCTACGTGCATTTGCATCATGTCAGGCGAAGCCTGATACCCAAACCTGAAGGGATAGAGAATGTCAGGATGCTGAAAGTGGCCGAAGACCTGATAGAAGAGGTCTTCCGGGAAAAAATCAAGAAGGAAAAAGAAGGATGGACGGAGAAGTACAGACTTCGGAACCAGACAGAGGTTTTGTCGACGATGTGTGTACAAGAAAGAGTTCCCCGTCTCTTTCCGAAGAAGCAGGCCCTATCCTGTGGGAAAGCCTGTTGCCAGTTGGGGTCGCAATCTTAGACAATAAAATATTGCCATAATCCCCGCCACAAAAAACAGCCCTTTTCAGGGCTATACCAATACTCTAGAAAAGACATACCAGTTCAATTGCCAAAATTGTGTGCATTTGTGTTCGTCTGTACTTTAAAAAAAATAGAACTGTCTTTATAAGCACTTCATTTTTTTGTTTTATGTCCCAAAAAATAAAAGTGTGTCGGTAAGCACTTCGTTTCCCTAGCTTGTCAAATAGTCTCTGTGTGTTTGTGTTTGTAGTTAGTGTTTGTAGGTTTAAAAAAAGGTGAGTGAATGTTTAGTTTAGGTCCGCGCGTTCTGTTTTGTGGGTGATGATATGGGCAACGTAAGGTTGGGTGACGGGGTGTTTTCTTTCACGTCCGTGCTTCGCATATATAACGGGAAGCGTTCGTCAATCTGGCTACAGTGTGTATGAGATATAAAGCCAGATAAAAAGCAAAATGAACAAGACATGGCAGCAGCTCTGGGACAACACCAACAAGGGCAGACATACCAACTGCAAAAAGAGGCCACAAGGGTAATAAAGACACCTAAAATCCTGGAAATCGTGGACATCCGAATTATCAATAGGATCAAAACAGGAAAAACTTTACACCAAAACAGCTTTGGGAAACATCTCAGGAAGGAAATGAACCAAACTACTAACTGTCAATATTGCCCTGCTGAAGAAATACTGGACCACGTATTCAACACCTGTCACAGATACCATAATCAACGAGTCGGTTTCCAAGATTACCAAAAGAAAATAAATACCCCTACAACATACCCTAGATTTTTGGAGAAGGTACGCAACAAAAACATCGATACCACATACATGAACATAATAAGGTACCTCAAACACGTTAACAAACATGGCAACATATAAATACACCCACAAGTAATTATAATAACAATTAATAGAAGGGCTAAAGCAGTAAGGTAAGACTGCTAGCTGAAGCGCAAGCCCATGGTTGTTGTGTTGTTGTTTTTTGTTTTGTTTTTTTTGTTTTGTTTTTTTTTTGGTGTGGGGTATTTTTTTTTCGCATGTAGGCATGTAGCTAACAAAATACGAACCACGATGGTCTGAGAAAAACAACACATATATTCCCATAACTACGTATACACATTATAAAGGTGGAAAACCCTAGCCATCAGGCCCATATACACGCGACAAGAAGAGTGGTAAGATACAAATAAACACAAAATATTCTTAGGCCCCAACCATTTTAATACTATAAGGTGACCTAAGCCCAGTCATCAGGCTCCCCCCCCCCACACACACACACACAAGGCGGAACTAAATAAGCAACAACAACAAAATCCCCAATTATTAACACGACATGTAAATCCAACACTGATACTCAGACCAAACATACTAATTTATACAACAAAAAGGGGCACAATATACCTTCCAAATTCAATATAGCTATTAAACAAAAAATCATGGCGACAAAAGACCAGTCGCAAACATCAAGATCTAAGGCAAAACACTACAGTATGAAGAAGAAAGAAAGAGAGTAACACAGAATGAAGGAGTAAAGAAGAAAACGGACATCGACTTTCAAATCGCCAATTTATATGAGGTTCCTCCTTTGACTATTGAAGACCTTTTTCGATAAAAGCTATATCCCCACAATCCTAACTCGATCCTTTGTATACCACCATCAAAAGGGAAAACCGAAAGTAAACACAGCGTGACCCAAACATGTATAGGGTGCCTGACACCCAGCTGACTGACAACATTTCGGAAAATCAAAAGTACATTATGTACACCAAATTCCAACTTTAATTACAAATGGTAATGGAATTACACAACTCAAAAGCTAAGGAAATTACACGAGTGGCTTACACAACATTGGAATAGATTTCTGTCCACTAGTAAAACTGGACTTGATTTGATCTTACGCGCTTTGCCGTTTCTGTCCTGTGGCGTTTCGCATCCCGCGGGTCCCTTGCCTCCTTACCTCGGCCTAACATGTTCACAAATTAAAAAGTGCGACATTCGCACATTCATACAGTCCCGATCAATTGAAAATCTCGACCTTTGAGACTTAACCAGTCGCGAAAGCACTTGTTGCGTAGGCGACTTAAATCCTTTAATTGATTGAGTCTGGCTACCCAGCGTTCGCTCGTTAACATGAGCAGAATTGCAAAATTGCTAGAACTTAAAATAACACCTGGAGTATGCCAGACGGCTCCTGGATGAACTGGCCATGGAAGCAATACAGCAGGAAGCCAGGCTTCAGGAAAAGGAGAGAAAGAACAGAGAAGGAAGAAAGGATCTTGCCTCACCTGATGATTAGGTCAGTATGTGAGGTGAAGCCTCTGGTAACACCACTACTACCACCAACACAGTCACTACCTCATCCACAACTACTACCACTAGTACAGAGACCGGTGGTCCCCCAGACGGAAAACTGGGAGGAGGAGTTGCGTCAGCAGGAGGTAAATAGACCACAACATCCACATGTGAGGAATAGGAGAAGGAGGCAAGAAGAAGTCTTCAGAATCTCACAAACGGAAGATTGGGGTGCTGAATCAAGCAGCCTCTGCGCTCCCAAGATCAAGACTGAACTGGGAGCAGGACTGGAGTAGACGTTGCGTGTGTGGGTCCAGACCTGGAAGGTGCACACATTAAGAGGTGCGTCTGAAGTTGAAATAAAATAAAATGCCATTTACAGAGCTAACCAAATCTCTAGAAAGAGGCTATTCACGTTGACAATTCGTGTGTATGTGGAGCATAAACACTTACTCCTTTCCTGACATGTGTGTGTGTGCGTTCGCGTGAGTATGTGTGTATGTGTGTTTGTATGCGTGCGCGTACGTTCTGTGGATAGTATATTTGGGGGTTTGTTTTTTCTTCTTCCCGTGTGAGGAAGTAGAGTGTGTGTTTGTATGCGTTCGCGTACGTTAGTGTGGCTGGTATATTTGGGGTTTGTGGACTATAAACACACACTCCTTTGCTGATGTTATTGTGTGTGAGTGTGTGTGTGTGTTTGCATATGTGTGCGTACGTTGGGTAGACAGTATATTTGGGGTTTGTTTTTTCTTCTCCCCGTCTGTGAATAGTAGAGTGTGTGTTTGTATGCGTTCGCGTACGTTTGTGTGGATAGTTTATATCGTGTTTGTTTTTTCTCCTTCCCGTGTTGTGATCTGATTTGGATTTTTAACGTAGCTTTAACATTATTTCAGTCATATCGCTATGATGTCTGCAATGTGGCAGTTTATAGTGATATCTAGCACTGAAGCATCATGCCGCAGACATGTAGCATGATGTCGTACCCAGTCAAATTATCTTGACACCAGGTCGACCAGTCCTAACACCAACCTCTTGATGCTGAGCGCCAAGCGAGGCAGCTGTTAGTACCATTTTTGTAAGTCTTTGATATGACTCGGCCGGGGATCGAACCAATCCTTCCCATGTGTGGATAGTAGAGTGTGTGTTTGCTTTGTTCCTCTTCCCGTGTGTGGATAGTATATTTGGGGTTTGCTTTGTCTCCTTCCCGGTGACTATAAACACTCACTCCTTTGGTTTTTGTTTTTTTTTCCCGTGTAAGAATACTAAAATGTGTCTTTGTATGCGTTCGCGTACGTTTGTGTGGATATTATATTTGGTGTTTGTTTTTTCTCCTTCCTGTGTGTGGATAGTAGAGTGTGTGTTTATATGCGTTCGCGTACGTTTGTGTGGATACTATATTTGGTGTTTCTTTTTCCTCTTCCCGTATGTTGTTTATGTTTGTGTCTTTGTATACCCACTTCATCTGCTGACCTTACACAACAACCTAACTTTCCCTTGTCGCTATACAGGCCCAATATTCCCCATGTTCAATTCTCCTTGACGCTAAACGTTCCCATGGTGATCTGAAAAGTCTTGACGATAAATGTTCCCACAACCTTTTTGACTGGGATTTCCATTGACGCTAAAGTATCCCCATTCACTACTCTAGCCGAAAGACTCACTGAATCGTCCTGCATAAGTTATCATTCTCAAATATTCTACCAATCAAGTGCTATATTGTTTCTTTTAATAAATATTTTTATTTATAAAACAAATTGATCCATAAATTGTCGTGTGTATGTGTGTGTGTGTGTGTGTATATATATATATATATATATATATATATATATATATATATATATATATATATATATATATATATATATAAGGAAGATAATAAGATAAGATGAACTTTTTGATTTTTATGTATTCAATATAGGGTGGACATAAAACAATTATTTGCTATTTCAATTAAAACTGTGACACAATAAATAAAGATTTAAGTATTGCAAATCCTGAACACAAAAGGATGCCTATGCGGAAACTGTTTTCTGGACTAACTGACCTTGAGTAACATGAGGGACATTACATACAAACACATGCCAGACATGTGTCTAAGTTTGCAATGGAATTTGATGTTTTGTGGATGAGGTAATGGTTTACTGATATTTCTTTGTGTCTGACAATACCTGCTCAAAGAACAATCTTTACGACCAACTTATATTTTTGCATACGGTTTTGAAATGATGTTAATGATGTATACACGAACTGCACATTCGATATTAAATCTATAGGAATAGATAAGTGTGGTTCTTTACGTATTGGTTTTAATTTTTTCTGATATGTTTTATCAAGCAGGATACCAGTGAAATGTATATTCAACCAAAGAATTTGTCAAACTGGGATTGTTTATAACTGATCTAGTTCCATAGACTGGGCTAGTTACCGTGCTTATGTATATGTCCTATAATACTGCACGAGTCTGCGTACATAACTAGGAAATCTGAAAGCTTATCTTACGGTTATGGATGTTCGATGTTAACGTTAGCTCTATGATGAATCGAACATGTTTTTTACCGCAGACATGTAGCATCATGTCCCACCCAATTACAATATCCTGACATCAGGCCAACCAGTCCTAACACTAACCTCTTAATGCCGAGCGCCTAGCAAGGCAGCTGTTAGTACCATTTTTAGAAGTCTTTGGTATGACGCGGATGGAGTTCGGACCCGCGACCTCCCGCGAATTATATATATTTTTATATGTATATCAATATGTTGGTGTATTGAAAAGAACAAACTTGAAAAATATTCATTTTATGACCATAATTTTTTGGCTGAGCAGGACAATCGCATCAGAGTCAGTGGCAATACAAGTACCTTAGTCTTACCTAGTGAATAATACATCTAAACTGTTATTAAAGAAACAGTGTTCCGTCCGAAGAAAAAATTAAACTTACATAAGATTCACAACAAAATAATACGAATTAATTTGATAAATTTGAGGCAAACACCAGGATCGCAGTGTCAGAAAAATACCAGCTTGAGAGGTAAACCCTAAACTGTCCCAAAGAGATGCCAATAATCACAGTGTTCTATACATTTTCAATGAAACTTTCAGTTGATAACTTTACTTTGTACGGGCGATACACATCTCATATACTTCATACTTTTATTAGGAATTCGTTCACAAGTTCGGTCACTTGTACTCATAGGATATAAATGTGAAAGCCAAATATTAGGCAAGTGGTAGGGAACATCTACCGAGATGCTTTCAGGTCCGATGCGCAGAAAATATTATGAGACATTATCGCTTAACTTTAAAGAATTTTCCTTTTGGATTTCACATAAATATTAAATTGGTATCATGCGTCTGTGTATTTACTTCTAGTAAACAACGTCATAAAGTTATCTCCTGTACGAACTGTACATAATTTTTTTTACAAAACTTATTTTTACAGATAATTACAAATACAAGGTATCGATTGATGATGCCGATGCAAATTTTTATATTTTTGTCAGTAATTAATCACAAAGACGCAGTTAGTTTAGGAATTTTACAGGCGTGATCAATTTTAAATGATGAATCTTTCGTTGAACTGTCATTAAACTGCAAGCACAGTGTATCAACTGGAATTTCTTTCGTTTAATTTCTTTCCTGCATATTGCCAGGTGTTCTTCTTGTTGGTGTTGTTGTTGTAGGGTTTAACGCCATTTTTCAGCACAAGATAGGCTATACGTGGGGGCCAGTATAAATGGTGGAAGAAGAACCAGGGAAAACCCCGGGAAGAACCACCGACCCACGAGAAGCTACTGGCCAGGTGACTTGAACACATGCAGACAAAGGTGAGATGGCAGTAATCTGGAACGGTGAGCGCTTTAGACCAATCAGTCACTCGGGACCCTCATACTGCCAGTAATTATGGGTTTTGCGCAAGTGATCCTCACAGGTTGTCACGAAATATCGAATATATAAACACTTTAATACACCTCAAATTAGAAACTATAGGACACGAAATAGTGACTCGGTATAAATACTGAAAAAGTGAATCTCTTGGTAAAACAATAGGTTTGATTTCCATGAGGCCAACACGTATAGATTTCCTAAGCATGGGTTTAAAACTAATGTTTGTAATCGTAATCTTCTAAAAGTACTTTTTCAAAACTGGATAGTTTAATGGCGGTAATGCTTTCTTATGCTTCATTCATGACATTTTCAAAGTCCTTCATGGGGAGCATATTTAAATATCGACAAAATTCGTGGCTTCTATAGTTTATCTTTTAACAATTAATACAACTAATACACATGCAGTTCACACTATTTATGATACGATATAGAAAATGTAATAAACAAATAAACTCGAAGAGACGACGATGTATCAATAAAATGGCAAACGTCTAAATTAAGGCATTAACTGCATCCAATCATAAATGAGACAAAATACCATCCAAGATTAATCTCCTCCTCAATACCCGTACCCAAACAACCCCTTGAACCCCGAGAAATTAATACCCGTACCCAAACAACCCCCCTGAACCCCGAGAAATTAATAAAGGTAATGGATACCCATACTTAAACAGCCTTGCGAACTCTGGGAAGTCGACCCCAGGCTTAGATTTGATACCCACACATAAACAGCCTTGTGAACCCAGGAAAATTAACCATGGACTTAGATACCCATACCCAAACAGCCTTGTGAACCCAGGACAGTTAACCATGGACTTAGATACCCATACCCAAACAGCCTTTTACCCAGGGAAATAATCATGGACTTACATACCCATACCCAAACAGCCTTATGAACCCAGGACAATTAACCATGGACTTAGATACCCATACCCAAAAAGCCTTGTGAACCCAGGAGAATTAACCATGGACTTAGATACCCATAACCTATGAGCCTTGTGAACCCATAACCATTTTAAAACTTCATTCGCTAGAAAAAAGAAATTGTAATGGAAGCATAATACCTAACTGAAAGGTAAAATTTTGAAGTTATTTGCAACAAAACCTTGCATATTCAAGACAGCTGCCTGAGATGGTAAGTAATGCTGAACGGTAGCCGTATGCCTCAATTTAACTGCAAGACACGCCTTCTGTTAAATGCTGTCAATAACATTAAACTAATGACTTTTCTGATGCATAACACACTACTGTGAATTAATCTAAATTACATTCTCTCCATACTTCCTTATGTAATACTAGCAAAGATCAAACGCGGCGATTGTGTGATATTCTAGTATTGAATCAATAATGACTTTTTGTCATAAACTGAAATAATGCTATAAAACACATACAGGTAAAGATCACCACTGACAATTAACTGCAAAACAATCTTCATATGCCTTGATTATGTCCTTTGATTCATCCTGATCATGCAAAATAGCTATTTTAGAAGGGGAAAAAAGAGAAAATTTACAATGTAGCTGCAAACAAGGTTTTTGTCTGTTTTAATGAGTCCCGCCTTAGCAGTCGTGTGCATCTTCAAAAATGGCGGATTACAAAAGCCAATAAAATATCGCGTTCATGGCATCTCACGTTAATTGTTTAAGATATTTTGCTAACGGAGAGCAGATAACAATACCGAAATCCTCTTGTCACCCGAGTTCACAATGGTAACCCAGGGACATATAGTATACATTTTTTTTAATTTCATGAACACTTGGACAACTCCTTGCACTTTTGCGTGCCAACATCAATTCGTATAAGGATTATATCTACAATTTAAAAAAATGTCCTAGAATTAATACAACTGAGGATACGCCAATGGCTTGTGTCATATATAGATATATTTGATCGACTGGGTGAAAAACTGGGTACAAACTACGACTGAACACACTGGTCAACAGTGAAATCATTACTGACTTGAAAAGGCCCTAATCTGTAGTATTTTGGTGTGCCGAACACGAATATAACCGTGAAAAATTTGTATTGGCTCTCGTTTTGAAGATATTCATATACCTCATTTTCTATGTTTCACTGTGTAAATTTCTCCAGTAGGACTGCAGCAACATCCGGAATAACGATGTAACATTGCATAATACCATCATGCTCACATCATCCACAGTTGATTGCATCATTTTCTGATGCAATGCAATACTAATGCCATGCGGCTGCTGAAGTAAGTTGACGTCAGCAGTGTACTATACATGTGTAGGCCTATTATACTAATGCCAGGCGGCTGCTGAAGCTGACGTAAGCAGTGTACTATATAAAGCCCAATCAGATAGGTTCAGCATTTAAAATATTTTAGACGTTGTGCGAGACAGTTCAAGCTACTGTTACATAAAACTTATTATTTTATCCATTTACGTACAATAAAGAACAGTAATGCCTCGAAAGTGTGTTAATACCGCGGACAATTTTTGCTATATTTGTGGGGAAGTGACATTTGCCAGCCAGAAGAAAAGTATCAATTCTCAAGTGAAGAAGGCATATCATCTTTACTTCGGATGCAAGGTTGGTGACCAAGACAAGCCTTGGGCTCCGCATATATGCTGTGCTACATGTACAACACAGCTTTCACAGTGGTTGAATTGCAAAAGGTCATCAATGCCGTTTGCAGTCCCAATGGTGTGGAGAGAGCCAAGCAACCACCTAAATGACTGTTACTTCTGCTTGGTTCCTCCTCTTTCCGGCGGAATAACGAAGCGAAAGAAGTCGAGAATAGTCTACCCAAACATTCCGTCTGCATTGAGACCAGTTCCACATGGTGAGGGACTTCCTATTCCAGAACCTCCAGCAGAATATTCTCTTGATTCATCTGACGAAGACAAAGGTGAGTCGACCTGTTCTTCTCCTGGTCCATCAGCATGCAGTGATCCAGATTTTCACTGTGGTGCATCATCAACCCCACACAGAATAACACAGGAAGAACTAAATGACCTGATTCGTGATTTGGACTTATCAAAGAACAAGGCAGAATTGCTAGGATCAAGACTCCAGCAATGGAATCTTCTAGACGAAGATGTCACAATTACTGCATATCGAAAGCGCCACCAGCAATTGGAGCCTTTCTTCAGAAAGGAAAGTAATCTGATATTCTGTTCCGATATTGAGGGCCTCATGAATGCTTTAAAAATCACTCATGACCCACAAGAATGGAGACTATTTGTGGACTCTTCGAAACTGAGTCTCAAGGCTGTGCTTTTGCACAATGGAAACATTCTTCCATCTATTCCAGTAGCGTATGCTGTCCACATGAAAGAGACATACGATAACTTAAGGCAGCTACTGAATTCCATTGAGTATAACAAGTACAGCTGGCACCTCTGTGGTGATTTGAAGGTAGTTGCCCTTTTAATGGGACTGCAGCAAGGATATACAAAATACATGTGTTTCTTATGCGAGTGGGATAGCCGAGCAAGGGAAATGCACTACATGAGGAAGGAATGGACTCACAGGCAGAATGTAGCCATTGGAGAGAAGAATATCCAACACCCAGCTCTGGTTGAGGCTCAGAAAATCTTGCTACCACCCCTTCACATCAAACTAGGTTTGATGAAGAACTTCGTGAAAGCCATTGACCGGACTTTGCCAGCATTCCGATACCTGCATGAAAAATTCCCTCGACTCAGCGAAGCAAAGATTAAAGAGGGAGTTTTTGTGGGTCCTCAGATTCGAGAGCTTTTCAAAGATGACCGGTTCAACAACTTGCTGGAAGGTGACGCGAAACAAGCATGGAATGCTTTTCGCCTAGTTTCTACAAACTTCCTAGGAAATGTTAGGGCAGAAAACTATAAGGAACTAGTAGAAGACATGTTGATGAAGTATAAGAAACTTGGCTGCAATATGTCTCTAAAGATTCACTTCCTTCATTCCCATTTGGATTTCTTTCCTAGCAACTGTGGTATTGTTAGTGATGAACACGGCGAACGTTTTCATCAAGATATCGCAACAATGGAACAAAGATACCAGGGAAAATGGTCCACTACAATGCTGGCTGACTACTGCTGGACACTCCTCAGAGATGCTCCTGAACAGCTATACAAGAGACAGGCGAAGAAATCTAAGATGTAGTCAATGACTTGATTTTTTATAGGTAGGCTATTACAGTTGACCTTTTACTATTGGAATGCATTTCGTTATGTAAACATTAATTTCTTGCAGATTACAAAAAAACTAGAGCCAATTTTGCAATTTGACTGTCATATTCGTGTTCAGCACATAAAAATTGATAAGAATTGACTAATTTTATTTCAGTAACATGACTTTTGTAAAAATTTGTTGTCCAGTGACATAGAAGAAGTTTTCACCAACGAGATTTTCCATTATTCAAATCAGAACAAGCATGTTTTCTTTTTATTTTATGTTTAAACGTATTGGTTAGCTAAATGTGTATAACAGAATTAAGTAAAAACAAATTAGGTAATATCAGCGGTTCACCATTATGTTCTGCTGTGTTCTGAGCACAGTCGCACAGACAATACAACATCAGTAACAACATAATCCTCTTTTCTAATTAAAAGTAAAAAAGCACATTTTAAAAAATAAAGTATATTGTGGGATTTGAACCGGGTGCTCTTTCCTGACATGGCACCGTCGCTTACATCAAGACAAAGCGAATGACAACATGATGGATGGTATTCTTTGGTCGCTATGAGATCAATTTATACTAACTGGATTGACAAAATAAACTGGTCATTCACCGTGAATGATTAAAATTATTTCTCTTGCAAAATCAACTTATTCACGTACTAGCATAAAATAAATAAATCTTATTATGTAACTTGATTGCCGAAATATTAGAAAACGAATTACAATTACTTCTGTTGCAGAGGCCGCCGTCTTGCTTCAAATGTATACAGCCAAACTGTACTTGCTGCGCAGACGCAGAGAGAAAAAAAATGAGTCCCATGTACTTTGACGAGGCTACACTATCCAACAGTACAAGCTCTTTATTGTATTTATTTTATACTTCAGTTTATTAAACACTATATTCTACTTATCATACACTACACTTTATTAAACACTAAATTGTATTTATTGTACTCCACAATTATTAAACTCTGTATTGTATTTATTATGTACTCCAATTTATTAAACACTATATTGTATTTATTATATACTCCAATTTATTAAACACTATATTATATTTATTATATACTCCAATTTATTAAACACTGTATTGTATTTAATATGTACTGCAATTTATTAAATGCTTATTTTTTCCCCCGTTAACTTTACATTGTCAGAATCGTTCAGTATTCCCCGATACTGAACGCGCGCGACAATACACATATTGCATTCACGTGAATAAAGGAACTACTTTCTATTGTAAACAAACAATGGACGCAGACGCCAGCACTTTTGATTTGTAAACAAATCATGTACACTCGCGTAAGAGGCTCTTTACGCTGTGGTTCTTTAAATTTGTTTCTGAATTAACTAAAACATGTTTCGTAGACTGCAAAAAAAACCCAGCTGTTTTGGCACATTCCGCGTTGATACAACGTTACGAATTTAGGCTAGCTACATTATATAAAAGACGGAAGATTAGGTCCTTACAAATAGCATACAAGTGACAAGTCATATACTCTCGTCTTTAGCTGGTGATAAGAATGGCAAAATAAAACATACTTACAGTTTTACATCCTGAATTTCCTCAAAAATGTTTTTTCTTAATTCTGCAAATCCGAATTACATGAGCCATGTCATAGGTTTTCAATCTGGATTACACATTTCGAAATTGTGCTGTAATTTCGATGATAAGTGCAACTGCATCCTCCTTACTGCACTCAAAATGAAATAAGCATTAAATTCCATAGCGTCTTTTTGATAATTATAATTGAAAGACTTCATATTTTTCCCACGTTATGATTTCAAACATTCAATGACAGAAACAGAAACACATTTGCAGACGTAAACACGCTTCTCCCGCGCCACTTCAATCCGATGTATTTCATGTATAATTTGCACAGATGAATCCAGTCCAAAATCACAAACTTTCGTCGAATCGAAACAAAATACCAAAATATATTCATTCCAGATAAAATGGAAAAGTTGTTGCAATGCGCATTCATTCACAATATGACTGCAAATTTCAGTTTTAACTAGACACGCCATTTTCTTTCGAAAGTTATGTCGAGCGCGCGACTAAGTTCAAATTTTTCTGGGCGGAGTGATGTGCGCATTAATAATGATATCAATGTGTAATGACAAATCTGCGCTTGTGTATTTAGTTTGGAATACGGCATTCATTCATTTACGTTGTTTCTTGTAGTGTATTTTGTTTATATAATTAAACCTTAGGTAGAATTTTAAAAAAATGAGCATAAAATAAAAAGGTTACTGCATTTGTATGGGAAAACATGAACTCGTTTTGTCGGAAGGATATACTGCACTCACAAGTTCGTGCAGTATTCCATCCCAAAACTCGTTAATATTTTCACATACAAATGCAGTAACCTATAATTATTAAACACTGTATTGTATTTATTATGTACTGCAATTTATTAAACACTGTATTATATTTATTATGTACTGCAATTTGATAAACACGTTATTGTATTTATTACATACTCCAATTTATTAAATAATACATACCACTTAAATTGCTGTAATAAAAATAAAGTGAACGCAAATATTTTTGAATAGAATACGTGCTTTCCGTAGTTTTAGGACTGAATCTCGCATAAATTTATATCATAACGTGATGGATTTTATGTACTGATATGTCATTATCGATCTGCTACAGGTCCTACGTATGTTTAACAGCAACTAATAAATGGATGATAAGGTCCAATAAGTGCAAACTTCATAGCATCATCCCACGCAGTGCATTTGCATAGGAAGTCATGCGAGGGGATATAACAATGCCAGTTTGTTTTGGTTTTATTTCATTTATCCAAAATGTGTATATATCTTCCTATGTATATCCATAGCAACGATTCCTAATGAAGAGTAACAAGTTCACGTGGTAGATTAAAGACTGGTACTGACATTATAATGAAGCTTGCGATCCACTACATTCAATGTCTATTAATGGCAGGGGTTATAGCGTATGGGAATTGTAAGCCTTTACTTTCTTTTAATTTCAAAATAAGAATAGATAATTAAGTTGATGAATGTGTAGATGGATGGGCCCATAAACAGAACTTAGACGGAAAAAATGTAGAATGGACTTAACAAAAAATCCTATGAGTGTATGATAATTGTGGCAATCAACCAGCATTTAAACCTCGAGTTGCATTAAACGGTAAGCACGCGAATGGAATGAATTGGCAAATCAAACTGACAAGTCAGTAAAAAAATCAATCAAATTGGACAGTCTACTTGAATACATCTCCTTGAGGTCAACTTAGTTTCCATGAAGTAAATCTGATTAAAAAGACAATCAAATTTTCTTTAAAGCTTGAAAATATATATTAAGCTAATAGATGCTGGGCTATTCAGTTTTTATCTGAAGACGTTTTTGACGTTTCTATGGCCAGAATGTATCTTTTTTGCAAATACCTTGACTGCAGCGTGGCGTGTAAAAATGAATTTAAGGCAGCACCAATAGCTTCAAGCGAACGTGGCTGCATGAAATTAAACCTTTTACTTACTTTGTATATATATATATATATATATATATATATATATATATATATATATATATATATATATATATATATATATATATATATATATATATATATATATATTTCTGAGGCAAAATCATTCGATTTAGCATGGATTGGTTTATCCATGTCAATGTGATTAAAGACCGCATTACTATCACAACAAAAGAAACAATTCTGAAAGTTTACAATAAATTGATGACAGCGATATTTCCCAGAATAAGTGTTTTATTTTCTTTAAATACATTTTATTGAGAATTGCTACAATAAACATTGTGGGGGGGGGGGGGGGCTACTGTAGAAATATGACCGAACGGTCCAGCATAGCGTAACAACATACAACATAGTTTAATGACTGTGAATTAACTTCTATGGATTTATGTTTCAATTTATTTTTATTTGATCATTCAGACATGAATGTTTGTGTGTTGGCAAGCTTGCAGTCTATTGTGATTTTCACTTCATTTAGGTTCGCAAGGCACTAAACAATGCCTAATTTCTCCATCGTTTTCAGACTTGATTGCAACTGAGATGATAGCTACTTAAATTTTTTTACTACAACATGTGCAATTTTATTACAACTTTAATGAAGAGATTTTTCTTAAGAAATTCATAATGTTCGTTGTTGAGTGCAACAAGTATACGATATTGGTGACAAAGAATATCGAATTGCATCATGTCACCAAAGTTCAACCACTGACCAATTATAGGTTTTTTTCAGTGTGTGTGTATGATTTGGATTTTTAACGTAGCTTTAACAATTTTTCAGTCATATCCAATGTCTGCAGCGTGGCAGTTTATATTCAGTCTAGTACTGGAGCATTATCCGCAGACTTGTAGCATGATGTCCCATTTTTAGAACCATGTTATAAATCTTAGGTAGGACTCGGTCGAGGTTAGAACCAGGGACCTTCCGCATCAGAGGCGGACGTTCTAACCACTAGGCCACCGGAGCGGTCTTGAAGGATTCGGGTGGAGATCTAAGAATAAAAGAACTGAATACACGAAGCCTACTGTTTCTTGCCTTGAGGTCATTACGTAAATGTATACTGGAGGGTCAACAATCTTGACACATTTTAAGATATATTCATCTGATGGGAAGAGAAGAAAATATGAAATAGGTCTAAATATGGAATATAAGTCTCAGTAATACACATAAATAATAGCAAATATACTTTCTAAATGAAAAAGAACGTAGTTCAGAAAGTGATATCGAGACTGTAGCGATAAAAGTGGTATCGACATCGAGTCAATATGGTTTTTATCCCAGTGATACATTTCCATACTTCATTAAGAAATAAATAATAAAAAGAAGATATACACCGTGTAATGTAGTATAAATTCGTTTAACAAGTCAAAGAACGCTCACTTGTCGCTTTGCTACACAATCTGCATAGTGTAACGCGCAATGTAATTGAATGACGTCAGCTAGGTCAGTCAGATGCAGTTTTGTTGATTTTTACGTACAAGTAAATAATGACACAATGACTATATGGTTTTTGAATAAATTAATACAAACTACGTATAATTCAATCATATTAAAAACAAGACCTACTTGTGTATTAAGTCTGGTGAACAGTAACTGATATGAGATCATGTTCTTTTGACCGTTTTATTCAGACATCACCTTTCAGATTTCCTATTCTGTAAGTGAAGAGCGTCATTTAGAAGACACTGTTAACAATGATAACACGCTATTAATGATAACAAGCTACTAATGATAACACGCTACTAATGATAACACGCTACTAATGATAACACGCTACTAATGATAATACGCTACTAATGATAACACGCTGCTAATGATAACACGCTACTAATGATAACACGCTACTAATGATAATACGCTACTAATGATAACACGCTACTAATGATAACACGCTACTAATGATAATACGCTACTAATGATAACAAGCTGCTAATGATAACACGCTACTAATGATAACACGCTACTAATGATAACACGCCCTATCACGAAATGAACGCATTATATGAAAGGCTACTAAAAATAAGTGGGTCAGGAATTCTGATCACAAAAATGTAAATTTGTCTCGATGCCTGGCACTCTCGATTTTAATCCGAATGTCCATATTTATAATTTGCATCAGTCGGCATGGCTACATAGGTTAGTCATTAGTCGTCCATTCTGGCAGCATAGGGCACTCCTTTTTTAACTGTCCTTTTATCTGTATCGTTATTCGTTGATGTATGCATCATTCAACTGCATTATTCTTCGAATATTAATTGATTGCTACGTGAAGAAAAGCTGTTATTGTATTTGAATATTTGTCAAATAATAAAAAATTCTCTCACAATGCCCTATTTATCAGAAATCTTCAACAAACACAAACAAAACATGCACCCACACACAGCCACACCCACACACAGCCACACCCATGCCTCATGCGATATTCAAGCTAGTAAAGCCTCTCATTGTGTCCTTGTGCTTTGTTTATTAAGGTCATTCCCTCACGTGCAACCTAATCAGGAGTAATATAATTCAACAAAAAATGGCGCTTTTTTGTTAACGTATTCCACATGACGTTAACATATTACAAATGACGTATGTGTTTAACGTGGTTTACGAGCTTTCTTCTGCGAAATTATCAAAATGAACATAACTGTTATTTGATCAGTGACGCAAGATTGTGCGCTATAAAGACAGAACATTATTGAGAACTTGTTAGCAATCGACATGAGGTAATCACGACAATTTTCCATCAGACTGACACACACACACACACTTATCAGTGATGCAATTTACGCTCTATAAAGACAAAAAATTAAAAGCACTCGTTCTAAGGTAATCTCTACACTAACTCTTCCATCTCTCTCTCTCTCTCTCTCTCTCTCTCTCTCTCTCTCTCTCTCTCTCTCTCTCCAACTGATCGCTCTGCTATACAAGATGCTTGCTTCATAGTCAAATTACCTTCAAAGTTGATTAGATTACCACCTTTGAAAAACACAATGAGCAGCAGAGGGGGTGAACAGACCTTTGCCTGAAAGGCGTCGAAACGTCGAAAATAAACCCTCCTACGAACGATTGAAAAATAAAAAGCGTCGACAGATTTTTAAAAAGCGTCGACACTTTACTAAGAAAAATCTCGGAATTTTTCTAATTAATATTACTCCATTGTCGTTGGTGATTTTTTCTAGTTTATTATGCATGCTGTTTACGCAATTACGCCTTTACTGAGGTCATCACCCCCTCTGCTGCTATTAATTTATCCAAATATTTTATCAAGTCCAATACGATATCTTGTTCTAGGATCGTGTAAATTTATTGTTATAAACCCATGCGGAGTAGCTTGCGCCTGTGAAAAGAAATTTCTGAATTTAATTATATCCATGTCACCGCTGCACCAGGTTTGATGAATATTTCGCAACGTATGTGTGTCTACGCCATTAAACACAACTAAAATATTACAGTTATCTCTGATCACTTTTGGTATCTGTGTGTATCGTTGAGTAACATAAATAACGTCGGTATTTTTATGTCTACCTCGAGAAAAAATCCTGGCTGGGTTTGATTGTTTGTCCAGCATCACATCGTCGTATACAACTAAATTATTAATAAGTCCGTCTATGGAATCAACTGATGGTGCTTCATCAATATCGGTTATAAACTCGATAACGTCGTTAGCGTTTTCATTAAAATCCTTAAGTACATTATAACATCGCTGATCATCAACTGACGGGGCTACCAAATATAATTTATCCCATTTTAACCATCTCATTATAAGATTAAGTAACAATTGCGTCTTTCCACTTCCAGATGGTCCTATTATTATCATTCTGATGGAATTTGGTAACGCAGGATGGTGCTTGACAGGTTCTTGTTTTCTTGTCGCTGAGAAATCAATTATATCCATGTTGTATAAAATATATATGAATTTATATTGCTTACGCTGTAAAGTTAAAACTCCAACTACTGATTTAGCTACGGTTGTAACAAAAAATAAAAAATAGCATACGGTGGAAAATGTTCTATATGCGGTAGAAAGAAATTTTCGTTTTTACCTAATAGGCGCGGTGGTGATATTGCAAATTTGATGTCAAAGTTTCCAGGTGCTCCATGGGCTAAATACAGCGGAGAAAAACATCTACCAGGATATAATTATTGCGGTCCTGGTACTCGACTCGATATCAGGCTTGATAATCAGGATCAACCAAAACCAGGCGAGGAACCAGTAAACGCTATTGATCGTGCTTGTCATGTTCATGATGTAGCTTATAAAAGTCAAAATCTACAAGATAGACATATTGCAGATGTGAAATTAATTCATGCATTAAATTCCATAAAAAAAAAAAATATTAGAGAGTCATTAGCTAATTGGTTAGTAAGATCCGCGATGAAAGGTAAATTAGCGCTAGGGGCTGGTAATATATAAATGGAATCGATTTATTATTCACCAATCGGATACTGGAAGGGTAAAGCAGCTGATAAACTCGCTGATGCAGCAGCGGTTAAACACTCTACTGCTAAAGCGTGGTTGTCCAGGCAGGCAATATGGCAAATTTATCTACCACGTCCTAAGCAAATCGAATTTGCTCATTTTAGTGTCAGTGTTCCTAATGAGGTTCATCAAGCTGATATTCTGTTTTTACCACATGATACTGTACGTAGAAAAACGTACAAATACGCGCTAACTGTTGTTGATGTTGCAAGTAGATATAAAGATGCAGAACCGTTAACGACTAAAACAGCAACTGAGGTAGCCGACGCGTTTAAACGAATTTATCAACGAGGTGGTGGATCACAAGGTGGTCTACGATGGCCACAGCTACTACAGGTTGATCCTGGCAAGGAATTTCTTGGTCCAGTATCATCGTTGATGAAACAACATAATACCAAAATACGACGAGGACATACTGCAATTCATCGTGATCAGGCAATTGATGAGCGATTTAATCGAACACTTGCCAAGCGGTTATTTGGATATCAGTACGCGAAGGAATTTATTCAGGATACGAGATCTCGTGAATGGGTGGCAAGATTACCAAACGTGATAGCTGCATTAAATGATGAGATTACTAGAACGACCAACATGAAACCCACTAGCGCAATTACGAAAAAAAAATATACCAACACAACGAAAAGATGTTGAAAAACAGAAAATATTGGGTGATGTCACAGTCAGGTATTTATATGAGCCTGGTGAACGTGAAGGTGGTAAAGCGAGAGCGACTGATCCTATTTGGAGTGTTACCACACACAAAATATCCACCGTGACAAGATCCTCAGGTAGACCTGCAATCTACAGATTAGATTCAGCTGCTCCTCAACGTGGATTTACACGTGAACAACTACAAATAATCCCCACGGATACACAACTACCACCGCGATCACTTAACTAGCACTAGCGCCTCTACGTCGATTACATTCAAGACATGTCAACATTATATTTTCTCGTGTTGACCAAGATTGTTATTTTTTCTATCTACGGTAAATTGTCTTGGATCATTTTTCAGATACCGCCATAGCATTATACAATTACAACTTGCGCAATGATTATTCTGTTGTTGTTTCAGCGCATTAATAAAATCAACATCAAGATCAAAATTGCGTTTATTTTTTTTATCGCACTGTTCATAACCAGATAATTTTTTTCTTATTATATCGCTTTGACATTCGTCAATATCATCACTAATCACTGACGAGTCCATGACGATTCGTCTCAATTGAGATATTTTTCTAACTCGAGACACTGCGAGATAAACCAGGTTCGACCATTCGATGTGATCATCAACGATCCAAACAACTGTATCAGTAATAGTTAATCCCTGAGATGAATGAATCGTCATCGCGTATCCAAGCGTCCACGGGGATTTATCAGCACGTAGAGCATCTTCAACAACATCAACATCAACTGCAACAATATCATTCAATACAAGATTCTGTTTTCCTCTTGACTCTCCTGGTATATCAACGTCGATATTTTGCCGTCGCGTATCTGCTGGTCGATAACATAACGGAACTGACAACGTTGGAAACTTTTCTCGTTGTAACTGAAACAATTCCCGTTGAAGTTTATCACGAACTATCTTTCTGCTTGCAACTATCAAATCGTTTGGTCGCCACGTTTGCAGAAAGTCTTTCATGGGTGTTTCTGAAATTATTTCACGCATTATTTCACACTGAATTTTATTCGGTTGTAGTCTGATTAATTTTTTAAATTCCTTCAACGCTGCATCAAATGCTCTATGATCATCAGATACTTCTTCAGCGTGGTCAACGAAATTTTTCAGCCAATCATGTGGAGATGGTCCAGCTACGGGTGGTGGTTGACCATGATCGCCGCACATTATCACGGCAGTATTTCTTGTTAACAACCAATCAAGAAATGTTTTTAATGTTTCTAGCGGTACAGTGCATATCTCATCCCATATTATGATCCTTGGAATGTATTTCTCTCCCATCCTTAAAGATGTCCATGCATCACCCTTCCATCGAAAAAAGCTGTGATAAGTACAGGAATTAACACCGCGTTGTTTCATCTCTCTCGCTAGTCTATGTGTAGGTGTTAGTACAATAATATCTGAATTCTGAAATAGTTCGATAGCTCGAGTGGTTTTACCAGAACCTCCAGGTCCGTTTAGATAAACTGTTTTGTGTCTGGTTATTGGATCGTATACCGATGGTAACAACGAAGTTGTCAACGTTTGACATTTTTTACAGTAAATATCTTTAACCGCAACATCAGCGGATTCGGAATAATCGAGCATATATTCATTCTTTATTCTCCACGAACCCCACGATGTGTTTAATCCTTCTAACAGTATTGAATGTTTTTTATTTATATAAAACGAATCAGTAGCAACTCTGACGGCATGCGCAGAAACCATATTTATCATCGATAATAGATTTATTGAAACATACGCGAGCATCGATGATCTTAAATGAGTATACTGAGGTGACTCACCGTCCATGTAGCTCACAATTGTACCTAATTTATTTCCATTTGACAAGAAAACTGTTTCTCGACTTATAAACGTGTTCTTGTTCGTTGTATCAACGATTATAAAATCTAACTCAGTATCGTCCATGATCAATCTTGCACAATGTCGTCTGTGATCATATGCTGATCCTTGTGTAAACTTGCCAATTATTTTTCTACCAAGATCCTTCGAATCGGTTTCGTCCGAATGTGGTAACCAAACCTCGGTTTGTTTTCGATATGATATAATTGCTTCACTTACAATCAACCGTGTTAATATCGTATAATCAAGCATATACGCAATAGTACTATTGGTGTCCACATTTTTTCTGAAAAATGTTTTCCAAACCAAGCATAACAAATTGGATGAAGTCCTTTAGACATTTCGAATGACTCGATACGAGCGAATCCAGTTAGGTCAAAATCCGGTAATGGTCCATTTATTGATACTCGCGTCATTTCATGCGTCGGATGACCGAATCGCTCAAAATACACAGAACAATCTCCGTATCCAAGAAAACTTCCGGGATAACACGCAACCATATCAACTGAAATAACATCTCTGTGATCGTATTTAGTATTCCACAATCCGCCGTGTCCATATTCGACACAACTAGATACTACATCATTGAGAAAATCAAACCGAGTTGGTTTCCACGAATTTTTCTCTCTAGCGAAATGAGCCGCAACTGACGGAATAGTAAAACAGCTACTCAATAATTCGTCAGCGTCATCAGTATATTGCAGTGCAAGATTTTTCATTTTCTCGTGAAGAAGATCTGTTCGATAAATAACACCATTTGGTCTCAAAAACTGATCAAATTTCATATCTGATTCGTCGTTAGAACTCTGAAATAACCATACTGACACAGGATCGTTTTTACTTATTTCGTTAATAAAATCAAACATACCTCCATCAGAATTATCTATGGAATAACATTTAACAGTTCGATTTCGTGGAAACACTGTTACTGCGTTAGTCCACGCGTGTGCGTTATGATCAATAATTGTAATTGAGGCTCCTTTTGATTTATATTTTGATTCATACAAAATCTCCCCTGTTATCGTCGCTACGGTTATTGGAAATTTTAATATTTTTCCTAACCCAGCTACATCTTTGATAGACGCACCGGTATCTTTAACCATATCTCCCCACGTGTTTATTATTTTACGTCTTTTATCCGTTAGACCGTTTCCACGGGCCGCGTTTGTAAAATGTTCTGTTACTCGTTCAGCCACACAATTTATTTTTGAAAGTTTCATCGGTGATAGTTTATCAACGCTGGGTTTTTCATTTAACACATAGATTCCATAAATAACCGCGGTCACGGGATATGCTCGTTCATAATACGGTTTGTCAATGCCAGTCAATAGACCTGGTTTGGAATTTCTACTTAGTACGACAGTTTTTTTATTGCCATGGACGGGATCATATTTGTCACGGATAATCCAATCATCTGTTTCTGTCAACACGACGAATTTTATTCTGAAAAGATACTTGCGATTATCAAGATAGTTAATGATAGTTGCCGCTCGTTTGTCGTTCATCATAGCGTTAACGATATTTTTGTTGCGTATAATCTTGAACGTTGACCAGACATGAGATGCGCCATCTGTGTGAAATTCTTTCTTGGCGTCGTGAATTTTATTAATCAAACCTCTGTTTTTCGGATCAACCAAATATTTCATCGGTAAGTCAGAGGATATTCTGTCAAGAATAAATCTATTTCCACCTGAGGGTTTTATTCGGGATAATCTATCGAATTCGTTCATATATATCAAACAAATATTTAAATAAAGAATATATGTATACAATGTCTCAATGCAAATGGCTCATGGTGGGTTCAGTAAATCGATGCAATAAATCCTGTAGAGGTGAATTTTGTTGGATGCACTTACAGGGCATACGGCGGGGGAGTCTAGGACCAATACCATGTCTGCAGTGTGGTGTTGGAGTGCGAGGCAAAACAGAATTATGCGGAAAGTGCGGTGGTAAACGATACAGAGAGCTTAAAAGATATTATGACCAAAAAAATAATAATAGTGAAAATGCTATAAAATCCGTGGAGGATTATATATCAAGATTTCACACAAACAATGATTTAAACAAATAATATTATTATAATGGAGCAAAATATATTTATCCCACATCCTGTCATAACAAACTATGAATCAAATATTAATGGTGTCATCAGAAATTGCAGGTTGAAGAGACCAGTTGGTTATATTAATAATACTGGTTATCTAATGTTCACATGCGAGGGAGAAAAGAAACATTATTTATGTCATAGATTTACGTACGAGTGTTTCTTCGGAGTGATCAAAGACGGCCTTGTGATCGATCACATTGACGGGAACACTCAAAACAATAATTTATCCAATTTACAAGCTATCTCTCACAGCGTGAACTGTGCACGTGGTAATACAGGAAGATGTAAGACAGTTTCTAGAAGGGCGGTAAATTCCACAAACACAGAAACTGGCGAAGTAATTATATTTCGTTCGATGTGTGCTGCTGCGAAATATTTTGATATTAACCCGCATTCAGTACAAAAAGTAGCAGAAAATATATATAAAACCGCTTTATCGAAAAAATATAAACAGAAAATCACCTTTCAGTATTGTTAACTATCATCACCACCTCGAATTAATTTTTTAAATTTATGTCATAGTATTTCCCCCATATACTACTTATTTTTTGACTCATGAAGGGAGGTAATTTTATGGTCATAATTATTTCGGTTTCTAACTTACAAAAATATGCAGTTCGTGTATTTTTCTGTTCTATTCGTGAAACATTTAGAACAGAGCATATACCGACATTTATATGCCAGCTTACTGACTGCAGAATCCAGCGTCTAGTCTGTATCGATTGTGGGGTTAACAGTACAAGGATCCTGCGTGTATTTACTCGATTACAGAAATACATGTAGGAATTAAAAATCAGTTGCATTTTCCTTGTTCAGTGCAGAAATTATGTACGTGTGTGTGGTTCGAGTAATATTAGCAATGACCACGATACAGATTGACGAGTGGGAAATCTCGTAAATATATTTCTCCACTGAACAGACATAATGAGGACTGAGTCACAGGAAGGATGAAAATATCTAACAGTTAGATGGCGTGGTATAGTAAATAATCCAGCTTTTATAAATAACTTGTTTGGTGAAAACGTATTTCTTGAACTCAGAATTGTATTGGTTCCTTAGCTATATATTAACTTCCGAAACATATGTTCGTAACAAGGTTCGATAGCTCAGTCAGTATGGTATTGGACTGTGACGCTCGCGGTCCAGGATCGAATCCCATGACTGACAATTGGTCGGGTGGTTACGCATATTAGCGATTTTTATAATTAATTGGGGCACCGCCAGCCTCTCTCCGCGAGAAACACCACCCATATATCAACTGGTGGTTGATTAAATGTTTTGTACCACCCACGGGTTGATTATTTGGTGGGTTCTCAGCGGAGAAAATGGCCTCTTCATTCATTCATTTCATTTCATTCATTGAACCTGCTAAAAGACTCGAATAGAGGTTCATTCATTGTATATATTCATTTCCTTAATTAAGTTATATGTTTATACCGTCTGAGCTCGCTAATACACTCGATAGGGGCTCTTCATTCATAATCTGAGCTCGCTAATACACTCGATTGGGGGCCCCGAGTGGCCGAGTGGTCTAAAGCGCTCTTCGTTACGGATCACTGCCATCTCACCTCTGTCTGCGGCGGTTCGAGTCCTAAGATTCAGCCAATGTGGGCATGTGAGAAAGCTTGCCAGTAGCTTCTCGTGGGTCGGTGGTTCTTTCCGGGGTTTTCCGGGTTCTTCCTCCACCATTAATACTGGCCGCCATGTATAGCCTATCGTGCTGAAAAATGGCGTTAAACCCCACAACATTAACAACAACACTCGATTGGAGCTCTTCATCCTTGAAACATCCCGACGAACTCGCTAAAGACTGGATAGGGGTTCTGGGATAATTTTTTTTTTATTTTAAAGATTTATATACAAAATAATGAACCATGAAAATATCAATGATGTAATTTTTGCTATCAAAATACTAGAGGAAAACGGGATTAATATATCTAATGAACTAAATCCTGAAAAAATAGTTTCTGATTTTGAGATTTTACAAGAACGTAAAAGCCAGGGAATACACACACTATCATCTGAATACAAGCTCATGAAACGGATTCAATCGGCAATGTTTCAGTCGCTAGCTACCGTAGAAGATAATCAGGTGAAGGAATTCATTCCTCTCTCTGCCGCCGTAGAAAGAATTAGATCGTTGTTATCCCACGAGTACGAGGAAAAGAAAACAATTAGTACTCGCATAAGACTATTGAGAAAACTTATGCTAGCGAGTAACCTAGTTGGTGAAACGATCCAAAATGAAAATGACTGGCCTGACCACGTGTAGATCATATTTATTCTGAATTATTATTTATTCTGAGATTATTATTTATTCTGAATTATTATTTATTCTGAATTATTATTTATTCTGAAATTATATTTATCCTGAATTATCATTTATTCTGAGATTATTATTTATTCTGAGATTATTATTTATTCTGAATTATTATTTATTCTGAAATTATATTTATTCTGAATTATTATTTATTCTGAGATTATTATTTATTCTGAGATTATTATTTATTCTGAATTATTATTTATTTTGCAATTTTGATGGGTTAGTTGGTACTTAGAATCGAAGATTCTTATTTATGCAAATCAATCAATTTTGCAATTTTGATGGGTTAGTTGGTACTTAGATTTATGTAAAATGATCGATTTTGCAATTCTGATGGGTTGGTTGGTACTCAGATTTATGCAAATCAATCGATTTTGCAATTTTGATGGGTTAGTTGGTACTTAGATTTATTATTTTTTTCTGAATTATTATTATTTTTTCTGAATTATTATTTTTTTCTGAATTATTATTATTTATTCTGAATTATTATTATTTTTCTGAATTATTATTTATTTCTGAATAATTATTTATTCTGATTTATTATTTATTCTGAATTATTATTTATTCTGAATTATTATTTATTTTGTAATTTTGATGGGTTAGTTGGTACTCAGATTTATGCAAATCAATCAAATTTGTAATTTTGATGGGTTAATTGGTACTCAGATTTATGCAAATCAATCGATTTTGCAATTTTGATGGGTTAGTTGGTACTCAGATTTATGCAAATCAATCAAATTTATAATTTTGATGGGTTAGTTGGTACTTAGATTTATGCAAATCAATCAAATTTATAATTTGATGGGTTAGTTGGTACTTAGATTTATTATTTTTTCTGAATTATTATTTATTTCTGAATTATTATTATTTATTCTGAATTTGATGTGTTAGTTGATGATTCAGATTTATGTGAAATGATCAAATTTTCAGGAAAAAAAAATATTCAAAAAAGATGATTTTTTTCAACACAATTACCTCACCTAAATTGTTCTGTGTTTTGTGAAAACGCTGTTCTGATGGCGTTTTCAGTGCTTCTTTGTCATGTATAAAAACCCTCACGTGCTGGTACATTATATATATTTATTGGATTAATTTAGAGTCGAAGATTCTTGATCAAAGTTCTACGACTTCACATATAGATTTATCACAAGCTCTTCTCCACGTAGGTCAATTAAGCGATTAAGGTGGTCTGTGAGTTTGAAATTTATTCGTGACAAATACTGATTATGCGTGCGTAAATAAACAGGATTGGTTGGTACTTGCACGATCAAATCCCCAGGTGGAACTTGTGGTGTAAATGTATATAAAATGTATCCTTGTTGAGCTTGATTTGATTTTCCAAGATCTATTTGATAACTACCTTCTATTACGTCACAAACTAGATTAACCGCGATTGTCGATGTTATATTAACGATTCCCGGAGATACGTGTCTTCCACCGCCGAGTGGATCATTATTATATCTAAGAACAGTTTTTGATGGGGCTAGTTTTCTCCATGCATCGAGTATTTCAGAAAAGTTTTTGTTGATAATATCGTTGAGTGATCCTATCAATTCGCCGGTTTCAAATCCTGGTAGTGTAAATTTTAATAATTCTGCTTCAGTTATTTTATAATGATCAGTATATGCTTGTTTGAAACTATTTTTTCTCATATCTACATAATCATTAGCATTTATTACCTCAATAATTCTCTGATTAAAATATTTAAGATCTAATACAATTTGATTTAAATGTTGTATCGTTGCAATGATCTGATGTCTTAGATCATCATTAGGATACTCCAGGATATAGTTTTTAAACAACTGTGCTAGTATCGTTAATGTAATTGTGTATTCAGTTCTAATTTCGTTAGCACTTGATCTGAAATTTTCTTCAACAACGATGGCAGTTAAAGGTTTTACATCAAGATCAATGATAGAAAACGGTGTCATAGGATATCTTTTACCCTCTCTCAAAATGTAATAATTACCCTCCACCCCCCATGGATACGAATCTCGGTATTCTGGAGTTGTTATAAACCTGGCTTCGTCAGTAAGAAATTCAGTTAATTTTGGTTCTGGTGGTCCTTCATATACCGGGAGAACATCAGGCCAACCTAGTACGGATCTGATTGAAGATTGATAAATATCAACGGCATAATCAGGAGAATGTATCTCTATCGTCGAGGACAGCGTCGGCTCATGAATATTAATCGATATTTTTGCTTCCTTTCCTGTTATTGATTTTATTCTACGTTGAAATTCATCATTGATCTCCTCGATCTCATAACTACCAGTAGGTATTCCAACAACAACCCAGTCAGGTGTTCCATCGAGTTTGTTTTTATTAGCAAATACGAGCGAATTATTTGCTGGTGTACCATTAAATGATTTTGATTTGATATTTGGCCAGCTGTAATATACCCGTAATTGCGCTAGTGCAATTTCATTAGCGTGAATTGCAGTAGGAAAGTTAATACTAAATTCAGGATTAGTTGAACTTACCGAGATCATCGTTGTCTTGTGCGGAGTTGTATTAGTCACGATCTGCTGGAGTAATTCCGTCATTATTAATACTTGTATCTTTAATACCGATAACCTCGTCGTATATTCTAGTCATCATTGAAAACTCGAAATCAGATATAATTCCATCACTGAGACTCGCTGATAACAACGAGGACAATTTCGAGTATGCTACCGTCGCTGTGTGTAATTTTATTATGAAATCGGATAATTTTTCATTCGTGCAAGTACATATTATTTTTGCGATGATATTAAGCACACCTGCAATCGTTGTTGCTGCTGAAATACAAATAGTTACAGCTACTGGTGCCATCATTGTTACCGTGGATAATATTATTCCAGCTCCAGCAACAACAGCGGATACTGAATAAACAATCACGTCGACGATAACTAATCGTCGTCGGTATTTTTTTACCTTTACTGTATATTGTTCGACTTGATCTTTTAGCGCCGCCTGCCATTCACGCGCTTGATTGTACCTGTATTGTGGACCGTCCATATATTTTTATGCAGTAACCAATTGAGGTGTTTCAGCTACAAATTCCAAACACCACCAGTAAGATGTTGCGGTTAATTTCTCATCAGCTGCTTCCAGAATAAATATTTCTTCAGTTCCGTTATTTAATATAACAGATGCAACCCCGGAAAACCTGTCGGTGGAATGACGCCATGGATACGTTGTGAAGATCTCAAATCGTGCAGCACTAAACACAGACAGCCTGTACACGCCAGTGACTGTTGCGGTATATTTGATAGTATTATTTTGCTGCGACCATGTTGCAAATCCCGATGATACTGTGTATACGATGTTTGTGATATGTCCGGGAGTTATTCCGGCTGGGATTTTAATCAGAATGATTTTATTGACGACCTCAGGAATCCCCGCTACGATGTCTTGCTGTGTTTGTTTAATCGTGTCAATGTTGGTCTTGATATCTTGCTGTGTTTGATCGTGTCAATGTTGGTTTTGATATCTTGCTGTGTTTGTTTGATCGTGTCAATGTTGGTTTTGATATTAACGAGTTTTATGTCAACGACAAACGGAATGCCGAAGAATTCTTCTATGATTCTTTGATAGACTCTGCGAAATCTTCCAAAAGTGCCCACGTGAACATCATACTCGGCCTGTAACGTGGATAATTTACCGTCAACGGTGTCGACGTATTTTTTTGTTGCTGCGTCTTCGTCGGATGTTGGATCTCTTAAAACTACTATTTTATTTCCGTTCATGCTAAGTTCACCTGTCATTGTGTCACCGGTATTTTTTACGCGATTAGCAACACTTTTTGCAATTTCATCTCTGATGGTTTTAAGTGACATACTTGAATCCCTAATTCTGCCGCTGTCAGTAAACACAGGAATATTATCCGTAGCTGCACCAAGTACTCGTCGGATTATATCATTCCATTTGATATTGCTTGTTTTTAGTTTACCATGTCGATCTTGAAAAATAACAACCTCATCTGGGTCAACTCCAGCCAGATTCATAACGTCAGCGAGGTCATCTTTAGTTGCGTACTTTGACAAATCAACATCGCCGAATGCTCTCTTAACACGTGAGGATCTTCTTCCGTAAATATCAACCATTATAATAAAACCTGTTGTTTAAAACGCTTTACGCGCAACGAATCGGTTACTTGTGTAATCATGCACAACTTTATGTGGCGGTTTGGATGATTTTGATATAGCGTTAAGTACATTGATTACTTCACGGCCACATATTGGCGGATCTGTCATTGTTTGTGTAGGTAGCGTTGAATACCAAACTTTGGAACCAGAGGTTCCTGCGTGAAGTGGTGCGACATACTTGATAAATTCAACGGGTGGAGCTAACCCGTACGAATCAAAATAAACGATTCCACGTGGATCAACCGCGTATGATACCCAATGAGTACCGGGTCCGGAACGTTCGTCAAGATTAATAATACCTGTTTCGAGTTTGTTTGGTTGTTTCGGTAATTGATCTCGCATAAAAACACCTCTGAAGGCTTTTATTTTTAATTTTTTAGCAGCATCAAGTAAATCAAAATTTGATGCTGGAGTACCTAACGAAGTGATCCTGGAAGCCTTAGGCCTCTCCCCCAACGAGATCCTGGCAATCTTAAGCCGCGTCCCTTTTTTTGTATCCTTGCCCTTTTGCTTTCTTTAGAGCCATTCCAGCAGCTGTTCCAACAGCACCTAACGCGGCTGCTTTTGCTACGTCTGGCGCGGCAGCAGCTATTAATGCCGGAATATCCGCAAGAAGTGGAAATATGCCACCGGTTTTAACCATGTCTTTGATGGCGCTCGGGGAAAGATGAAATTGAACTCCAGTTTTTGATTCCAGGGCTTTATTGAAATGTTTAATCTGATTATTTGTCAACGATAATTTGTTTGGACCACCACTAATCTGATCTCGTTTTAGTGATATTTTAGTTCCGCATTTGTTGGCGGTTTTTGATTGAAGCTTTTTTACCTTACCGGGAGTCAGAGTAACATTAACATGACTATATGACATTTTTTATATAAATAATATTTTTTCTGAATAATTAAAGATTTTCTACTGGTGCATCAACGACTCTCATTCGACCACTACCACCTTCAAGTAACATGGCCTTATCGCTAAGTATGACCGCGATTGCTCTGTAGAAGCCGCGAACAAGTGGTGGACCAGGTATATCAGGAGGAGGGTTAGTAACATGATCTCGAAAGTGTATATCAACGACAGATTGCTTGGATAAATCAAGATGCTCCAGCGAAAAATAATAAATCGGATATAAAGTTCTGAAATCTAGTTGTGATATTTGCAAACCGGTATCCACATTTTGATCACGTCCCATAAATGACATCAAACGATGATATGCACGCGCTACATGATTTTGATTAAAATTTAACAATATATCCTCAGCCGGTTCTTGATGTCCATTTATCCGTAAGGAAACTTCATTAACTCCAAGGTTATCAAATATCATATGTGAACGTTCTTGATTATTCGTCCGAGCATTATCTTGCAGCGCAATAAAAAATATGTCGTGGCGCAGAAACACCCTGTTGTGATGCTATATTCCATGTAAATAAACCATTAACATTGCTTTGAATAGCATCTGTGGTTACTGTTAACCATGATAGCAATGATTTACCGCCTTGATCCATAAAAGAGAGTAATTTTTGTTCCTCAGTAATTGATGGTGTCATTACTGGCATCCGCAATGAAAGTTTTGATATATTTACTTTACCATCATCATCAACACCAACACCTCGCCAGATTGCATCATTATCATCACCTTTTCTTACGAACACAATTGTGTGTTTAGCTCCAAAGATGACCTTTCTAACATTTCTGCAAAATCCAAAGATGTGAGATAATGGAATTGCGCATGAGAAATTTCTATTATTTCCTGACAACGCTGCTTGGCGTGTTGCAAATCCTAAGTTGAAAGTCGCGCTATCACCTTTTACAATATCAAAAGCAGCAGCTGGTCTGGCTGCGTATTCAGGACCATCAGCAACCGGTTGTGGATCAGATGCAGTATTTTGTGGTGTCCGTATTTTAGCATACCTGATATGATCAGCGTGGTCAGTAATATCCTTGGCAAACATCATTGTTGGACCGCCCGATCTTGTAAAGTCGTCAGAATATCTTGCCAGACCAATTATTGTTGTAGCAACATCAACATCCTTCTGAATGGATTCAATATTTTTTCCGTCAATCATATATGTGGCGCTATCAAACAGTGCCATAATTCCGTTGTTAACAAAACCAATACGCAAATTGGCACCATATGTCGTATTATCCCCCTTTACAAGTTCACCTTCTACTTCAATAAATGCCTCAGCGGGTAAAAAATATCTACTTGTATCGTGAACCTGTAATTCGATTCTCCCCCGCTGATCTGGTTGTCTTGCGTCATAAGAATAAAACTGATAATCACGTATAGATTCATACTTAAGGACAGGTGCCTCCATATCAAATGCTGGGTCTGATTCGCGCCTGAACATTTTTATTATAATTACCATTTTTCCAAATGATGATCATCGTCGACGAAGCCCGCTTCCTGCTATTAAATTTGCTGTTATATTTTTTCCGCTTCTTCAGATAATTCCGCTAGTTTTTGATTTGCAGCTTGATTTATTATTTTACTTACGTCTGCTGGCATCACCTCAGTACTTGCCAGTTTCACAGGTGGTTGTTGTTTTCGTCGCAATAATCGTGCTAGTCTTTCTTTGATCGCCGAGAATGCCTTACCAGCAACATTGATAATTGCACCAGGAGCTTTTTCACGAACAATATCGATAGCTTTCATCGATAATTGTTTTGCAATAGGTGCTGCTTTTGGAGCTATCCTTGTGAATAATCCCCGAATAACATCACCAAGTCCATCTCCGTAAGTAGCTCTGTAGATTGGTAATCGTGAGTTCACCGCTCTGACCTGTACAGATTTACGATGATTATTATGTATGATCATCTTATTTTATTTACCATTTATCTAATCGCGATGACTAATCATCAACGAGCTCATCAATAAGCTCTCGGTAAACGCCAATATCCATGACACCACCTTGAAATAATCGCCGACAAATATCAGCTGCTTCATTGGTTATTTCTGGTGAATTATTTCCCGCACGTTTTCCTCCTATAAGAACTTCTAACCGTGATACATCATTGAGGATATTATCAGGACAAACTAAATTATTTCCCAGACCACTGCCAGTAGCTCCTTCGTCTGATTTCTTAGATGGTGTTGTTCTAAATAGCTTTTTAAATTTTGACAGCGATGAAGAAGATTGTTGTTGTTCTATTTGTTGCAGAGGTGGAGGAAGTTGATGCTGGGTGAGTTGTTCTTGTTCTAGTTGTTTCAGTCTCTCTTTATAAAATCTTTTTACTTCTTTATTAAGATTTTTATATTCTGGACCTCTAGCTTGTTTTTTGTTGTAATATACGCGATATATATATTTAATAAAATTATCATCATTTATTTTTTCATGATGGGGTTTTAAAATATCAGATTTATTAAACATACTATTTAATATTGCTTCGGGTAATTGTTCTCTTTTAGTATTTCTAATTTCTTCAACAGCTCCTTCTCTGAATTTTCCAATCAATTCTAAGTTTTCTTCTGGTTTGAGTTCAGATGCAAGTTCTTCTCTCACGTCGGCGACTTCAGTACGAAGTTTTCCAATACCTTCCAGTATTTCCTCACCAACAGGTGAAGGTTGAGCTGCAGCTATTTCCCTGGCTATGTCAGGTGGAAGATCTCGTAAAATCTTCCTTGTTTGTTTAGTTCTTCTTGCTATTTTTTCGGTTTGTTCCGCTGTTTGTTTTGATACCGGAAGAAGATCTTCCCTGATGACTGTTGTAACCTTTTCAGTAGCTGCAGTGACGGGCTTAAACAGTTTTTTAGTTTCTTCTTCATACTCAACTTGTGCTTCTTGCTGCGCTTGTAGATTTTTTCTGAATGAATCTCTAACAGGAAGAAATTTTTTGATTGCTTCTAATCGTTCTCGAGCTATTCTTGCAGTATGAGATTCCGGATGTACCATTTTATTATAATATAATGATTTAATTATTATAGCAGCAGAGGGGGTGATGACCTCAGTGAAGGCGTAATTGCGTAAACAGCATGCATAATAAACTAGAAAAAATCACCACCGACAATGGAGTAATATTAATTAGAAAAATTCCGAGGTTTTTCTCAGTAAAGTGTCGACGCTTTTTTAAAATCTGTCGACGCTTTTTATTTTTCAATCGTTCGTAGGAGGGTTTATTTTCGACGTTTCGACGCCTTTTAGGCAAAGGTCTGTTCACCCCCTCTGCTGCTCAATGAGTATTATCAAATTACTGTTAAATCCTATTTTATGTAAGTTTATTTTATATCCCTCTGACATTATTTTTCAGTTCCTTTAACGGTCATTTTCAGCTGCAATTTGTTCATTGGGGGTTTAATTTATTTTGTGTGATCATTCGACTTATTTTTTATTTAGATTTCGGCAATTAGTCAAATTTTATTTCAGCCTAAACAGTATAAGCCACCGCCCCGACCTATATTTCTCACATTCCTACGTGTGTATGGTCATGTTTTTCAACATTATGGCATATAACAATAATTAATCTCCATCTTTCATGACGTGACTATTTCTACATAACCTTATAAAGCGAGCCTAGTCCACACAAACTGACAAAACATCCCTGATTTGCATTATCTCTTAAACATTATTTCACGTAAATCAAAATAAATATTTAAGATATTCACATTTTAGAAACGTGCAGAAGTTGAGTCCAGTCTTCCGTAAACAGAATGGTTTGCACGGCTCAATTTAGTTACTGCGGTCTTCTATCGAGCCGAAACTGCCCTTGTTGACGGTGGCTATTTTTGTTTTAAAAAAAATCATTTTCGTTGTTATTCATGAAAGTAAACTCAGTCCTAGATCAAAGTTGAATTGATGAATCTATCATTATTATTTGTCATCTTTTGTCTGTCATGTTTAACCTCAGCGACAATGGTGGGCTTTATTTTGGACCTGTTCCCTCTTCTCTAATTAGGCATGTGAACTTCTGTACAATTCATACTATGCTTATTACCAACTTGTCAGTATCTCGTTTTTCTCGACCATTGTTCTTTAAATGTTGATATAATTTTAAATGTTATCTAACATTTATACCGGAATTTTAGAGAAAAACGATCTGTTTATGCTCTATCGTAAGCGATGAACTTTTCAATGTGTGTTTTACGGTTTTCAAGCTGCATTAGTATGCACATTACGCCATTTAGACCTCTAACCCCATTTCTTGTTCATGAATATAAAAATGATCCTTCATTAATCATCGGCTTTAGATCGGAATATTTCACCTCCGAGATCAGAATCAGACACGAGGCAGAATTCTGAGCTTCGAGTTGGATTTTCCTATCCTGTACCTATGCAAATAAAGGCTTCCATGAATCATGTCGATAAAATGGAAAACTTGTAAATTAAATAAAAAAGACTTACATGCAGGTGACTTAAACGAGTATAATACACATCTCTTTGGTAGGGCCCTATCCTAATGTGGATCAAACACACGTCAACAAAAAAGGTGTTTAAACTGCTTTGCAGTAGCCTTTCTTGCACTTGCAACAATGTTAATGTATCACACTGGTAAATCATATGCGATTTCACGAACAAACTCTAATAGCAGACTTGGAACCCAATCTAACAATAACGCTAATTTATGAAATAAGATACCTAATGCGTCGAGTTCATTTGTAAGAAAAGAAAGATGTAACAGGAGTTAATGACAGTAATTACAAACAAGGATGGCTAAAGCTTATTTCCAATGAATGAGCTCTTCGTCTCTCTAAAATAAAGACTTAGAGCTAACATGCGATCCATCCAACATTCATGAAAGTGCAGGCAGTATATAAGTAAAAAGCAAAGTTGTATTATATAAGCAAAGACAACATACAAATATATCTACTGAAGCTGGCAGACAGCCATACAATTGTTGTTTTTGCTTGGATGTAACGCCGGTAATAACCACCGCCCCATGGGAAGCTGATGGCAAGCTTTCTCATATACCCACACTAAGTCCGAGACTGGAATATACTCGGACAGAGGTTAGATGGCAGTGATCAGTCAAGGTGAGCGCTTTAGACGACTCAGAACACTCAAGGTTGCTAAGTAAGTAAGCAAGCATGCATGTGTGTGTGTGTGTGTGTGTGTGTGTGTATATATATATATATATATATATATATATATATATATATATATATATATATATATATATATATATATATATATACCATTACTGAACGGAATTAAAGAACATTTTTGATTATAAAACATGTATTTTCTAAATCTAAAGATGGTTCTCTTTCAAGACTCTCCAAAACAACTGAGCCAAAAAAGATGATCATGTACAAAACCACAAAATGTATCACAAGAAACAAGTTTAATTATATTCCAATAAACTGGCATATAAAGTCATTTCAATGTACAAAATAAAAATTCTAACTCTATTTTGCTGGCCTGCATTATGTTGCTAAGTGGGAACAACATAATGAACATAAATCAGTTTAGTTTCCTTTCAAACCTTTAATTCTAAAGAATTCTATAGCAATATATATATATATATATATATATATATATATATATATATATATATATATATATATATATATATATATATATATAGTAAACATTTCCTAATACAGTATATAAAAAAACAATAAACGCAAATAATTAGAATCTTGTCTTGTAACGAAGAAAGTTTAACCTTGAATTTATCTGTGTCAATAAAATCCCAAACAAGATTTTTCAAACAACCTAATATCCTTAAGACGATATGGTTAAAAAGCCATCATTTAAAAAACATTTTTAAAAGGGTTGATTAGAATTTTGACAAAAGACCTTCACAATTATAAACTGGTTTATAAACAAGGCCTGAATTTTAGGTAAAATCAACTTGTCTTCTTGTAATTCGTTAAACCAATCCCCAAACCTGTACTGATACAGGAGCTCCAATGGTTATTTTAATATGTAATACTAGGGACGACACTTTCTCATTTCTGCTCTGAGATTCAACAATTTGGACTAAAAATTTGGTTTAAAACGAATAGCAGTCCGTTTTCTAATTCGGGTTTCCTCCGAATATTCCCACCATATTTTTCATATTTGGATATTTAGGTTGGGTTGTGGGGTCGTTGCAACTGAATATCGAAAATTTGGAATTTGGCGTCACCGTGCTATAGCGACATATGGTAATTACTTACCAGCGGACCTAGAAAAATTAAACTTATGTTATAACGACTTAAACCTGCATGAAATCGATAGGAAAATGATTTATTTTCTCAGAAATAGCAAGTATTATAATCGTTATATTTTTAATCCGCTGACAGACTAGACGTAACTACGGCATTGATGAAATCTGACTCAGTACTCGCCATTTTCATTACTAGTCACTTCACAAATCTCAAACGACATCGGAAGTTCATTTGTCACGGTCACGTGATATCAACATTTGAAAATGTGCGTTGTTAGATATGTGTACTCATGCAACTAACAATGACAATCCCGAGTACCAGGTCACATTTCATCAACGCCGTTGTTTTATCTTGTCTTTCAGCAGATTAAAGATATAATGATTTTAATACTCGCAATTTCTGAGAAAATAATTAATTTTTATATCGATTTCATGCAGTAAGCCGCTACGCTTTGCCACCATGTTGGCCTCTTGTGATGCTAGACTGATTTTCATACCTTCCACGTAAGGGAAGATACAGATATCGAGTTGACTTTGAAAATAAAAGTCTTCTAGACGAATCTAATCCACTGAGCGTTTGGATTGACTCAGCATATATGTTTATTGCAAGCACCCAAATGATCCATACTACATCCTCCGAATATTCTGGTTAGAACTCGATAAATTTAACTCGCAGTCAGTTTAGTTCGACTCAGTTATGTGATTTGGTTCGGGCGTAAAGTGGTGGCGGAAAATTCCCAGGTTTTCACGACTAGTTCTAAATATTTATTAGATTAACATAAAAAGAAATACAAAAAATAACTCCATCCAAAAAAGTCAAGAATGATGTCGGACAAGAAAAACTTAAATGTGTTAAAACTCTATTAACTGTAAGCTCAAGATAAGCAGGAGGTCCAAGAGGATCATGTCCGTGAAATAATCTTTTTTCATAATAGTTCTTGTGACGTATTATGGGAATTAATAATGAGGTTCAGGAAATATAAAAAAAAATATAAACACTGAACCAAAAACGTAGCGATATCTTTTTAGAATGATTAACCCTGAATCTCAAGTTAAAGGGGCAAGCAAGCATGTTGTAAAATGCATGGTCTTAGTTTTATGATGATTTGTGTCCTAAATCGCGAAAATCTATCAGGAGATTTCGGCAACAGCTGAATGGAAAACTTAATGGAAAACCTTAACAAATCCCCCCAGAAAAGTGACGTAGTCTCGCTTCCCACTAATGTGGGCTTGATAAATAAACCAGACGTGCAGATTCCGGCATACATATCACAGCACTTCAGGCATGTTCTTCTGAGCATTTTCTTTTTATACGGTAAAAAATACATACCATCCCCTCTCTCATGAGCTTTGGAGCAATGACTGTCAGTGATGTGTGATTTTGATTTTTAACGTAGCTTTAACAGTTTTTCAGTCATATCGCTAAGATGTCTGCAGTGTGCCAGTTTATAGTGATGTCTAGTACTGGGGCATCATGCCGCAGACATGTAGCATGATGTCCCACCCAGTCACATTATCCTGACACCAGGCCGTCCAGTCCTAACACTAACCTCTTAATGCTGAACGCCAAGCGAGGCAGCTGTTAGTACCATTTTTGTAAGTCTCTGGTATGACTCGGCCGGGGATCGAACCCACGACCTCCCGCATCCGAGGCGGACGCTCTAACCACTAGGCCACCGGAGCGGTGCAATGATTGTCAGAATGGTTCCTCTATATGCCCAGCTGTATTATATATAGGGTTGCATGAAGAGTACATAAACCAGCTGAATTCCCAAAATTACTATATCTCGGGGGCCCCAAGTGGCCGAGTGGTCTAAAGCGCTCTTCGTTACGGATCACTGCCATCTCACCTCTGTCTGCGGCGGTTCGAGTTAAGATTCAGCCAATGTGGGCATGTGAGAAAGCTTGCCAGTAGCTTCTCGTGGGTCACTGGTTCTTTCCGGGGTTTTCCGGGTTCTTCCTCCACCATTAATACTGGCCACCATGTATAGCCTATCGTGTGCTGAAAAATGGCGTTAAACCCCACAACAACAACAACTATTTCTCGAAAATTTTCTAGCAATGTCTTCAACAAATGGGCGAAAGGGATAAAGTAAAACTTTATTGCGCATCTACATGAACCAAATATTTTTGCAATACTATTACTGCTACTATTACTACTACTACTAATAATAATAATGATGATAATAATAAATAAATAAATAAATATAAACAGACACATTCGATAACGTTCTGATCCTCATTATTTTCCGAACGTTCTGATAAGACCGTTTTAAAATTTTATGTGAATCATATGATCTGAGTACCGTCGATGCAACACTGGAAGCAGACAATTAGAAAGCCCGACACATGTATGGTGGATCATTCTTCTAACTATTTTGGGTGATTGTGCGGAGGCGGTATTAAACGGAAAATAAAATATTTTAAGTAGCAAGCATATACAATCTGTATTTATGTTTCCTTAACAATATGCATTGGAAACCAATTCTTCCAAGACTATATGTACAAGCCATTAAGGTATGACGCAAAATTAGGAATTGGAAGCAAAGCATTTCATGAAATCTATTTCTCTTACGCAATGCTATGCTAGTTCGATATGTAGTTCCGCAGAGCTCTGGAGATATATACCCAAAAGCACTTAAATAAAACATAATCAGATAATTCGGTATCATTAATCAAGAAATAATTTCAAACAATAGGCAGGTAATGCATCATACGAGCTTGTTAGTTACAAAAACCGAAGAATGCTAACAAATGTTTTTGCTCGAATGCGAACTCAACTTGCACGTTATGCTGTTTTCTAGGACATTCACTCTTGTAGACATACACGGTCTCATCGCTCTGTACTGCCTAGCGAGAATTGGATCGGGTTTCCAAATTTACTCTTAAAACTTAAATAAATTTTCATGCTTAAAAGCAGACAGCTATAAAATTTTCACATCAGATTGGCTAACATCAGAACGATTGCCAATCAACTCACGTACACATCAGAACAATGCAGATGACATCCGAACAATGCCCAATCAGCTGATGTACACATCCGAACAATGTCCAATCAAATGGCATACACATCAGAACAATGCAGATGACATCAGAAAAATGCCTAATCAGCTCACGTACACATCAGAACAATGCGGATGACATCAGAACAATGCCAAATCAGCTGACGTACACATCAGAACAATGCAGATGACATCAGAACAATGCCCAATCAATTGGCATACACATCAGAACAATGCCCAATAAACTGGCATACTCATCATAACCATGCCCAATCAGCTGACATACACATCATAACACAGACCAATCCCCAATCAACTGACGTACACGTCAGAACACTGACTAATCGGATGACGTCAGAACAATGCCCAAGCAACTGACATACACATCTGAACACCGACCAATAAGCTGACGTACACATCAGAACAATGTAGATGACAGCAGAACAATGCCCAATCAATTGGCATAAACATCAGAACAATGCCCAGTCAACTGGCATACTCATCAGAACAATGTCCAATCAGCTGACATACACATCAGAACACCGACCAATCAGATGACATCAGAACAATGCCAAATCAACTGACATACACATCTGAACATACCAATGAGCTGACGTACACATCAGAACAATGCAGATGACAGCAGAACAATGCCCAATCAATTGACATACACATCAGAACAATGCCCAATCAACTGGTGTACATATCAGAACAATGCCCAATCAATTGGCATATACATCAGAACAATGCCCAATCAACTAGCATACTCATTAGAACAATGCCCAATCAACTGACATACGCATTAGAACAATGCAAATGACAACCGAACAATGCCCAATCAATTGGCATACAGATCAGAACAATGCCCAATCAAATGGCGTACTCATCAGAAAAATGCACAATCAATTGGCATACACATCAGAACAATGCCCAATCAACTGGCATACCCATCAGAACAATGCAGATGACATCAGAACAATGCCCAATCAGCTGATGTATACATCAGAACAATGCCCAATCAATTGTCATACATATCAGAACAATGCCCAATCAATTGGCATACACATCAGAACAATGCCCAATCAGCTGACATACACATCAGAACACCGACCAATCAGATGACATCAGAACAATGCCCAATCAATTGGCATACACATCAGAACAATGCCCAATCAGCTGACATACACATCAGAACACCGACCAATCAGATGACATCAGAACAATGCCCAATCAACTGGCGTACACATCAGAAGACTGACCAATCAGATGACATCAGAACAATGCCCAATCAGCTGACATACACATCTGGACACCGACCAATCCGATGACAAATCAGAACATCGACCAATAAGCTGACATCAGAGCAATGCCCAATCAGCTGACATACACGTATGACCACTGTTAGATGTCATATTTGAATTTGATCATACGAACGTTGTTTCTAATACCTGGAGTTATGCATGAAACTCTTTGTATTGAGTGCACAATAGAAAATATATTTATTCCTTTGATTATAATTTACTTATTTTTAAAAAAAATCAAATCCTCTCCATATTTTACATGTTTATCAGCTAAATAAATCACAACTTTCAAATCTCTAGTATGTGAATCATCTGTTCATTACTAAGAATTAAATTATGAAGTTGGAGGGGGGGGAGGATTTTGATGACGCACTGTGGTATATCTACCCACTCAACGCGCATTGGGTAGAACTTTGTACTTGGTGATTCTGTTTTATTCGTCAAATTAACATTTCACTTTTCTGAGCAAGTAATGATTTTTGTCTTTAAAAAGTACTAACTTTAATTAAATCTGCCGAGTAAGTTTTACATGTTGAGATTGTTTGTGTTAGTGAAGCAACTAATATATTCAAAACAGAAACAACTATTACCTGCACTTTCCCCCATTGGAACATTGATTAATTCCAACGTCCGGATCGCAGTAAGGACCATACTGGCATTCATCTCCAAAGAATCCCTCAAAACAGTGACACTGATAGCGGCTAAAATCGCTATTAACAAGGCAATTCCCAAGATAAGAACAACTGTGCACTGAACACGTGTTCTTTGGTTCATCCGATGACCTGTCCACCATTTCATACGTGATGTTGAACCCGTACACATCCAACAGGTACTCTATGACCCGCAGATGAATGTTGCTTATGTTTTCCGTGCTGAATTCTATGTGCACGTATGGTTTATAGGCCACAAGCGAAGGTATGTCCAATTTCCATGAGATTCCTCCAAGGTCACGAGGACCAATATAGGTAGTTTTGTCCTGATAAAAATCATACTCAGTCACATAAAATGAATTTTTCAGGTAGAACTGCGTGAAATAAATTATAATCTTCTTTTCCGGAGGAGCTCGTATTAGCCATTCACAGGATATCGGAGTTGGGAATTCGTTCGGGAAATTAGGGGAGTGTATAACTCCTTTCTCGGCTTCAAGAATGCCACCACAATTAGTGAATACTTGCCTATCTTCTGCAACTGTAGTCGTAAACACGACTGCAAAACAGATCACGAATACTAAACTAGTGCCTGCTTTTGATAGATACATTTTTTAACGAATGATCTGTCTTCCTCCTGGTGAGTCGGTCTGTCTATTCCAAAAAACGTTTCTCCTAACTCGCTCTTTGTGCAGTCATCAAGCATTAATGTTTCTCTCAGCGTGTACGAATATGTCTGGCTCCTGCAATAATAATAATAATAATAATAATAATGAGAATAATAAACAGTCGTGTATCATTCACTGAAAATGTTTTCACGTAAGGTGGCGCTATACAGTTTCGCATTTTGCATAGGGTTAGGAATTTAAAGAAAAAGAATGTCCCCGGCTTTCCTCACTGGTTATACTGGCTATTTAAAAAAGACCTTGTATATCTTAGGTATAATGCAAAGAACCTTTAATTCCCTTTATTTTGGTGTATGATTGATGGGTGTACTATGGGTTATAGAGTATACAGCTTGGCCTTACTTCAAATGTGCACCTTTCAAAAAAGTGCTAGCTCTACTTGGTCATTTTCACTTCCTGAACTTCAGAGGTCAATTGTATAAAAAAGAGCCGATAACTTTTTTTACATTTTATATATTTGGTAATTCATTCATTGCACTTTCAGAAGCTGGTATTGTCTAGTCTGGCAAAATTCATTTTCCCTATTTTAATAGCTGCTATGTATAGTGTACTTTAGACTAATTCAGACTGATTTTTTAACACAAGGGAGCAGTCATTTTAGTTAGCAGTGTGCTTAAATCATGTAAAATTTCCAAAAGTACAATATCCAAAAGAAATATCATCCACATTACATTAATGTAGCATAGAGGTATGCAAACATTCTCTCCACTGTGCATGTTTTAAATGCGAACTACTTCACCTTACATACGTCACTCTCTCAAAAGCACATATTATCTGGTGAGCGCCACCATAAAGAAGATGTAGGTATTATTTTTTTATGATTTAATTATGTTTATATGGCTGAAACATTTAAGTCGCAAGCATCAAAACAATCCTTATGAATAATTCTCCTGCCTTTTTCCCCACAGAACAGTATTTATGAGTGTCAGAGTCTCTAACAAGTCCAGCCTACCACCCCCCCATGATAAAAGTGAGCTATTTTAAGAATGAACATTACATTTTGTAAACATAGCAACCACTGTTATGCTGAATGATAGGAACATGAAACTAGCCAGAATTATTTCTGAGATATCAACAATGAATTTTACAATTAGAAAAGGGAGGTAACTCATCAGCTTCATAAAGGTCAAAGGTCAAAGTGTAAAATATTTGCCTATTGTTTAATATGGAAGAAGCGAATTCACTTTCTCATCATTTATTTTTTTATTTCATTGCAAATAAATGAAAAGAAACATTTTCACCATATATTTCTGTCACTTATTGCAACAGTTTTAAATTTAAGTTGACTCTATTCCTATATTCTAAGTCTTCTAATTTCCCCATAATTAAGGTCACTACTCACACAAACATACCTCATGGCAAATTATGTAAGCAAGAGAAAAACGATCATAATTAGCTTATTTTCATGCTTAAATGCAATATGAATGTACCATTTTATTCAGAACATCATACATAATTATATGAAAATAAAAAATAATAATTGCAAACATTTTTTTATTTTCTTTAAGGTGGCGCTATACAGTTTCGCATTTTGCATAGGGTTAGGAATTTAAAGAAAAAGAATGTCCCCGGCTTTCCTCACTGGTTATACTGGCTATTTAAAAAAGACCTTGTATATCTTAGGTATAATGCAAAGAACCTTTAATTCCCTTTATTTTGGTGTATGATTGATGGGTGTACTATGGGTTATAGAGTATACAGCTTGGCCTTACTTCAAATGTGCACCTTTCAAAAAAGTGCTAGCTCTACTTGGTCATTTTCACTTCCTGAACTTCAGAGGTCAATTGTATAAAAAAGAGCCGATAACTTTTTTTACATTTTATATATTTGGTAATTCATTCATTGCACTTTCAGAAGCTGGTATTGTCTAGTCTGGCAAAATTCATTTTCCCTATTTTAATAGCTGCTATGTATAGTGTACTTTAGACTAATTCAGACTGATTTTTTAACACAAGGGAGCAGTCATTTTAGTTAGCAGTGTGCTTAAATCATGTAAAATTTCCAAAAGTACAATATCCAAAAGAAATATCATCCACATTACATTAATGTAGCATAGAGGTATGCAAACATTCTCTCCACTGTGCATGTTTTAAATGCGAACTACTTCACCTTACATACGTCACTCTCTCAAAAGCACACATTATCTGGTGAGCGCCACCTAACTATTACTGACTGTGGCTAATACAGCAGCCAATACAGATACATATGCATGTCAGTCGGAATAGAAATCATTCAAACTGTGTACAAGAATACAAAGCCAGCATCACGCATGATATAGTTATATAGCATAGCTAGAGGGTTCAGATTTTGCTGTTCTTATTTCTGGTAGACAAATGACGAATAAAATACAATACCTCTAAATGCCATGACGTTGAGAAAAGCCCTTAGTATCTAACACGCCAGAGCTTTGCGACTGCGAATCGGAATAATAATATTTAAAAAAATCGGCATGTATATTTAAATAAATGTGCACACATATATTGAACACGAATGTCTTGAGTTCTGTCTGTGATTTATCGATCCGATGTAATAAACCTTCAAGCCACTCACTAATACAGCACATGTTGACCTTAGAAAGATAAAAAGCATTAAATTGGATAATGAAAAAAAAAAACAATCAAATAAGATCGTTTTCCTTATCCACAATGTGTAGAATGTAGGGTTATGGTCACTTGTATATTTCCATTTTTTATTGATTACTTCCGAAGCCTAACTTGAACTAGGGATTGAGTGGTTTTTCACTATCAAGAAAACAAGCAACTGATTGTCATTGCCTCCTGTGATGCTGAACAAAAATATTAAGAAAAATAAAAAGAGCGAATCTAAAACGGGAAGCGTATGTTATTACTAACTGAAATATGAAATGATACTGGAATTGTTAATTGCATGTTAACACAGCCCATATACATCCATAATTCAAGTCAGGATAAATCGTCCTAACAGGTGTTAAGCTAAAATTGAAGCATAGCTTCGCCAACCAACCAAGACCATCTCGTGTTGTTTTTGGTTTGTTGTTTTTTTTAAAAACCTCTAGGCACTCCGTGTACAATTTGGTATATATCTCTGTTTTAACGACTGACCAACTTGTCCATTGGAGTTCAACTGAACCTTAATTCATAATACCTTATATACTGCATTAAAAATAAACCCCTTCTTATCCCCCTCACAAGTAGACCAATATATTAAGGATTTATAACTTTTTATCCTGATATATTTATTGGATATATTTTACTTTTAGCACATTTCCTTCTATAGTTTAGCTCGTTGTAACGCATGTTTACATGTGCTGGGAAAAATTTATCTTCGCAAAGTTTTTGGTCAATTATTTATTTATTCATTTTTAAAATATTACCTGTTAATAGGCACCATTTAGCCAGAACTGTGCTGAAGTACCGTTAACCAAATACATACACGGATACATAAACAGTACAGTAAACTCTCTATATGTAATTTATCACTAGGTAAGTGAAGAAAGAAAAGAGTCAGTAGTTGAGAGGGTATATACCGTGGGGAGGAAAAGAGTCAGTAGTTGAGAGGGTATATACCGTGGGGAGGAAAAGAGTAGTTGAGAGGGTATATACCGTGGGGAGGAAAAGAGTCAGTAGCTGAGAGGGTATATAACGTGGGGAGGGAAAAAGAGTCAGTAGTTGAGAGAGTATATACCGTGGGGAGGGAAAAAGAGTCAGTAGTTGAGAGGGTATATACCGTGGGGAGGGAAAAAGAGTCAGTAGTTGAGAGAGTATATACCGTAGGAAGGAAATGAGTCAGTAGTTGAGAGGGCATATACCGTGGGGAGGGAAAAAGAGAGAGCTAATTAAGTAAAGCGAGAGACAATGATGTTGTAGATATTATAAAATTCATAGCTACAGCAACTTCGCACGAAGTAACTTTGACTTGCTTGATTACCTTATCCGACCCTGTTATACGTCTCTGATGCTACCCCTAAGTACTACCACTAAAGTATGTCATATAATATTCGTGCTCAGCATCCTCCTACTGCATTTCTACTACACGTTTATGCATGTTCGGCCTCTTCCGACTGTACTACAAATAAAGGATCTCAAATGGGTAACGATTTAATATTGAATTTATGAAACTCGTTGAATAATGTCCAGCTTCTGCGAGCCTTGGCTCGCAAAAGCTGGACATTATTCAACGAGTTTCATAAATTTAATAATAAATCATTACCCATTTGAGCTTTTAATCACATAGTTTTATTTCAGTGGAAATTAGATAGAAAAAAAGAACGAATAATTTCGTTCATTCTGACAGATGGTGCACCTTTCATTTGTTGTGCATAAAATATTGTCCCAAAAAAGGTTAAACTAGTAAAAGTAGATTGTACTTTTTTACAAACTATGAATCAAAGAAAAAGCTTCTATCCGAATAAACAGAACATTTTATATCGACAAAATCATTTTTCAAAACAGAATGATCAATGCGATGTGATGCCACGTTGTTTTATACGGTAAACATTAGGCCTACAGTACATGTTTACCCTAAAACGTCACTTTCAGAACTAAACATTACATTGTTGCAATTTTTATGCGAAATAGGATTACTGGATGCAAAAATTCCCACATTTACTACAATGCATTTGTGACACGATATTTGCAGTATTTGACTGGAACAAAAGACTGTACAGAAGACGTAAACAAATTTCTTTCTGAGTAGGATTTGCATTCCATATATACTGTGTAAAGATGCTGTGGTTGGATAAAGTTGTCAGTTAGGAGACCCATATATGTCCAGATTCTTCTGTGAACAGAGGTGAGTTTATTTACTTCTGTAAGTTTACATTTAAACCACGTTTGTATATACGGTGGAATCTATATGTTACAGATATACCGCTCCCTCCCCCCACCACCACCACCACCACCCCGCCATCAAATAAGCAATACCCTTAGTTTTACTTCTTATTGTTGTTCTTTTCTTGTAGCTTTACTCCATTTTTCTCATTATGATATTGTTATACATGATATAATAAACCCCTTTGGGGTAACATATCCATATTCAGACAGCCGAGATAATTTGTTCTCAATTTCCTTTCGCGAGTCGAGTTCAGAAATGGCTACTAAAATGTTCATTCAAAACCAAACATTCCAGAAGGCGGTATTAAAAACATTTTCTTACGATCCCAGCCAATCAGTAAAGAGGATACTGCATAATAATTTCATGGGCATATTTGGACCAATCAGAATCGCATAAAGTGATATTTTAACGTGTGGTAATATCAAAAATATGAAACTGCAAATACTATAGGAAAACTATACCTACTATGTGATAACTAAACATATGTCATATACATGCTCAGCCTCTTCTGACCAACTACCACCACTAAAAGGATGCTATAGACATACATGTTCAGCCTCTTTCGATTGTACTATAGTTTTAATATACCTCCCGTTTGTTTTTACCCCCCCCCCAATCGATTTAAAAAACGGCAATCTTTAATTTGATAAAAAGTGCACAAAACTTAGTAGATTCATTCATTGATTTATCATTTCTAACCTGACTGTGAGTAGAGTGGCTCTAACACCAACATCGTCTGCGCGTTTCGTGCTAAACGGAAGTTTTCAATATAATACACGGACATGCTCCAGATCCATTTCCAGTTCCTGGACAAGTCCATTTTCAACAATGGGGTGTGTGCACAACTACAGCTGTACATGCATATGTCGCCTGCTTCCGGTATTGATAATGTCTAAGCAAGCAAAGGAAAAGAATGACAAGAAATTTGCCTTTCACGTGGATTTAAAAGCTGTTTAATTTCTATGTTCATGTGTGCAAAGGGATATAATTTCCAAACTCTCAACGTTATGGTAACTTACGGAATTATCCGGCAATTACCGAATCGGATGAACTACATCATTATGGTGTCTGAGTGAAATAAACTAGCCCATAGTGTACGCAATATGGCGCCGTGTTAGTATGTAAAGTCCGTTAAGCATGAAAGGTGCTAGGGATGCCAGTATTAATGCCATTCTGGTCACAGTCAGGTTAGAAATTATAAATCAATGATTCAATTTACTTAGTTCTAAGACTTTTTATCACATTTAACGTTTTCATTATTAAAATCGGTAGGGGGTACAAACAAACGGGGATATATATTCAGACTTTACCACTAAGGGTATGCCATATACATGATCAGTCTCTTTCGACCGACTACCAACAGTAAAAGTATGCCATTTATACGCCCAGTCACTTCCGACTGTACTACCACTAAAATTATGCAATATACATGGTCAGTTTCTTTTACTGTACTACCACTAAAAATATATCATGCTCAGCCTTTACCGACTGTAATGCCGAGTGGTCTAAAGCGCTCTCCGTTACGGATCACTGCCATCTCACCTCTGTCTGCGTGGGTTCGAGTCTCGGATTCGGCCAATGTGGGTATGTGAGAAAGCTTGCCAGTAGTTTCTCGAGGGTCGGTGGTTCTTTCCGGGGATTTTCCGGGTTCTTCCTCCACCATTAATACTGGCCGCCATGTATAGCCTATCGTGTGCTGAAAAATGGCGTTAAACCCTACAACAACAACAACCGACTGTAATACCACTAAAAATGCCATATGCATGCTCAGTTTCCTTCGACTGTACTACCACTAAAAATGTCATATACATGCTCAGTTTCCTTAGGCTGTACTACGACTAAAAATATGTCACACACATGTTCAGTCTCTTTCGACTGTACTACGACTAAAATATATACATGCTCAGTCTCTTTCGACTGTACTACCTGTAAAAGTATGTCCTATAGGTGCACAATTTCTTGAGCGATTGCCCTACCACTAAAATGTCATAGATATGATGAACTTTTTTCCGACAGTGCTACGACTAAAACCATATGAATCATATACGTGCTCAACCTCTTGACTTTATTACTACTAAAGTCTACGTGTCATATAATATCTGCTACAACAAGGATGGTCAAAATACGTCTATCCGGCCCTGCAAAATCGGAAATCCCCGACTCTTCTGATGAAAAACCCTGTGACAACATTACTTTTCATTCAGAAGGATTAGCAATAATAAGATTTTCAAAATGGCCACTATCCGACATTAGATAGGCAGCAATTTTGAGCTAGGACCAAGTAGATATCGTGCCATTTAGTGAAAACATCGTGTTTATATGACCATATATTGAGGAGAAGTAGCAATACTAAGATTTTCAAGATGGTCGCTCTGACGGCTATATTGGCCTTCTGATCAGCACTTTTTTTAAAATTTAAGACCAACCAGTCACGACAAGTATTCTGGTCAAAGCAGCATATCAATGTGACTTTCGCTTCAGGAGGAGTAGGAAAAACAAAGAATTCAAGATGGACTTGAGATCGGCACCCTGGTGACTGGTGACTTCAGTGACGTTGGTCCAATAAAGAATACTGACCGACTAGGTATGAGGGGCCAAAGGTTCTGGACCAGAGATCTGCGGGGTAGTGAGGTTCCTGGGAGATCCTTCAGCAGGTCTAAATGAATGGACTACACCAGATTACTCGTCAACCATTCATCGAGAGCGGTGGATCGGGAGTATATATGAGAACTGTCGAGACGTGATAAATTAGCAGCAGGCGTGATAAATTAACAGCATCATATGTGTTGATAGATTTATTAGTTATTAGGATTTCCACCGATAATTCAGTGTCATATATATATATATATATATATATATATATATATATATATATATATATATATATATATATATATATATATATATATATATATATATATATATAGCTAATGAACAATACTTTTATCACATTTGTTGATCAATCCATACGTTAGTCCTATCGGTTGATAAATCCATACGTTAATCCTGTCGGTTGATAAATCCATACACTAAATACACTAATCGTATCGGTTGATATATCCATACACTAATCGTATCGGTTGATATATCCATACGTTAATCCTATCGGGTGATAAATACATACGTTAATCCTGTCGGTTGATAAATCCATACGTTGATCTTATATGTTGTTAAACCCATACATCGATCAAATGAGTTGATAAAATCCATGCAGTGATCATATCCGTTGATGATAGACACCATGTGTTACATCCGTAGATGAACTTTGTGTGCAGGCACGGTTTTCACTTGTTTTAACTTAGCTTGGGAGAGACGCCAGTAAAAGATGCAAGCTAGCGTGTCAGAGATTGAATTATCATCAATTGCATTATTAACATCTTATTCACGCACTTTTGTTATGCGTGTACAGTCCTGAACAAACATTGTCACTGGTACTTTCGTTAAGATCATAAATAAAGCTGACGCCCAAATAGCATGCATAATAATGCATTAGGACCGAGTTCAATCAGCATATACACACTGCACTGTAGTTGAAACCGTGCAACTCATAGGAATTCCATACACGCCCTAACCTACGATGCCATCGCAAGGGCTGGCATTAGAAGTCCATTTACACCGTAACATTTTAAATTTGGCATTCAGCCAATCATATCTAACCTTTGTGTCCTTTTTTTTTTGTTCTTAACCTTCAGACTGACAACTGTGTGGTAATTGCTAAAAAGTTATTGTTCGCGACCAAGTTGACTATTTTCTTTAAAAAATATGAAGAAGTTCGTCTAAAAATGACCTAACCAACGAGGTGGCTTTCAGTCAAGATATATATATATACACACACATTACAAATAACGTGGCTTTTAAAACGTTGGCATAAAGCAATCTGATATATCAATACTATTGGTATATTAAATTATGATCCGCTCATTGCGCAATAATATGCATATATAAACATTCTCGCTACGGTGTGCGGTTGATTCTAGATCAATGATGAATTTCCAAACATTAATCATTAGTCACGTATGAAAATAATGACAAAAAGTATTAATAATCCCCGTTTTCTAAATGAATTAAACATTATACACATGATACACATTTTCATCGCAATCTTTTCTGCCTTCTGCCCCACCCCCACCCCCACCCCCGCATAACGGACAAACTACCCAGAAATGTGAAGTGAGAGAGAAAAGAAATTTGGGCTGGATTATAACCTTGAAATAGAAATTACACTGAGTATTCTAAAAGACTGTGGTTCGTCGTAACGATATGTGTGTACTTTCTTCGGAATTTATATAGTATTTATCAATGATACAAAGTTACAAACCATGTCGACATTATACGATAAATTTCTCAGTTATGTGGTACATATACTGTGATATATTTAATGTTTTGTATGTTTTTTTGTTCTTGTTTCTTAAACATAATTTTCTAAAACTCGATTATTATTAATAAAATATGAAAATGTCTCTCTCTCTCTCGTTTGTATCATCCCTGGATGTCTGGACTTAATGAATGATGTTAAAAGTTAACTCAAACCGACTGAAGGATATGAGAGAGAGAGAGAGAGAGAGAGAGAGAGAGAGAGTTTATGGTCGGTGATACTGTTACTAAAGAATAATGACTTAGATCAGCTGTAAATATATTAAAATATTTTAATTACCTATTGTTGGTTCGCCATTTCGCTTAGTTTACATCCCACAATTATTTTCATGCGCTGTTACGTGAATGGCTAAGCGTTCATGTAAATGGCGCAGCTAACCATGTCTTTGTAGCGCTTTACTTTCATCATTAAAACAATGTTTTATGGTTAAATCATAAGTGTGTATTGTATTGATTTAATCAATATGAAGAAAAATAGAAACTAAAAACAGAAAACAATCAACTCTGTGTGTGTGTTTGTGTTATTTGGATTTTTAACATAGCTTTAACAATTTTTCAGTCATATCGCTACGACGTCTGCAGTGTAACGGTTTATAGTGATGTCTAGCACTGGGGCATCATGTCGCAGACATGTAGCATGATGTCCCACCCAGACACATTATCCTGACACCAGGCCGACCAGTTCATTTATATGTAGGGGTGACAATTTTTTTAAAAAAATCTTCTATCAATAAAATGTATGTCTAGATGTAAAAGTATATGCATACCACTATGAATGCTTAATGTCTTTTAAAATTCTTTTCAAAGATTTGTTACTTCAAAGCTAAATGAACAAACTAACAGCCCACGTTATTTAAAAATTTTCTTACATTATCCATATAGTGTTGCATTCAGCTTTTGTTAAACTCTGCACACCTTTGTGATGCTAAATACTCCACCACGTGTACACAAGCACACACACACACACACACACACGGCGAGGGTGTGAACACAACTGCTCAATCATTGACTGAAGTCGAATCGATGCTTAATACTTTCTTTCGATTCTGTTACAAAACCATTCCTCGCGTGCACTGTATGAGAATGCAGTCTTAACTTTAATAACGATGCCAAGTTGATAAGCCACTGCAGAGGCAATTTATGAGTAACAATTGGATTAAAAATTCCAATCTAAGTGTGATCGGGTGTAAAATTTATATAGTTGGTACATGCCTGGGCAAAAGCTATATTTTAAGCAAGCGATAAGTCATGTCAATTCCATCTATTATGCGGGGTCTTTAATTATTGTGAAAATCTGTTTGCGTTAATAGTTTTTATATATCTCTATTAGCCAAATTGTTAGTTTCGCAATTAATTGAGGCTGTATGTAGTCATGAAAACAAAGTTTAGGACAGAACTGTAAAGCCAGTGGACGAACATTTCATTGCCCTATCTCAGCCGGCATTAGAGAAAAAGTGCAGGATAGTAGTAAAAGATTTACCTTCGAAAACATTTACTGTGATACCTGGACTACATGAGTGGAATATGGTTCATACCCGTACCGTAAAGTGTTTCTGATAAAAGCAGAAGCAACAGAAACCTACAACTATTTACCTTTGAACTGGACCTTGAGGATAAGACAGAACGTACAATGCAATATATTCTAGTGACAATATATAAATATACCAAGCTTTATCCATTTATCAACAACTGTTAGAAAGAAGAACGTCAAGTGTGGCGTAAGCCTAATCGAACTGTAACCTTGACCTTGAAGATTGGACTTTAATGAGGTAAGTGACACACCTTTTCGTGACGATATACAATTAGTGTATTTTCCACTTCATCTCAGTAAAAATATAGAGTGGAAATGAGAATGTAATGGGAAAAAAAATGCAATATATAACTTGGTCTTATGATCCCTTCGAGTCACACAATAAGCATGTTAATGATGACACATATCATAACTTGGTCTTATGATCCCTTCGAGTCACACAATAAGCATGTTAATGATGACACATATCATAACTTGGTCTTATGATCCCTTCGAGTCACACAATAAGCATGTTAATGATGACACATATCATAACTTGGTCTTATGATCCCTTCGAGTCACACAATAAGCATGTTAATGATGACACATATCATAACTTGGTCTTATGATCCCTTCGAGTCACACAATAAGCATGTTAATGATGTCACATATCGACCTTAATTACAACAGCTCCAAGATTATAAACTCAGACATTTCTACATTTATTGCAGATTGGAAAATAGAGGGTGATGGAAATAGACAAAGTTTCAACTCAAACGGCTGTCAATGTCATAGAGCTAGGAGTGTGATAGAAATGTATAAATTAAAAATAATACTATGCCGTGACTTTGACCTTGAAAATATGATCTGAAAAATTGTACACTGCACATCTTTTAGCTTGAATAAGAAAGATGTAGAACTTTTCAACTTGACTGATGTGTTTAACTGCTATTTCTATTTTCATTCGAAAGACGAGATCGACGTTGAGACATGGGTGGAGGGAAACTAACTCTCTCTCTCTCTCTCTCTCTCTCTCTCTCTCTCACACACACACGCACACATCAAGGACTGATCAATCTGAACGCTAGAGACCGCTTTAGCATTTAGCAATGAAACAATTACTATGGGAGATATCGATTTCATCTCCGATATTAACACAAAATGGCTTCACTGTACGACCTTTTTGTTTGTCCTTCGAGTTCAAAGATGACCGTGACATCACTAATTGGTTTAGTTTATATAATATAAGTACGTGATTATATAAGTACGTGATTGATTACTCGGACCAATTTGTGTTCTGAGCCGTCGGGGGGGAGGGGGGGGCAATTTACAGGAGACGCCGCTTGGATTTGCTCGATCAACTGAGGACTAGCGATAATTCTGAGATTTAAGCTACTCGCACTTCTGTACTGCCTCTGCAATTCAGTATGTAGCTCCCGTATGGATGAAACTACGCCATGTCGAACGATCCTTGCCCAAAACCCAGGGTCAGTGTTGAAGTGTTTCAATGATGACTGTGGCAACTTTTGAAGCGACACCTGGTGACGTGGCCTGCTCTTCACAATTGTGATTTCATCAGAAAAGCGTGGATGCTTGGAAAATGCCTGCTCGTGTGAGAACCTCAGTATGTCGGAACCTGTCCTGCCGTCTTATCCTCATCAGTTTCCTTTAGCAGTCTCTATGGAAATGATTCACCTTCTTGTTATGACGTCTGTAGACAATCCAGATTTTAGACATTCTTCTGATTGCTGTGGAGTGTATATTGTTGTCAAAGCTTCATTTAAATTCTTCATGTCATCCTTTTCTTCGTAGAGCTGAATCTCATCTGCTTTAATGCTCAGTCATGAGCCTTTCAACTCTCTTAGTATGCATTGGACAGTCTTCTTGATGTTCTTGAAGGCTGCTTTCTTAGATGACGAAGTGTTGTCTTTTAAACAGGTCTTCTGTAGCTGACATTTCCCATTCGGAAGTCTCTGTATCGCAACACCATTCTTCTCAAAACCAGTCTTGATGTTTATGCGTGGTGGGATCGAGGGTTATGTATACAGTCGAGTACACATAATTTCTGAAGGAAGACAAGTTTTCCTCAATATTCTAGGGGATTTGTATCGATTGTATCTAGTTAGCTGCACAGTTCTACGAATTCCTGTTTCGTATTCTCCTTTTCCAGTTTGTAGGCATTGAACATTTTGGGTGCATTTTTGCCACGTGGTCGTCTGTCTAATTGAATCTGAAGATTGAGCGTGGAGACTTACAGCCTTGGTCAGTCCAGCGTTTCACTTCCCATGGTCTTTGTCAGTCAGGCATCCTGCCTGCCTCGTCTACAGAAGATGACAGAATCAATAAGATGTCAGTACGTGGAGAGTGGATGCATCCAAGCAGAGGCGGCGTTATGAGTACGCGGGGCCTAGGGCCGACTATGACCGCGAGGGGCCAGAGTATCGGTATATCGATTGGTATGCTACTGCAAACACTGATTATGTCTAGACTAGATCAACTTTCGCGATTTGGCGCACCAATTTAGTTTTTTGCATGCATTACGTGCGGTCTGTATCAGAGTTTCCAGTTTTCCGGAGAATATAGCTTGACAAACTCATAAAGATGAACCTTAGGCCTGAAGCGCGAGGCCCCCTCAAGAGCGGAGCCTGGGGCTGTCGCCCCTCTTGCCACCCCCAAACGCCGTTCATGCATCCAAGGCGTCTTTTTGTGTTTTGGCAGGCAAAAGACTGATGATTAGAAGGTCGTGCTCAGCGCATTTCCTCAACTGGCGGAGTAGGTTGTTACTTTTACCAAAGTTATTTTTGCAATGACATCTTGGTCATGTTTCTTGATCAGTGCAAATTCTAGCATGGAAGTCACAAAGGATGACGAGCTTGTCTGCCTTTGGTATTTCTACATTAAGAGACTCCAGTTCTTCATAAAATTTGTCCTTGATCTAATATGGATTGGTCGCGATGTGTGCATAGTGGATGATGATGGCTGCATGTCTTTTGTAGGTAGCGGCAGTCTCATTTGCATACGTCTATCATTCGCGCCCTTTGGGAGATTGTTAAGTTTGCTAACAATATGTGCTTGATAGCAAGCCCAACACCAGCTGCGCGTCACTCTTCTTTACTTAGGCCACTCCATATGAAGCTGTAGGCCGTTCCTACTTCGGTGAGTTGTCCTTGCTCAGCTAGGCGAGTTTCATTCAGGACTACTATATGGATGGTGAATCTAGCCAGTTTTCTATCAATTAGAGTTGTTTTATTTTCTTCTCTGGCATACTGTCTGTAAGTGTGTATTCTTTCCAAGCACCAGCGATGCGTTGCGTCACCTTTGTCTTCTTGTTTGGTTTTGGACTGCATGTGGGAACAAAGTAAAATTCCTCAATGTAAAACACAAATGCTCCTTTTTCAAAGAGCCCATCCACTCAAATTCTGATAGAGACCAATCAGGAATTACTTGCAAGAGCTAATTTTTTTTACAAAATCGATACTTCTAAGTCCATCTAATATTATAATCAAAGACACTAGTTATAGTGATAATCACAGCATTGCAAACGAAATTAATCTCCTTTTTTACTAGTATTTCCAAATACTTGACAGGTCTAGTTTAACGGAGCCTAGCAGTGATAAATGTGTCACCTTCGTGACTCAAAAGGTACATAAATAATAATAAGGTTTTCGAAGGGAAAAAAAACAATCATGTCAATCTGCAGTGACGAAACGTAAATACAAGTGCTACTAGCGATCGAATCGGGCGAAATTACTGGCGCAGTCTTCATTGGTTTTAGAAATCATTAGATTTGGAAAACCTTTTGGTGCCCATTAAAATACTGTCAAACTACATAGTTAGTTACTTGATTCACGTCGTACGCCACTAATAGACTTCAGGATGTTTATATGGGTAAATATACGTCCGATTTAAACGCATTCATCAAGACTCTATAACAGGGACCCTTCTTTTTCTATGGTTTATGAATGCCTTAGCCTTGTATGCAGTGCACTCTATAATGCAAACATAAATAGACCTCGACAATATATTAATTTGTTGCCAAGAAAACAATGTATGTGAATGCATCTAAAACGAATTGTTTCATAAACAGAACAGGGCAGCACCTATACACATCCATGATGTACTTCTAACTCCAAATGGCTTAGACATGTCTAGGGTTTAATTAAAATCAAAAGACTTCTTGGTATCTAGATCGATCAACATATCCGCTGGAATAAACCTATTGATCACATATGTCCAAAGGTTTAATTTATTGTTCAAATCTCCACATCCCCAGTCGCTTGAACTTTATTTTCCGGGATATGTAATACATTCAGACTACGACTGTACAATATGGAGAATAAAAATCCTATTAGAATGTATCCAGAAATGCAAACTGCAGAAAAGGTTGTTATGTTGTTGTTGTTATAGGATTTAACGCCATCTTTCAGCACAAGATATGTTAGACATGGCGGCCAGTATAAATGGTGGAAGAAGAACCAGGGAAAACCCGGAAAGAACTACCGACCCACGAGAAGCTACTGGCAAGCTTTCTCGCGTACCCACATTGCCACATTGGCCGAGCCTGGGACTCTAACCCACGCAGACAGAGGTGAGATGGCAGTGATCCGTAACAGTGACCACTCGGCCACCCGTTGAAAAGGTCGCTCGAATAATGCTGAAACTTCCTATTATGACCTCCTCAAATGTTTAGTTTCCACGTCCAGAATGGGCACCTGTACAAAAACGTACTCTTTATTTTAAAGGAATCATGACAATGGAGTCTCTAAACGATCTTTCTCAAAATTATTATATCCTAATTGAAAAACGATTATCAAATGCTCAGCGTCATATCCGATCAGCAGCTAACAAGGCATTCCAGATTCCGTGGTCGAAAACCAACTATTTCAAAGGCTCTTTTACTGTATTAGGATTTACCTTTTGGCATTCCTTACACCGAAGGATATGCAATTCAACTCCCTTGCTTCGTTTAAAGTTTCATTACAGAGATTCTTTCTTGACCAGCTGGAATGATATACTGACCCCCAATACACAATGTTATTACTGTGTCCAGAAATGATATGTGCATGTTGTATTGTATGTATGTATATACGACTTCTGATCAGCTAAAATGTGTATACCAAAGTATAGTATACTATACTGTCTATACTGTTCATATGTACCGTGCCGTAATATGTGCGAGCATACCTGCGTGTGTAATTGAATTTTTTGTAAAATATAACCTGGTACGGCGAAGAAGATCGTGATGATGATGAGTGGTACAAGAAGTCAAATAAACATTATGGAACAGCATCTATACCCACTGTAATAATGATTCTGATAAATACAACATGGTTACAGTTGAACCTTCTCTTACTAGCTACACTTCTATCTCTACTGAGGAAACGTCCGATGCTTATCCTTCGTGACACAGTATAGTCATTATGTACGATAACGTGGATGATAACATGGATGATAAGACGGACTTTGTCTAATGGTTTAACTCTACAGTAGAGCACTTTTCATAGTGAAACATAAAAATGCAGCCTGCCACAGTCAAAAGTAGACGAAAGAAGAAATGCACAGTAGGAATAACAGAATTAAGTACAAATGCGCATATAATGGGGGGAAAATAACGTGTGACTAGACACTGGTGAAAGATTCACTTGAACAGTCTAGCACCAAAATCGAATATAATTCAGCGAACAAAGAGATCAATAATAGAGCATTAAAAGGTATGAAAATTAATTATACAATCAATAAAATAAAAAAATTAAAAGACAAGAAAATCCTCGTTTCATAACACGAGAACTTTCATGACAAGATATGTTTGTACATGACAGTATAACACACATGTAAGAGAATATCAAAATTAAAGCAAAGAAGAAGATGATGATGATGATGAAGAAGAAGAAATTAACACAAAAATTACAAACCTTACTGTTCACCTGTTCCGGAACGACAGCGTTTGTTTTTATGATAAAGGGGTCATGGAGCGAAGACGCAATCAATTTAATTTAAAGGATGCTACGGGAAATATGTAATTATCTACACAAATAACCCATGAAACGGAAACTGAATCTACAGAAATAAAATATCTTTTCACCCGTTCAATGCTTTGGCATTAAACCAGTAGCAGATGGTGAAAGATAGTGTTACTATTGTTTTTATACGTTATAAGGACACTAAAATAAGGGAGGTGACATAAGTATCATTTACAAGTCAAGTGCTATGAAATCAAACACATGCACTGCACGGGTAACATGTGCACATTTCGCACAGCTAGTCTTTTGCTTAGAGCTTATGGCATGCAGTCAAAATATATAGTTGCAGTTTAACACTATTCAGACGTGTGAAATATACATACATAGATAATAAAAATTAATAACAATACACGTACGTTTTTCAATAAAGTTGTAGTTTTATTAATCAATTAATATCTTTAGAAAAATATCACACGAATACATAACCGACACCATTATCCAAGTAATATACAGTAAGGATTACTGTATTTGTATTTTGTTAACCTAGCTTTAACAATTTGAGTCGTATAGCTACGATGTCTGCAGTGTGGCACTTTAGAGTGATGTATAGCACTGGGGCATCATGTGGCAGACATTGAAATTATATGAGTACACTCAACAACAAAAAACTGGTTCAATTTAAATGAATTTAAATTGTTAATACAAATAGCTGGCATCAATTTATGTTGCACATGATGTGGGTCTTAACTGTGTCTAGTATTTACGTCAGTGATGTCACTTGATAAACCTCTTTGCAAAGGATGTTTCCATCATAGGACAAAAAGGGGTAAACAAATTTTTTATGTCTTGAGCATTGTCCGTTTTTTTAAATTGATTATGGCGCTGTTTGGTCAAATCGTCTTCGACGAAACTTTAATTGGAGTCTCGTTTCAGCACCGGGCAAGAATTATGTACCTCTTTTTGTGAGATTTAAATTTAAGTATCATGTGACAATTTCCTTCTTTTATTTGTCAACACAGGTGTGACACATCAATGTCCTCTGAGCTACAGTCGATTTTAAAAGTCGTGTGGAAAATTTCACGAACAAGCTCATATGTGTTGATTTTCCCACTGTTAGAATAAATCTGCACAGAAAGAATTTGAATGCGGATGCTGCAACTTCTGGAATACTGTTTCAAGTTGTCACATTTCTGCTCCAACGCATTCACATATTTCTGGAGATCTGAAATATGTTCAATTTCCTGAACTAACTACTAGTGCAATGGTGTCAGATGCTGTTGTACTTGTATGGCCAGGATACAAAACAGACTGATGATTCTTCTACAGAATTTCTATCGCTGCCTTTGGACTTCAGTTTAAGCAAGAAAGATTTGTTTGTTTGTTGTTGGGGTTTTTTCTCAGTGAACTGCTGACTCTCTAACCAGACTCGAACTCAAATCGATCTTGCAGGGAACGTGTTCCTCTTCCGGTTTCGTGTCTGTTCGTTTAGCTATACTGTTGTCGCTGAGTACAGATTTACGATCTGCTATCTGCACCCACAATACATGTAACAGAAACAATCCAAAATAGCAGATTCCAGCCCAGTGTCTTATGCAAACCAAACGCTTAAATCACATACATGACAATATATCCTTGGAATTAAGGGAAAAAGTACCATATATGTCGATGCATACAAAAATTCGCTAAGATGGTTGTCGGTGTTTATCAGACCGCCACCAGATAGTTCTCTTGTTAATACTGCAAATCAGATACGTGGTTTTAAAAGAAACATTTATATGTTTTCTGCGAGTAAGTGGCTACTTTGTCTCTGTTTACATTTTCCGCTGGAAAAAAAAACAACCTATTATAACCTCATCACACGTAATAAATTTATATGTTCTCTCATTTAAAAAAATTTAACAACAACAGACTAACAAACCACAACACTGCTGGTCTCTGTGAAGCCTTTATAAAATGTTGTATACGCGAGTTGCTTTACAAACATGCATTAAGGATGTGGTAACCTTAAACTTCGAGCAACCATCGCAGTACGGTGATTAGAACGGTATAAACCTACCGGGAAACATCAACACCATTATAAATTCAAGTGAAAGACATGAAACATGAACAGTTGGATAAAACAGAAAGATCTGCCAACAGACACATGAAATAAGTATTTAAAAAAATATAAATTATTATTTGATGGTGCTATATCTGACACCAAATGGTAGAAAAGTGAAGGGAAGAAAGTCAAATATTCTATTCAGTATTTTTGGATGTACATCACAGAATATGATAAAAGAGTAATTTTTTGGAAGTCTGTATAGGAATTAGAATAATCTAAAGATAAATTCTATACATTTATTTCATCTAATTAGTACGATAATATTGGTGTCATCTATCAACTCAGAACATTTGTATGTATTAATTTCTTGGAGATACTTCATATTTCTGCTGTACATTGGGGGGAGGCAGCAAAATAGTGGCACTGAAAAATAATGAAATTCGTCAACTACATCATGCGATGCTCATAAATTTAAGTCGGACCGCTCCGGTGGCCTAGTGGTTAGAGCGTCAGCCTCTGACGCAGGAGGAACCCAGGGCGAGTCATACCAAAGACATCATAATGGTACCAACAGGTGCCTCGCTTGGCGCTCAGCATTAAGAGGTTAGTGTTAGAACTGGTCGGCCTGGTGTCAGGATAATGTGACTGTGGGACATCATGCTACATGTCTGCGGTATGGTGCTCCAGTGCTTGGCATCACTATAAACTGCCACAGTGCAGACATCGTAGTCACATGACTGAATTTTTTTGTAAAGCTGCATTAAAAATCCAAAACACACACACACATTCACACAAAGTCACATTTCCGTGCAGACGCATCCTCGTTCTTTTCCATCTTTCCGTTTCGACAGGAAGCTATTTACGGTACATTGATACAATTATTCCCTACTTTTGTGACGTGGGTATCATCAATATGGCTCAAAATTAAAGGATTGTTTTGTAAATCTCTGACAAGTTCTACTTTTAGATAAATGACTAGAATGCCTACATTCTGATAGCTCAGTGCTTGAGCAATTAACTTTAAAGAACGAAGCCATTGAAGTATGGGATAAAGATCACACTGGTGTATTTCGTTGTAGTATGCTTGTTGGTTATTGTTGTTGTTGTGGGTTAAAAACGCCAGTCTTCTGCAATGATAGGCTATACATGGCGAACAGTATATCTGTTGGATGAAAAACTCGGGAAAATCCCTGGAAGAACCATCAACTCAGGGGAAGCTTTTGGCAAGCCTTCTCATATACCTACGTTGGCCAAGCCCTAATTAAACCTACAAACTAAATTAAGAAATGTCAGTGAGGTGTTATATCTACATCGCAGTGACTTAATTCAGCAGCAAACGTTGGTTCTCTTAGAGAAACATCACCTCAATTAGTTTCATGACTATACGATGAGCAGTTAATTCCCTTGGCCTCTTCCTGTGCAATTCCCATAAATTTCGATAACAAAACTGGGGCTTCGATGTAAGTAATTTGCACACATGTATATGCCTATATAAGTGTGAACAGTTATGTCGACGCTAGTGATGGTTCATTAACCACGGATAATTTCTACCTTAATGGAGACTAATATTCGAGGGAGTCGAGCATGCGAAAACTTGACTAAACGGGTGCTATTTTATGACATGTTTTTTACAACAAAATTCAAAGCATATCCACCTACATTTTATCCTGCACCATCATTGTACATTCGGGGAGAATCAAACAATCTCCATCGTGGCAATGTACTATGCACACTATCACCTACTCAATCGGTAATGAAAAGATTCAAAGACTTTATCATCTTTCGTCAGTTGAATAATGTGTGTGTGTGTGTGTGTGTGTGTGTGTGTGTGTGTGTGTGTGTGAATTTGATTTTTAACGTAGCTTTAAAATAAATCAGTCATATTGCTACGATGTATGCAGTGTTACAGTTTATAGTGATGTCCAGCACTGGGACATCATGTTAGTTAAATGAGCCTAAAATATGAACACAGACACTCGGCACTCTCTGAAAGAGCCAGCCGTACTCATCTACATTAATAATATTTTAACTGTAATGAAGCGTGTGTAGAAAAAGCATACTTCAGCAATCTAGAATGACAGATCTCTGTGTATTTGAGACCAAAATGAGAATCCGGTATAAGTGGATATCTACATGATTCAAATTGAAAATCAGAAATTCAGTTATAAATGTAAGGACATAAAAATTTCTTCCTTGGAGTAAAGGACGTATTAATGGAATTTCACGGGCATATTTGACATTCTGGTGTCCTATGACATTCGAGTTTTTTCCTTGGAGCAAAGTACACATGCGTCCTTGAAATTCTGTACCCTGATAATTGACATTACACGAAGTCAGGGAATATTTCAGAATAATCTACTATATCAACATCCGGTTAACAACTTAATGTCAGCTTCAGTATATTTAGTGTTATTATTTTTTTCCCCCCAACTTCAGATTTATTTTAACTATGACGTCATTCATCTGTATAATACGTTTGACAGTTTTGTGCTTTATCAATGGCGATAGATATTTCACCTGGTGAAATAAAAATTAGTAATTCGTTGTGATTTAGGAGTATTGTTTACGAGTTTCTCGCTGATTTTCTTTAAAATATTACTATTCATTGTATGACCTTTCTCAGTTTACTCAAGTGTATGGTTGATAAACAAAACAGTAATAGGTTTTGGCAAGCCTCGCAAAATATGAAGAATTAATGATGTCTTGTAATCTGTGAAATGGCATAATTCGCTTACGATCTGCCATGTATAATTACGTGCAACATTAAAAGTCGTACACAAATTTTGATCAATGTTCGAGATTTTAACTGACCGCCACAATTGTACTGAGGTGCCAAAGAACACTACTAAATCCATACATATTTAACTGAATGCAAATTATAAACAAAGCAGATATATCAAAGATTGCTTGTACATATCAGTCAATAGGATAACGATTTTAAAACTAGTTACAATAAATGAACAAACTTGCCTTATTCAGTTTCATATAATTTACGAGTATATATGCAAGATATTTTAGGGGGACAAATTTTTTTTTTAAAAGCCCAGACAGTTTCAGGCACTCGAAATTTTATTTTCATTGACTACGTATTCGTCCCAAAAACTGACGGCAAATTGAAATGATCGTGATTGGGTATTTATCGAAATGTAAATTTTAACAAATCAGTAACAAAGTAAACGAAGTCCTTTTAATTCCATTTCTTTTCCTCCTATAAAGTAAATGAAGTCCTTATAATTCAAGTTTTCCTTCTTTCTATTGTCAAATCCGAGGATTCCGTGAACACATTTGATTTAAGGGTAACTCATAGTTTTCTTTCATTGGTCGCTTTGCATGTCGTCAGAATACATAACCTCGTCTTCGCTAGTGGGTGACTCGTAAAGCCTTCTACATGATTTGTCTGGCTACAAAGGCAAGTGCTGCAATGTTCCAAGGACTGTGCTAATACACCGTTTGAACCTCTAATCGAAAATTGTATGTGGGGTTCGAAATTGCACCTGGGTGGTGGGGTAGTGCGTTGTTGTTCGTATTGTTGTGTTGTGGCCCATTTTGATACAGATAGGTGAATGTGTGTGACTATTGTTGACACATTTGGAACATTATGAGAGAGAGAGAGAGAGAGAGAGAGATGCATTCTACTGAAATTGGAACCATATTCTGCTGGATGCAACATACGGCAGCTAATAAGGTCAAATGGCGTTTATGAGTGTCTATGAGTGCTAACGGTAAATAATTATGACATTTTGTGCGTTTAGCATCATTATACTGCCAACGGAAATTTTGTACCAACAACAAAACATGACAATACCTTGAACCTCACTCATAAATAGCATTCTCCTATCTTTAATTAGAGCCTCAACCATTGCCAATTATCGGCAAAATACCGATATTGCATCGAAACGACCAGAATAATAAAGTACGTTGTTTTTCTGTTGTTGCGAAAAGTTATAATTATACAAAACACCTTTATGACTTGCACTTAAATTTTATGCTTGAAAGCAATGAAACCTAGTTATGAATATATAAAGAAAATATATAACAAAATAATCAAGAACTAATTCGGCCAGAAACTAAAGACGTTTACGGTTATTAAAGTTTGTTGTCTGTATCAGACACCATTCCATCAGATTTGTATATATTCTCAGTCAGACTGGTCATCCAGTGTGAGATAACAGTATTACAATTTTTTACAACAATAATTAGATATGGATTATGAAACGTAACAGTAAATTTCGAAGTCGATTTTCATGCGCTCCCATCAGAGAACAACTTAAGCCCATAATGGGCATTCTGCGAAAGAAAACCTGAGTCTAAACTGCTGGTGTATACATCAGTGACGGGTAAACACAGAACCAGGCAGCTCCATATACCGTGACTATTGAGCTTCAACCCTGTCTCATCTGTAGACGTACAGGGGTCGAGTTTTTATTGAAATCAAGCAAGGTTTTCAGCGGAATGTTAAGAAAACTAATTGACACTTTTCATATGTAACCGTGTGTTGTTATAAGAATAAGCCCCCCGAAAACAAAACATTTAGGCACGACATATTCTAGTCAGATTCCGTCAGACGATTCAAATTAAGATGTTCTGTTGACCACTGATTATATTATTGTTAGAAAAGCTGTTCTTGCTTTCAAGTTCTCGACTGTTTTAAAGTCAAAGTATCTTAGTGTTGTTTGGTTCGTAAGGAATGTTAGAGCACACGATCGAGTGCAAACAATGATTTATATTACAGAGCATTTTAAGAATGAATGTGTTCGGTTACAACGGTACAGTTGTATGAAATAGTTTGCAGACACCGGTACAGTTGTATGAAATAATTTGCAGACCCGGTAGATCTGCATGAAGAGTTTTGTAGATTGTTGTTGTTGTTGTTGTGGGGTTTAACGCCATTTTTCAGCACACGATAGGCCATATATGGCGGCCAGTATTAATGGTGGAGGAAGAACCCGGGAAAACCCCGGAAAGAACCACCGACCCACGAGAAGCTACTGGCATGCTTTCTCACATATCTACATTGGCTGAATCTGAGACTCGAACCGGCGCAGATAGAGGTGAGATGGCAGTGATCCGTAACGGCGAACGCTTTAGACCACTCGGCCACTCGGGGCCCCCCTAGTTTTGTAGATACCGTTACACTTGTATGGAATAGTTTGCAGACACCGATACCCTAGGTTGGAATAGTTTGTAGACATCGGTACACTTGTATGGAATAGTTTGCAGACACCGATACCCTAGGTTGGAATAGTTTGCAGACACTGGTGCACATGGATGGAATATTATGCAGTGTGTTATTAAGCAAGTACCTAGTTTTTCTATTTTTAATAAACTAAACCACTATAAATATTTAAATGAACTATACTGATTTTATGACCACAAAATACATGTTTGCAGTAACAGTATGCTAACCTTGTATAATTTGTATTTTGCAATTTATATTTTCCTTTATGTAGTTGATGTTAGCCGTCTACTATTCACAAGCAGTTTTTGTATATTTATTTTAACTGCTGGGCCATACTGTAAACTAGCTATTAGCTAATGGTTTCACCCTGCATAAGTAAAGGATATTATTATTATTATTATTATTATTATTCACCTATCAAGATACAAGTTTCATGCCGTTAAAATAAAAATAAAAGTTATTCAGAACACATCGTTATTAATAATTACTCTCTTTACCGCGAAAGGCATCGATATCGTACAGCCAACTAATCGAAGCGGACTTGGAATTCAAAAGGTCAGCAGAACATGAACTTGATGCCCAACTGATTACTTATCGATGAGTAGATAGTAATCCGACTGCTGATTACCGTAGTGTGTTTCGACAGCATTGTCCAAGTTCTGTGACTTTGATATGGGTAGCATATAAATTTCTGACCTCTGCATCGATTCAGAGAAACTTTTCCCCTAATTAACACGAGATAAGCAAGGCTTTATAAAGGACACGGGAGTAACCTGGCAGTAGTATCTAACAGCTACATGTACAATGTGCCTTTTTTTAAATGAATCTGCAAGACGCTAGGGCAATTTAAACATGTACAGCAATCGAGACGTAATAATACCCACCAACAGTAACATTTATTGATCGATAACATTTCAAGTTAGCAGGCAATCATTATAATTTGATGCAAAGAAAAACAATATGTGCAAACTTTATCCTTCTCCGTAGAAATAGGCTTGATGACTCTGACAGACAGAACGTACGATTCAGAACTGACAGTATCTTGAAATTAACGCGGATCGAAATTAGCTATCAAGGGAAGAGGTGAGAAAGAAAAAAATTGGATAAAGGTTCTGAAGCTCATAGTATGCAACACCTGTGGATCATTACTTTGTATTTCTTGGCTCTACATGAACTTTAATGCAGATTATTTATTAAAACAGTGTCAAAACAATAGATTTAATTATAAAACTAATGCAAATTAAATTTAATTAATTTTTGTCTTAATAACATTCATACAGATTTAAGAATATACTAAACTTTAATTTAATTGTTTTTTTACAGTATGAAATAGAAATTGATTTAAGGAAACGTATTCTGACCAGCAAGCCAATATCAAGGAATAATATATATAACTCCTTCCTCCACAGTTTGTTTAATCTTACAAGAGATAATTTACAGGTAGGCCTGGAGTGGAGTTCTCAGTTATCTAATTACCAAAACAGCTTGACAAATGAGTGAGCTTAGTATCCTCTTTCATCATCACGTAAACACCTTTCTAATATAATCTTCAGGTTTTGATTGTTGTTGTTGTGGGGTTTAACGCCATTTTTCAGCACACGATAGGCCATATATGGCGGCCAGTATTAATGGTGGAGGAAGAACCCGGGAAAACCCTTCAGGTTTTGAACCGTGTAGTCTAAAAAACGGACTTGTCGGAATCATAACAGTAATTATGTTTGTTATCTTGAAACCAGTCATCGTTTTGTTATGCAACTATGTCTTGGGTTATGTTGAAGTTCAGTTAGTGACATCCAAAACTTGATTAATTTATTGGCAAATTGTTAGTTAAATATGTTTAAAAAATGTACAGGTGTAAGTGTGCAGAATTTTGTTAATAATTTCTGATTTAATAATTTTACAGCGCATTGTGTCGTGGTCAGCGTGGTACGCAACCGTTAAGTTTGACGTATGGTTTAAATTCGCAATAAGTTGTTGACTGCGAGGTGTGAAATCTGTTCTGCATGGGGCATGAATTGAATCTAAGGACCCGTGCGGTTAACGGTTGGAGCCAGACAAGAGTGCAATGTTAACGCAAGTTCAATAGCGGTAAATGTCAAGAGTTTGAGACAAACCAGGCAAAATTTTAGGAAGTCACAAGCCATTTGAAACAGATGTAACAGAATCATGGCCTTCTAGAGAGAATTATTCTAACTTCGATTGGAGTGATAATGCAATCCCCTCACGATATTAGGCAGTCCAATGTTTTTCTCTTCCGACGGGGAGGGGTCTAAGTGGCACCGTTATCACTAGAAAGTACTCTTCTCGTTAAATAAATCGTCCAAGGGATAAGGGGATTTGGAAATTTGAGAGACACTGATCCACATAAGAGACAGAAGGAATTCTCTGAGGATAAGCGAGTGAGAGATCGTGAAGGCAAGGTCAGTCTCAATTACCTACAATGTGTTTATTGATGTAAGTTTGTAATTAATGTTTCCTTGAGTTCAGAAATAATCGTGCATGTTTTACGATTCATGTATTGCAAGAATGGCATACATTTGTTATTTGAATGAGTTCGGATTTAGTATGAAATAGAAATTATGTATCATAAAAATTCAAGCTTTGTATGCAGTATGCTGAGAATTGATTTTTCTGTGCCTGGAAATGTACGTCAATGAATCGTCAATGAATCGTTAATTAGCAAAGTAGCGTAGTTAAGACAAGGACTTAAGTCTATTAATTCATGTATAATTAAGTTGTGAATTCTCTTCAACCGAGAATCGAGGAACGTGTGCCGATTGCCATGGCCATGGCTCATCCGGTAAAATTATTACCACTGCGAGCTCGCAGTAATAGTATCTGAGAGACTGATTATGTCATGGAATCAATGCGAGAGCAGCTAGAAAGACATAAATTCACGATTAATAGAGTTGTACGTGTGCATTTGGTGCGAAATGACAATAGGTAGTTATATTGAAGTTTGATAGAAGATATATGACATAGAAAGAGTGGGAATATTGAATGATCACATGAGAAGGAAATACCGTGACACGTATTTAGATTGGGTACTAAATTTTTATTTTAAAGGAAATAGTTCCATACATGTTTTTCACAGTGGGAAAAGAGCACAGTCTACAACCAAGAGAATGATAACCGAAGATTGAGGGGGGAGGGGAACACGGTAACACCCACTTGACCGGAAGCACCAGGTGATGCTGTCATGCCGACAATTTTAAGTTCGATAAGTCACTCGATTATGCAATGAAATTTGTTCTATCAGTATAGCTGAACGGCTATCTGAATGTCGCATACATTTTGTAACTTTTTTCTCAGAGAAAACGAACCATTCAAATGTCATGTTCGATTCTATTTACGTAATTAATTAAATTGTTATAGCTTACATATTGGGGATCGTGTTATTCCATCCTATATCTCTGCTCAGATCTCTATTATTCCATCCATTAATTTCATATTTGATTTTATTGTTCGCTAGATCGAGGCAATAACACCGTGGCCGATCATCTCCTAAATAACGATAACCAAAAACCACAAGGAGTGGGGGAGATCACACGTCACCACCACCTCCTGACAACAGTGCAATGATGACTTTCAAAGTTCAAACAACAAATGAGAACCTACATACAAAGGCCTTTTAAATAAGATCACTGTGGTAAAAAAATTTCAGAATATCCGAAGGGAAAAAACGGAATATATATATATATATATATATATATATATATATATATATATATATATATATATATATATATATATATATATATATATATATATATATATATATATATATATATATATATATTCCGTTTTTTCCCTTCGGATATTCTTATATATATATATATATATATATATATATATATATATATATATATATATATATATATATATATATATACACGGTTAGCAACGTATTTTCAACGTGGGTGGGTGCATTTTCCCATGCCATTCAAAATATTTCTAAAATTCTATCTTACTTCAATTAATAGGTATTAATCATTCCCCCGCCATAGTAACATGTACTGTAAGGGCGTTAGTTCCAACGTGGGTCGGTGGTTCTTCCATGGGTTTTCCAGGGTTCTTCCTCCACCATTAATACTGGCCGCCATGCATAGCCTATCGTGTGCTGAAAAATGGCGTTAAACCCAACAACTCAATTCAACTCAGTTCCAAAGTCATCCAGAAGTAATTACTGTTGAAATACCATGAAAATAGTTTAGTTTTAACATTAGGAGATGTATTACTTTAAAAGCAAACTTCGTGAGACTACTTCCATCCTCATTTACGTGTTTGACGAAAGACATCCTTTTGGTTTTGCTGCATGTCATGATGAAGCGTTGCCCATAAATTAAGCTTTCATATTATCTCTTAAAATGTTATATTTAAAAGCAATATAAGACAAAGTAAAGGATGATGACTTAAAAACAATAATATGAGGGACGCTTCTGTGTCTAAAGCTAGCAAAGCATGAGGGAAAGAAAGAAAGAAAGAGATGAAATAGTGTCAGTATACATTATGATACAAAATTTTAATTGACAGTAACCTAAAGAAACACTGACTACTAGCCAAAAGTGTGTGTTATGAAACGTAGAATGATAGACGACTGAATAAAAACAGATGTACGCATTTCTCGCCATTTTTATTTATTTTTCTTTCACAGACCAGATGCAAAATGTTCGTGCACAAATGCATTACCTTCATAAAGACTTCTTCTCAGACTTCCGAGTTTTTTTTCTTCTTCCTTTTATTTCTTTTTGAATGGCAACAAATACGAATATGTCAAATGGACAGGACTGCAATGTCAAAATCACATACAAGATGTCAATAGAAATCGACAGGTTTGTTGTATACATGTAATAGTCGGTACAGTTTAGTTTTCCTGCAAAAATAATACATATTTTCCGATTTGTAATGACATGCCAAAGCCGCGTGATTCATGACATTTTACCAAAAAACAAAACATGATCTTTCTGTATCACCTTCAGCAAAAAAAGCCAAGCATGATGACGCATACTAATCCGCATGGTAAATACTTTCTTTCCACTACTAATTAAACACAATTTGTCAGATTGGCAGCACTCGAAAATGTAACATGAAAAACGTGGTACAGCATAAAGGAGAGGACATAATTATTGCGCTAAAACAGATAAATTCTACAACTCAGGACGCTGGAAGATCATATACAGATTCTACTGTTTTACTCAAAGTTAAATCAAAACTGGGCCTTGGAATAAATGACAAGCATAATATTTTCGTTTCATGAACATGTGCATTTGTGTGTGTGTTTGAGAGAGAGAGAGACAGAGAGAGAGTTTAATTTTTAAAGTAGCTTTAACAATATCGCTACGATGTCTGCAGTGTGGCAGTGTACAGTGATGTCTAGCACTGGGGCATCATGCCGCAGACATGTAGCATCATACCCCACCCAGTCACATTATCCTGACACCAAACCGACCAGTCCTAACACTAACCTCTTAATGCTGAGTGCCTAGTGAGGCAGCTGTTAGTACCATTTTTATAAGTCTTTGGAATGACTCGGCCGGGGTTCCAACCCCTGACCTTCCGCATCCGAGGCTTTTGCTCTAACCGCTTACGCCATATTTACTTTTAGAACTTTTTGTATTTTACTTCATGCAGAGGACTGATATTGAATAACATTCATACAATGCGCGTTCAGCCCTTTTTGAGAAATATTTGCGGGATCGGGGATCTAAAATAACCCAATAGTCATAAAAGGCGACTACCCTAGGCAGTATCTACAGTGAATAGTGATCTGTATGGTTTACTCGCGACCAAAAGGATGCGACTTAAATTTCTACCGACGGAACAGCTTGGTTCCCTACCGAGGTTTGTCTTGGGCAAGACACTTTACTCCAATTGCCTGCGCACTAGAATAGCCTACGTGTGTTGCGGTGTAAAAGAAATAATCTCTAAGTAACTTTTATGTCATCTGAAATAGGTTACATCTTTAATCCCGTTAGTCAGGGAATTATGCAAAGAATTCAGCAAATTAAAAAAAACCTTTATGTCTATACGGAGCCAATAATGAAAAGGACACGTTATTTTGATAGAAATAAAACGAAAGAAAACAACAAAAAAACCACAAATAAATTGCAACAGCCATTGAATTTGTTGTCAGAACATGATGTAATCTACCCTCGTGTATCTTCCATGATCTGGAATCATATTCATTTAATCCATATGATTTCTTGGAAAAAATATTATTGTTCAAGTCTAAGAAATGCATTATCACTTTCACCAAAGCATTAATTAAACAAGACCCCCTTGATGGGACTGACGCTCTACTGACGAAAAGAATATCCACATAAGATCATCTATTCCTTTTATCTGCCGAGTGTTAAAAACATATATTCTTCAGCTATAACAAAGTTTTCAAATCAGCTACTGTTGTGGACATGCTGGATATCAGATTGGCACCATTTTCGTCTAGGACAACGTAGACATCATTATGATGTCTCTTAGTGAAAACTACTGGTCATAATGATCATCCATTCAGGTGGAGTAATGACAACAAGATTTTGAAGACAGTCGTCATGGCAGCCATATTGTATGCATCAATGGCACAATTTTCATTTACGACCAATTAGGTAATTATAAAAAGTCTATTGCTGAAAACATCATTTTGATATAGCCATCAATCTTTACAGGAGTATACATAACAACAGTTTCAAGATATGGCTTTCTATTCACGAGGAGTAACAACAACAAAAAAGATTTTTAAGACGGCTGTGACGACGACCATACTGGATATCAGATTGGCACCATTTTCATTTAAGACCAACCGAAAAAAATAGGAAATATTCTGATGAAAATCCCACGCCAATAGGACTTTCTGGTCAAGCGTTATAACAAGATTTGTAATGTGGCTGCCATGGCGGCACTAATGGATATCAGATCATGAATATTTTTTACTTCAGAATAGCTAGACATCGTAGAAATTCTTTAAGTGATAATCCCATTTCGATACGACCTTTCCTTCATAAGGAGTAGCGATAACACTATTTTCTAGATGACTGTCATGGTGGCCATATTGGAAGTTACATTGTGACTGTTTTCAGTCAGGACCAACTAGACATCATAAGAAGCCTGTTACTCAAAATCCCAAGTCGATGTAGCCAACCAGTCAGGAGAAATAGCGATAACAAGATTTTCAAGATGGCCGTATTATAAGACTTTTAAAGTGAAAAGTCTATGTTAAGATGACCATCCATAAAGGAGGAATAGCAATAACTAGATTTTCAAGATAGGTTCCGTGGTGACCATATTTAACATCGGCACGATTTTAATTCAGGATCAAGTAGACAGCGTAAGAAGCCTTTTAGTCCAAACCACATGTTGATAAGACCATCCATTCAAGGCGAGAAGCGACAGCAAGAGTGTTAAGATGGCCAAGCAGTGCCATTTTCATTTACTAACTTGACCATGAATTTGTTTTCAAAGTGTCAATGCAATCCTCCAAATAGTTTAGGATGATTAGCGATAACAAACTTGTGCTGCCGGAAAAACGACGGACAACAGACCATCCCATAAGCTGTTTTGTTTTATGACATGTAAAGCTAACAAGGAGTCTGGGTTTGTTTAAAGAGTTTCTTTGCATCAAAATATGGGACCAATATATATGACGGTCTCCAAAAAGATCACAATCTATGGGACGTGCCACTGGGTATGAACATCTAATTATGTGTCAGTCGTGTTCTAAACAGTTGTTACAAAAGAATAAATGTTCAAGTTTTAAAAAAAGATAACAGTTACTCAAAAAGAGAATCGATATTCAAACTGCAGTGTCTCGTCAGAAGAACGACGAATGCATCAAATGAAAATGTCCCTTTAGTCCTCCGCACGTTCTACCTAATGCAGAGAAACCATTTAGTTCTAAAATCGAAGATATGTCGATCGACAAACATAAGCACGTTCCATATATATATATATATATATATATATATATATATATATATATATATATATATATATATATATATATATATATATATATATATATATATATATATATATATATATATATATATATATAAAGTATATATATAAAGAAGGGTATTTTTCCTTTCAGAAAGTTTGGTATAAATTATTTCTTTCACTATAGTAACAGTTCCTTGAAAGAACACAAAAAACGAAAACTAATCCCTGGAAGTTGATGAAAAAGGCTGAGGTAAATTCGGTAGCATAATGCGCCGGCAGATCTGAGTCTGTGCAGTTTTGTTAGGAGTAATCAGGAGAACAAACAGCACAGACCCTAATCTGCAGGCACATTATGCTACGGCAGATCAGAATCTGTTTTTGCAGTTTGACTCGGCTTAAAAGCGATTATAAACGGTACCTTTAAATGGTTTATGCATCGAAGCACAATGCAGCAATGAATCATCATAAAACACGAAGTCTCTTTCTGCCTTTACTTATCAATTTAAAATGTCATCATGTTTCAACCACTTAGTATGAATTGATGCTCTAATTATCAACTTAGACATCATACAGAGTAACCTTGTTTTTACACATATTACGCAAAGTAATCTTCCTGCATTCGTATAAGTAAAACCTTAGTGATGCACTTGACATATACAGATGCATTTCGAAGGTACATTTTCAGCAATAATAACTTTTTGCAGTAATAATGCATCAGGTAAGACTTAAATTAACACCCAGATTCAAATTATTTTCTAGAAAGTCTAAATGTATGTCAGCCAGATTTGATAACAAGCAGTATATACTTTTAGCTTGTCTAAAGACGAGATTTCAAACTGGTCATGAATACATACCTCCCAAACCCTCAAAGTGAGTCTATTTAAAAAGTCAATACGTACATTATCAACAGTGCTCAATACAATTACTAAGCATTTCTCCATCAATTGAAATTTATCACTGATATTATCTTCAACGCAGATCTCTCATAGCAACATTTCATGCATTAATGATCATCGTACTTCACCTCCAAGAGCAATCCAGCACAAAACATGAATCGATGAAATGAGTCCTAATATCTAGATGTACATGGAGTAATATGTAAGGGATGTCCAACGCCTTGCTTGAGGCTGGTTTTAGGTTAATATTGTTCCTATTTCCAAAGACCTCATGACAATAGTCGTTGTCAAATGTAGAGTTATTAAACGCGCTAATATCACAGTCATTTTTGTTTCTTTAAACAACCAACGACCACACATTTATGGGACTTTAATTTCATAATTGCAGTTTTTTTATTGCTTCACATTCGTATGATGTATCAGTCTGCTTTACTAAACCGTAAATCGGTATTTCTTGCCACGCACAACTACCCTGAATAAAACAACCAATACGTAGAATTATTCCAATCCCAAATGACCAAAAAAAGTAAGGTCAACGCTCGCTTATAAGACAAGTCCAACTGCAAACTGGACAGATGCAGATCTACCGTCACATAATGCGCCGCATACCTGGGTTTGAGTACTTTGTTAGGAACAATCATTAAAACAACCAGAACAAAATCTGATCTGCAGACGCATTATGCTACAGCAGATCAGAATCTTTGTTCTTGGCAGATTTACTCGCCTTATAAGCGAGTACCGACAGTATAAGTAAGAAAAAACAGAACATTCCTTATGTTAAGAAATTAGCAAGGGTTCATGAAACTGCTACCGTAAAGTTTAGTGACTAGTGCTACTAGTAAATAGCTAATTACTCGGTTGGAGAAATATCTTCCAACACCAACTCCCCATAGAGCAATAATCACTACAATCTAACAAAACTATAAAGACGTGTAGAAACAAATAGTATATAGCCTGGATTTGGAACAATATTGAATCTCAACCTGATTAATTAATTCCTTCTTTGATTTTGAACAGAAGATGTTTATACTTAACCTTTAATTAGTGACTGATACAACAACCTTATTTTAAAGCCATTGTCAAATATTTGCAAGCGTAGGTGTGCATTCTGGCATTATAACGTTTGTACGAATGTGAAATTCATTATAATCGTGTTGTACTTGCACTACGAAACATATATTTAATAAAATTACAAACGACAAAAATATATTTTTTATGTTTTACATTTCTGATATTTTTTAAGATTTTGCAGATAATAAAAAGAGAGAAGGAAAAAAGGAAAGAAACTGCCCGTTTGCTGATTGTTTACACAAAGTGGATAAACGTTGATCTAATTCCACGAATTAATGCAAGCAACATAAAAAGTCTTCTGCTGATATGACTTTCCGTTTTGAAAGAGTAGTTGTTGTAGTGTTTAACGCCATTTTTCAGCACACGATAGGCTATACATGGCGGACAGTATTAATGGTGGAGGAAGAACCCTGAAAAACCCTGGGAAGAACCACCGACCCACGAGAAGCTACTGGCAGGCTTTCCCACGTACCCACGCTAGCCGAGCCTTGGACTCGAACCCACGCAGACAGAGGTGAGATGGCAGTGGTCCGTAACGGAGAGCGCTTTAGACCACTCGGCCACTCGGGGCCCCTTTGAAAGAGTAATGGAAACGATTGTTAAGACGCATGCCATAGTGGCCATACTGGATATCAGATTGGCGCCATTTCTTCTTAGTAGCAACTAGATGGCATAAACAGGCATTTCGTAACAACATATTGTTTATATGCCTGCTATCTAGGAGAAATAGTGATAAAAATAATTATCAAGATGGGCATCGTGACAGTCGTATTTGAAGTGGAATCAGCATCATTTTCATTTAGGATCAACTATCATGGGCGCCCGCACATAAGTACCGTAAAACGTGATAGCTGACCAGTACATGTTTGCCATCCCTCCACCTACCCACCCTTACCCCGGAACAATTTCTGCAAGTGGCATTTAACAAATCGTATTTTAAAATTAAAATATCTTTCGTTTTAAATTATATCGCCTTTTGATGATCCCCCTCAAAAAAAATCACATGACTTTCTCGGAATATCAAAATATTTTGCATCCTTGAAATCTGATGTGTAGCATTTCAGACTGACTTCTTTAGGGAGAAAACACACTGAATCAGCCTTGAGGAGGCTTTTTCACTTTGCTCAATTTATCATTTGTATATATTCAGTGAAAATGGCTTGCACTCCCCAAAAACATGTGATACAAAATGTGTGGAGTTAACCCAGTTACACAACATTTCCAGTCCACTGACTTTGAATTTACCACGTTGTTGCAATTTATTTTGTCTCATAAGGCGTGTAATAGTTTGAATGAATGGAAATAATTAAAATAAGAAAGATAGGTCAATGCACTAAGGCAGCCATATTAAATATCAGATCGGCCCCATTTTTATAAAGGCCCAGCCAGACATCATAAAACGTATTTTAGTGAAAACCCTATTTTGGTATGACCATCCATTCAGGAAGGGTAACTGGAACAAGATTTTCAAGATAGATGTTGTGGTGGATATACTCGGTATCAAATTGACACCGCTTTCAATTAATTTATGGTGTTTTTTTGTGGGATTGGCACCGCTTTGAATTAATTTTGTGGTGTTTTCTTGTGTGGGATTGGCACCGTTTTTCAACATATGATAGGCTATACATTGAGTTATACTCGGTATCAAATTGACACCGCTTTCAATTAATTTTGTGGAGTTTTCTCGTGTGGGATTGGCACCGTTTTTCAACATATGATAGGCTATACATTGATTTCATTATATCAGGCGGAGGAAGAACCTAAAAGAACCGCGTGAAGAAATACCAACCCACGGGAAACTACTGGCAATATTTCTCACATACCCACACTTCGATTTGAATGTTTATAGAATACACACTGCAGATATCGAGTGGTTATCAGATTTCATTTGTACAGTTCATTCTCATGGGCACGGACATGGCATATTCGCTAGATTCCGATATGTTAATTTATTTACACTGATTTTTGAGTCACTGGCACTAACGACATCTATTTGGATTTCCTTCCTTGATTGTAATGCCAACTAACGAATAGCGTGTACCAGTGGTGCATTGGACATCGGCTAAAAATTGTGGAGGCAATCGACTTTTTAAAAAAAAGTTTAATATCCAAAGTCTGACTACATACCAAAAAGAAGACTTTACATGTGTCTTTGAGGAAAATTATGTAGTTTTGCAAAAAAGGAGCGGCCTTGGAAAATCGCTTATTAATGAGTCCAATCCAAGTATGTGCACCCCTTGTCTCGATCATGCAGGCACAGTGTTCAAATTTGAACAACTTGATTCTGATTGGATGATGTGGCTTGCAATCGATCGCATCCAATAAAATTCACCGACCCAAAGTACTGAAATATCTGATCGATCCGCCAAAGTGTAAAAGCGGCTAACATATCGGAATCTTGGCTTGCGAAGATGCTGATGTGGTTACAAAATACACATTACAGATATTATGTGGTTATGACATGTCATACGTACACATTACAGATATTATGTGGTTGTGACATGTCATACGTATACATTACAAATAATATGTGGTTATGTCATTTCATACGTACATATTACAGATAGTATTTGGTTGCGACATGTTATACGTACACATTACAGATATTATGTGGTTATGACAGGTCATACGTACACATCACAGATGATATGTGGTTATGTCATGTCATACGTACACATTAGAAATATGTGGTTATGTCATGTCATACGTACACATTACAGATATTATGTGGTTATGTTATGTCATACGTACACATTACGGATAGCATGTGGTTGTGACATGTCATACGTACACATTATAAATAGTATATGGTTATGACATGTCATACGTACACATTACAGATATTATATGGTTACGACATGTCATACGTACACATTACAGATATTATATGGTTACGACATGTCATACGTACACATTACAAATATTATGTGGTTATGTCATGTCATACGTACACATTACAGATATTATGTGGTTATGTCATGTCATACGTACACATTACAGATATGTGGTTGTGACATGTCATACTTACACATTACAGATAGTATGTGGTTATGTCATGTCATACGTACATTTTAAATACAAACTCAGAAAACGAGATCAGCATGAACTGGTATGAGAGGATTGACTGAAATCTAAAAAGTAAGATAATCTAATAATATTCACTTCTTTTAAATGATTAAGCTAATTTAAATTAAGTTTATTTAACATATTGTCTTATTATTAATATACATTGACAACTAAATGTACCTATATATGAATGGCTTCTTTCCAACATATGCTTGCTTTTTAAATTAAGTTCGCACTTAAATTAATATATATTAAGCAAATTAAAGGAAAATTACACACATCTTCAACAGAGTGACCATCACATTGCAAACAACACTTTTCACTTCTAAAGATATATTGATTTCATTGTCCAAATCTTAATTAAAAATAATGAGAAGACACTGGAAGTTTTGTCAAAGCTGATTTGTTCGTGGTTACAGAAGAATCGGCCAAGTCAGTTTTCATATGTTTATAATGAGACAATCATCTTTAACCCTTCGTTAAAATTTTGAAGAAATAAAATTGGAGCAAGTTACAGTATTAGGAAATTGTGCAATTACATCAAACCTGGTCAACACCAAACTAAACCAACCCAAAAATATTTAACAGCCGAACTACACCAAACCCAAATAAGTTTAAAGTATTTTTTTTTTGAAGTGTTGTCAAGTAATACTATTAATTGATTATTACACTGGACAACAAATTTTTACAAAAGTCATGTTACTGAAATAAAATTAGTCAATTCTTATCAATTTTTATGTGCTGAACACGAATATGACAGTCAAATTGCAAAATTGGCTCTAGTTTTTTTGTAATCTGCAAGAAATTAATGTTTACATAACGAAATGCATTCCAATAGTAAAAGGTCAACTGTAATAGCCTACCTATAAAAAATCAAGTCATTGACTACATCTTAGATTTCTTCGCCTGTCTCTTGTACAGCTGTTCGGGAGCATCTCTGAGGAGTGTCCAGCAGTAGTCAGCCAGCATTGTAGTGGACCATTTTCCCTGGTATCTTTGTTCCATTGTTGCGATATCTTGATGAAAACGTTCGCCGTGTTCATCACTAACAATACCACAGTTGCTAGGAAAGAAATCCAAATGGGAATGAAGAAAGTGAATCTTTAGAGACATATTGCAGCCAAGTTTCTTATACTTCATCAACATGTCTTCTACTAGTTCCTTATAGTTTTCTGCCCTAACATTTCTGAGGAAGTTTGTAGAAACTAGGCGAAAAGCATTCCATGCTTGTTTCGCGTCACCTTCCAGCAAGTTGTTGAACCGGTCATCTTTGAAAAGCTCTCGAATCTGAGGACCCACAAAAACTCCCTCTTTAATCTTTGCTTCGCTGAGTCGAGGGAATTTTTCATGCAGGTATCGGAATGCTGGCAAAGTCCGGTCAATGGCTTTCACGAAGTTCTTCATCAAACCTAGTTTGATGTGAAGGGGTGGTAGCAAGATTTTCTGAGCCTCAACCAGAGCTGGGTGTTGGATATTCTTCTCTCCAATGGCTACATTCTGCCTGTGAGTCCATTCCTTCCTCATGTAGTGCATTTCCCTTGCTCGGCTATCCCACTCGCATAAGAAACACATGTATTTTGTATATCCTTGCTGCAGTCCCATTAAAAGGGCAACTACCTTCAAATCACCACAGAGGTGCCAGCTGTACTTGTTATACTCAATGGAATTCAGTAGCTGCCTTAAGTTATCGTATGTCTCTTTCATGTGGACAGCATACGCTACTGGAATAGATGGAAGAATGTTTCCATTGTGCAAAAGCACAGCCTTGAGACTCAGTTTCGAAGAGTCCACAAATAGTCTCCATTCTTGTGGGTCATGAGTGATTTTTAAAGCATTCATGAGGCCCTCAATATCGGAACAGAATATCAGATTACTTTCCTTTCTGAAGAAAGGCTCCAATTGCTGGTGGCGCTTTCGATATGCAGTAATTGTGACATCTTCTTCTAGAAGATTCCATTGTTGGAGTCTTGATCCTAGCAATTCTGCCTTGTTCTTTGATAAGTCCAAATCACGAATCAGGTCATTTAGTTCTTCCTGTGTTATTCTGTGTGGGGTTGATGATGCACCACAGTGAAAATCTGGATCACTGCATGCTGATGGACCAGGAGAAGAACAGGTTGACTCACCTTTGTCTTCGTCAGATGAATCAAGAGAATATTCTGCTGGAGGTTCTGGAATAGGAAGTCCCTCACCATGTGGAACTGGTCTCAATGCAGACGGAATGTTTGGGTAGACTATTCTCGACTTCTTTCGCTTCGTTATTCCGCCGGAAAGAGGAGGAACCAAGCAGAAGTAACAGTCATTTAGGTGGTTGCTTGGCTCTCTCCACACCATTGGGACTGCAAACGGCATTGATGACCTTTTGCAATTCAACCACTGTGAAAGCTGTGTTGTACATGTAGCACAGCATATATGCGGAGCCCAAGGCTTGTCTTGGTCACCAACCTTGTATCCGAAGTAAAGATGATATGCCTTCTTCACTTGAGAATTGATACTTTTCTTCTGGTTGGCAAATGTCACTTCCCCACAAATATAGCAAAAATTGTCCGCGGTATTAACACACTTTCGAGGCATTACTGTTCTTTATTGTACGTAAATGGATAAAATAATAAGTTTTATGTAACAGTAGCTTGAACTGTCTCGCACAACGTCTAAAATATTTTAAATGCTGAACCTATCTGATTGGGCTTTATATAGTACACTGCTTACGTCAGCTTCAGCAGCCGCCTGGCATTAGTATAATAGGCCTACACATGTATAGTACACTGCTGACGTCAACTTACTTCAGCAGCCGCATGGCATTAGTATTGCATTGCATCAGAAAATGATGCAATCAACTGTGGATGATGTGAGCATGATGGTATTATGCAATGTTACATCATTATTCCGGATGTTGCTGCAGTCCTACTGGAGAAATTTACACAGTGAAACATAGAAAATGAGGTATATGAATATCTTCAAAACGAGAGCCAATACAAATTTTTCACGGTTGTATTCGTGTTCGGCACACCAAAATACTACAGATTAGGGCCTTTTCAAGTCAGTAATGATTTCACTGTTGACCAGTGTTATCCAATATATAGTTCTCTATACAGTTTACTCGATATAGTAATTTCTAACTGTATATCAGTACGTGATTGCTAAACTAACCTGATGTATTTAAGCGGAGTTCTTCAAGGTTCACCGTATACAGCTACTAAACAAAATATTATCACACATTATTAGCACCAACACGAGCATAAATGTAGAACGTCTCAGTCGGGCTTGTGCCTTTTCTATGAATAAAAGACAAGGTACGTAATAATAAAACGTCCTCCACATAACTCACTGCATGAATGCTCGCCTAGGCTGAGGTGTCCGATTCTAAAATCCAGAGCACGTTATCGGCTAGAAACATGTTATAACGCTACACATAATTTATAACCAGACGAAGAAAAAAGTATGCTATTAAATCGCATTCTTGCGTTTTCTGTATTCTCTGTAGTTATGAAAAGCTACGTACTGGAAAATCATGTGATTTGGTACAGGTTGCCAATAAGAAGGTTAATATGATAGCTTTCTGACTTACGTAAGGAAATAAATTAGAAAATAATATCTGTATTGGGTTTGATCTCGAGGCGTCGCTGTCTTTTCGATTACTTTACCCACTTTGCTAATAGGAGCAGGATGTTCATCATCTTGACCATATACAAAATGGAAAATCCCATTTCTAAATATATTCACATCATACATTTATTAAATTTCAAGCATTTTAGAAGACAATTATTTTGAGTATCAAGTTTCGTTTGATGTTATTTTTACTCCACATCAATACAAGTATTTACTCTGAAGCAGAGTAAAGTACTTCGCCCAAGGAGGATTCATGGTAGCAGACATGGCTGATCCGATCGTAGGATTCGAACCCACATTTCTTCGTACGTACGTACGTACGTATGTATATAATGTATGTATGTATGTATGTATGTATGTATGCATGTATGCTTGCATGTATGTATGCATGTATGCTTGCATGTATGTATACATGTATGCATGTATGCTTGCATGTATGTATGTATGCATGTATGTCTATGTGTCTGTCTGTATGTATGTATGTATGTATGTATATATGTATGTATGTACGTATGTATGTATGTATGTGTGTATGTGTATGTATGTATGTATGTATATATGTGTGTATCTATGTGTTTATGTATGTATGTATGTATGTATGTATGTATGCTTGCATGTATGTATGCATGTATGCATGTATGTTTGCATGTATGTATGTATGTATGCATGTATGTCTATGTGTATGTATGTATGTATGTATGTATGTCTATGTGTGTGTGTATGTATGTATGTATGTATGTATGTATGTATGTATGTATATATGTGTGTATCTATGTGTTTATGTATGTATGTATGTACGTATGTATGCAGAGGTTGTTGTTGTTGTTGTTGTTGTTATAGAGTTTAACGCCATTTTTCAGCACAGGATAGTCAATACATGACGGCCAGTATTAATGATGGAAGAAGAACCCGGGAAAACCCCGGATAGAACCACCGACCCACGAAAAGCTACCAGCAAGCTTTCTCACATATCCACATTGGCCGAGCCCGAGACTCAAACCCACGCAGACAGAGATGAGATGGCAGTGATCCGTGACGGAGAGCGCTTTAGACCACTCGGCCACTCGGGGCCCCGTATGTATAGGTAGATATATGTTTGGAAGGTGTATCTGTCGCATCATAATTAGTTATCACAATTACTGTAGTTATCTTTTTCAAGAATAACAGACTTCACTTCAAATATTTCAGCAACCGCTCCGGTGGCCTAGTGGTTAGAGCGTCCTCCTCGGATGCGGAAGGTCCTGGGTTCGATCCCCGGCCGAGTCATACCAAAGACTTACAAAAATGGTACTAACAGCTGCCTCGCTTGGCGCTCAGCATTAAGAGGTTAGTGTTAGAACTTGTGGGCCTGCTGTCAGGATAATGTGACTGGGTGGGACATCATGCTACATGTCTGTGGCATTATGCCCCAGTACTATATGCATCACTATAAGCTGCCATACTGCAGACATCGTAGAGATATGACTCACAAATTGTTGCAGCTACGTTAAAAATCAAAATCACACACACACACACTCAAATATTTCATCTCCCCAAATTCAAATACCTATAAAGACTGGTAGATTCCTAATATGACCTTTCCTGTGTGATTCATGGGCGATGTTTTCATGTCGAAAATCACAAATCGCTCGGGTAACCTCGTACTCCAGAACCTGGGGAAAACCACGCCTGCTATAGAACTCTAGAAAACTACGGCTACTCCAGAACCCGAGACAACCATGTTTACTCCTGAGATGAGATATCCAGCCTATTCATTAGCATAATAATCCTGAAAACCCCCCAAAATTTCTTTTGAAACTTTGACAGCGCCATGGTGGCCATATTGGACATCAGATGGTACCATTTTCACGAAGGACCAACCAGATATCACTAGAAGTATTTCAGTGAAAACCCTATGTTGATATGATTCAGGAGGAGAAGCGATAATAAAATGTTTAATATGACTGTCATAGCGGCCATATTGACTCATATCGGAATCATTTTTCACATAAAACCATCTAGACAGAATAAGAAGTCTTTAACTGTAAACCCATGTTGACACGACCATCAATTCCGATGTAGCAGCCATACAGGATGTCCAAACAGTACCATTTTCATTTATGACCAACAAAACAATGTGGGACCCTGGTGGCAGAGTGGTCAAAAGTGCTCGCCTTTACCGATCACAGTCATCTCACTTCTCTCCGCGTGGGTTTTAGTCTCGGGCTCGATCAATATGTGTATGTTAGAAAGCCTGCCAGTAACTTCCCCTGGGTTGGTGGGTTTTCCCCGTTTTTTTTCCCGACTTCTTCCTCCACCAGTTAAACTGTCTGCCATGTATAGAATATCATATTTTGAAACAATACGTTAAACCCACAATAACAACAACCAGCAAACGGGATGAATGTCAGTGTACAGTTTCAAGGCAATTATCCAAGTGGTTGAGGACGAGTTGCGACAACAAGCTTGTGCCAACCGACTGACCGACGATGGACACTAGAACATCTCATAAGCTCTTCTGATAAATGACCACTGTAGCTAAAAATCAAGTGTATGGCCAAACTTGCCTTCATTACGTGTGTAAGAAGGTTATACAAAATAAAGAAGGCCTGATAAATAAATCCTATCTCGTTTTTGTTTTCCACAACTTTTGGTTTTAGTCACGTATATCCAAGCGTCCTTGCTGACTTCTAAACCAATATATAAAGTCAGTTTTTAAAAACAAATACATATATTTAAAATTCACCTTCGAATTTTAGTTAGTAGAATATATCTTTCACTAGAAGAAAATGTTTTTGCACTCGAATACCGACAACCAATTGCTAATGAGCGTCCGTAGTCAATCCATATTTATTATTTAACCGCCGCATTCTGTAAGCAAGCATTGATAATTTATGTTGGTGTTGACTGCTATCGAAAATATGTAGCCCGTGTTAGAATGTCTACCTCGCTGACCCTATTTCGTCTCGCTTGCAATATGAGATCTATGTCTGTACTCGATGTATAAACGAAATGGGTTTGTTTCGCAGTCTTTTCCCAATTATCCGAAGCCGGTTGTTTACTACGAAATGTAATGTGACTGTAATATATTTACTGTTTACCACGAAATGTAATGTGACTGTATATTATATTTACTGTTTACCACGAAATATAATGTAGCTCAGTATATTTACTAGGAACCTGACGCAATGTACTTATTGACTTTAAGTACTCCAGACGACGCCTTTCCCGTCACAGGATGATATAGACATTTGTTTTTTAAAACATGGTCGAGTAGACACGATTACAGATTTGTATACGTTAACGTACGTGGCTATTCTATAGTGAAACATGTAAAAAAAAATTATGTATACATGACTCAAAGCTGTGGAACTTTCTTTGTTTAGTGTGCGGTTGTTGAAGCCGATAGAAGTGTGTGTGCGTGCGTGCGTGTGTTGATGTGCATTTGTTTCCTGAATTTGAAATGTGTATTTTCAATTAATTATATGATACAGGTATATTTACACTCAGTCGCACAAGAATATTATCACAAATCTGTGGTGGTCTTCCCAACAGTAAGAAAGAATGAAAGTTTACATTATGTACGGAAAAGCATACGGTATATGGAAGAGTCGATGCAAGGTAATGTTCATAAAGCAATAATAGCAAGGCGTGGCAATTAGGATTTAGAAAATGATCAAAACATTATTAATCCAAATTCTCATAAAAAAAGTGACTGCGATGACTGCAAGTTTACCAGAAGAATCTTAAACTAAAGCAAAAAGACTGTAAATGAGATGGGCAAAATTATCTACCATCTCGTTTATTTTTTTTTTTTTATCTCAGTTCAAGTTATTTAAAGAAGGAATTGTATTATCACAAGTTATATATCAGACCATTTAAAAGTGAAATTTCAAGATATGTTAGGGGAGGTACGTTGAGTATTTAAATATTAATAAATAATGAATAAAATAAACAATATGTGAAGTAACGGAAACATATGTCGTTAAATAGGTGATACAAACGTCAACGACATTCAGTAATAAGGTCCAAGTATGTAATCAGTTCCATTTACATAATATTTTACTTCGAATTGGAGATATCGCTATAAAACCTGCATCGTACATGAAGAAAAAAAAATAGGAAGAAAAGGCCTGAACACAACAATGAACGTTTTAGGAAAATGAAATGTGTCAAGGTTACAGAAGTATAATTAGTATAAAAATCACACAAGACCCAGGCAGTAAAAACTGAACAATTGCAAAACAATAGAAATAAGAACATTTAAGAAATGGTGCTAAGGTCAAAAGCAACATATTTGGATATGGGGGAAGAACAGTATAATACTTCTTTAATTTGGAAGAACATAATTATATTAAGATAGATTATGTCAAGTTGATAAATGAATTTGGAAATTAATATATAGATCATAAAAGAACTTTCAGAACAACAAAAGCTTATTATAATAAGTTATATGATGATAATATTATTTTGGAAGAAACGGTAATTGAAAATCAACTAGGTCCAAAATGAATGTAAACCTGCGTATAATTTTGTCACAAAGTTTGGAAGGTGAAGTTATTTATAAAAAACGACCCAAGGCAGTTAAAGGCATTGAAAATGATACAAGGCAGTTAAAGGCATGGAAAATGATACAAGGCAGTTAAAGGCATGGAAAACGATGCAAGGCAGTTGAAGACATTGAAAATGATACAAGGCAGTTAAAGGCATGGAAAATGATACAAAGCAGTTAAAGGCATGGAAAATGATACATGGCAGTTAAAGGCATGGAAAATGATACAAGGCAGTTAAAGGCATGGAAAATGATACAATGCAGTTAAAGGCATGGAAAATGACACAAGGCAGTTAAAAGGCATGGAAAATGATACAATGCAGTTAAAGGCATGGAAAACGATGCAAGGCAGTTAAAGGCATGGAAAATGATACATGGCAGTTAAAGGCATGGAAAATGATACAGTTAAAGGCATGGAAAATTATACAGTTAAAGGCATGGGAAATGATACAGTTAAAGACATGGAAAACGATACAGTTAAATGCATGGAAAATGATACAAGGCAGTTAAAGGCATGGAAATGATACAGTTAAAGGCATGGAAAATGATACAAGTCCAGATCTAGATGATTTTTTTCTTCATTTAAATGTTTGGAAAGATTTACTGATATTCATATGTACATCAATTTACTATGGATATATATATATATTTATTTCATTTAGTCAATAATATGGGTTCAGGTTGTATAGCAAATAAAATAAAAAGTGTTTTAGACGATTTAGTACAGGGCATCAAAACGATTTTATTTTTGGAAGATATTTTGAGGAAAATATTACAATATGTGAGTAGTATAGTGGCGCGATATGGCGAGAATGGGAATATAACAATATAATTGTGAAAACTTATAGCGACAAGATTAAACTTAATGCCATTAAAGGGATATATGAGAAAATAACATTATCTAATGTTAAAATCATATGTGAAATTATCAAATCAATCGACATGGGATGGGAAATGCACTATTAAAAATGTCCATAAGATTAACAATATCGGTTTCTATAATGACACTACAGGAACTGTAATGTTAACATTTATAGGGACAAGTTGGGAAATCTAAAGTTTAAATGTCCATAGATTTAACATTATATGTCTCTATGCGGACAAGATGGAACAGAAATGTTAAAATGCATCAGGACAAAATGCGACGTTAAAACGCCAATCGCTTTAACATTAAGGTACTATTCGAAGACAAAATGAAATGTAATATTAGAAACGTCCATATGTTCAACATTATGATACTGTCTGCCTACTAAGGGAAAGGCGATGTTAACTATGTTTATAGGTTTAACTTGATTTTCTGCGAACAAGGCAGGAAAGCCTATGCTAAATAATGTCCATAGGTCTAACATCTGTTTGTGTCTCTGGTGACAAGATAGGAAATGTGATGTTAAAACCATATTTGGCCAACACGCACTCATGTATCGACAACACAGAGTAGGACGTAAAGGAAGATGGATCTAAATTCCTGTTCAGTGTCTATTGATGACTATAATTGTATATTATTCAAGTACTGACACTTTTTTCTCATTAAGATAGTGTATAAGAATGTTAGTCTAAGTGTATGATCATTCCTACTCCTTTCTCTTTTTTCACTCTACAGCATTACTAGGTTGTAGGGACTGTGAGGTGATAATAATAATAATAATAATAATAATAATGAGGACTTTGCATAGCGCCTAATCTTTAGAAGTTCTATGCGCTTTACAACATTAGACCTATAAGATAAAAAAAACATATATAATGATATGATTACAAAAACAAACACCATGATATTAGAAAACATAAAAAAACATAATGAAAATATTTAGGGTAGGAAACACTATTATGCTTTAAGTTTGTTCTTGCAGTCGAAATAAGTGAGTTTTGAGAACACTCTTGAATGGGATCACTGTGTCTTTGTGTCTAAGTTCAGTGGGCAATTCATTCCACGTTCCTGGACCCTGGTATGCAAAAGAACGCTGTCCATATGACTTTGTTTTCATAGTGGGAATCATGAGTATACGATTGTCAGAAGAGGAGCGTAAGTATCTTGCTGGTGTGTACACATGGGTGAGGTCGGATAGGTTTTATTGATGTTGTTGTTGCTGTTGTAGGGTTTAACGCCATATTAAGCACACGATAGGCTATACATGGCGGCCAGTATCAATGGTGGAGGAAGAACCCGGGAAAGCCTCGGAAAGAACCACCGACCCTCGAGAAGCCACTGGCAAGCTTTCTCACATACCCACATTGGCCGAGTCCGAGACTCGAACCTATGCAGACAGAGGTGAGATGGCAGTGATCCGTAACGGAGAGCGCTTTAGACCACTCGGCCACTCGGGGAGGTCGGATAGGTATGTTGGCCTGGAGTCCATCAGTCAAAAGTAGCACAGAGAACAAATTTTTGTGGTTGATTCTGGATCGAATGGATAGCCAGTGTAGGTACAGATCAGCAGGGAGGTGTGCTCAGATCGTGGTAATCTAAGTATGATCCGAGCAGCTGTGTTTTGAACTTTCTGAAGTTTCTGGAGTAGATATTGAGATGAACCAGGCATAATTGAGTTACAATAGTCTAGTCTTGAAAGTACTAATGAACACACAAGTGTTTTAGTGACACCAACTGAAAGATATTTGCGAATGGAGCTGATGCGTCTCAGCTCAAGATATGCAGCCTTGCATATGTTCATGACATGTTGGTGCAGTCTGAGAGTACTGTCCAGAGTAACACCTGGGTTTCGTACTGATTGTGTGAATTTAATGTTGGTGTTGCTGAAATTTATTGTTTGAGGTAAAGGATGTGAAGGAGAAAGTCTTTGTGTTGTGATCAGAATGACCTCAGTTTTATCATCATTCATCTGCAGCTTGTTACATGTCATCTATGATTTCACATCAGAAATGCACCTCTCTACACCTTGGATGGTAGCATCAAATTCAGTTTGGTGGCTAGATTTGTATATTTGGGTGTCATCAGCGTACAATTGGTGAGACACTGGATGATGATCTATGACACTTGAGAACGGCTGAATGTATATAATGAAGAGAACAGGTCCAAGAACAGACCCCTGCGGAACACCACAACATATATCAACTGGGCTGGAATGTATTCCATTTGCATACACAATTTGTGTCCTGTTGACCAAGTAGGACTTGAACCACAGTAAGGCTGTATCATGAATGACAAATACATGCTGGAGACGGTGAAGTAATATATCACGGTCTATTGTGTCAAATGCTGCAGACAAATCAAGTATGGTGAGGAATGTAATCTTTCTGCTATCCAAAGCATAGAGAATGTCATTAACTACTTTTAGAAGAGTAGTTTCAGTATAGTGGCAAGGGCGATATGCAGATTGTACATTGCTAAAAAGACTGTTTGAATTCAGATGAGATACAAGCTGGGATAGAACAACCTTTTCTAAGACTGATTTTTTTATATGAATGGGAGATAAGAAACTGGGCGGTAGTTCTTTAAATCGTTATGGTCTAGTGTTGGTTTCTTCAGCTGAGGCTTTACAATGGCAGTTCTGAAAAATGATGGGAATTCCCCGGATGAGAGAGAGGTATTAATAACATCAGTTAGTGAAGGCAATACTGGATCTAAGCACTCAAGCAGCAGTGATGTTGGAATTGGATCAAGTTCACATGACTTTGGTGCACTCTTCATCACGACTGTACGTACGAAATCCATAGAGAAAGGTTCAAATGCTGCTAATGGTTGCCGCTCAAATTCTGTATCCCAACTGTATGGTGACGACGAGTCAGTTGAAAGTGTGGTGTCAAGCTTATCTCTAATGGTTTGTACTTTGTCACGGAAGAAATTTGCAAACATGTCCGGAAGGTCGACTGGAGAAAAGGTATTTGGAAGTGGTGTAGATTTGTTCCTTGGCATTAGCTTGTTTGTAATCTCGAAGAGCTCTTTGCAGCTGGAACTTTCCATGATCTTAGTAGTGTAGTGGGCTGATTTCGCTGCATGGACTATATTTGTGACGTTCTTCTTAGCGGCTTCATAGATTTGCTTATGAATAGTGAGTCTGGTGGAAAGCCAAAGCCTATCAGCTTTACAGCGGTCTCTTTTAGCAGTGCGAAGCTGGTCCCTAACAGTGCTATACTTTTGAATTGATACTATGCACTTGGTAGCTGGGGCATGTTTGTCGAGCAATGAACGCAGGCAGTTATCGAGTTGTTCTGCTGTAGGAGGTAAGTTGTTAGGTTTGCTTGGATGTCATGTATTAGTTTGGTTCTATTTATCATACGGATGTTTCTTTCAGTAGCAGATAAAGGTGGAGGGTTAGGGACTAATACGTCAAGATGGCATATAATGCATAGGTGATCTGATGCAAGTTCAAGGGATACCAGGGAGGACCGTAGAATGTTATCATCAGGTCTATGAAGAATCCAGTCTAAAATGTGACCAAGTTTATGGGTGGGTTGGTTAACTGACTGCTTGAGGTTGAAAATATTAATGTAATCTAGGAGCTTTGATATGTTTGGGTTTCCGAGAAAGTCAAAGTGAAAGCTGAAATCTCCAAGAATAATCAGGTTGCCACCTATCGAATTTCCATATTACAGGAGATTCGGAAACTGCTAAAAAAAAAGAGATTCAGTCAGCTTGTTTTTTCTACTAGGAGGAGGGCGGCATAGGCAGAAAAATGGACTGACCTTTGCTCCAGTGTGAGTGTGGTTTGAACTGGTTCAAACGATATGTGGTCGAAATTGAAAGTTGTGGTGTGGTTAAGACGTTTGATAATGGAGTTCTTTGTGATGACAGCAATTCCACCTCCGCGAGAGTTACGGGGGAACGACTTGATGGACTAACCAGTGGGTGTAAGATCCGCACACTTGGGCTCATCGCCTGATGTTTTAGCTATGTTTCTGTCAGGAAAAAGACGTCGATATTCTGGTCGTTGATAAAATTAACTATTTCTGTGCGCTTTTCCGGTGGTCCTCATGATTGGGCATTGAATAAAGCAATACGCAGAGGTATCTCTTGGATAGTTGACACAAAGGTCGACGAATTACTAGGGATTTGAATTAGGTTATCTAAATTACCGGTCGAATTTTTAAATTGTTGAGCCTGAAAGAGCATAAGGGAGATAACTGGAATTCTTCTTCCTGTTCTATGCCGGCCAACTTTGAAACAACGTTTCTTTTTTCGCTTCTGTTTACATTTAGGTAATGATGAATGTAGTCCCAGTTCGTTTAGTCTAGAGCACAATGTAGTGTGGAGAGCCAAGGAGTGGTCATTTAAGGCAATTAATGAGGGTCTATCATAGCATAAACGGTTGACTGGCGAATATCACGTGATGGCGGTTTGTTCAAAATCAAAACGAAGTTGTAGCAGTGGAGCAAGACAGCTGAGAAAAAGTCTAATTGTTCTCGTTTACATAACAAGAAGATGAAAAAAACACATACGAACTGAATATCCAATACATAATGAACACAATAACGTAAACGAAGATCGGCAACAAGCACAAATATCATGAAAACGGCACAAAAAACAGCTGCTTCAAGCCTGTTAAGCAATAGCGGCCATCTTGTCTTATCTTGATAGAGACAAGAGTTATATTTAAAAAAGAATGGTACGCAAAAATTGGGGGATAGGGGCTTTTCTTTATTTATAAGGGAGAATGGGAAACTTACAGGGAGACAGGGAACATGGTTTTGTTTATAGGAGATGTAAACTTCAACTTCACACCAATTGGTCAGTAGATGAGTATGTTAGTCACTCCAAACGAAGCGGTAAATGTAGGGTGTTGGCCACTCAAAACGGCATGTCGGAGAGTAAGTGTAATTTTAACATGATATGAAGCATCTTGTACCTTAAGATACCCACACGTTAAACCTATAGATATTTTGCCATTTTTTAACTTTAGATCTCCCATTAAATTATTCTGTCCGCAGAGTCCCATAGAGGTAAAACTAAGGACTTGTTTACGTTACATTTCCCATCTTGTCCCTGTAAAATTCAATACTACGGGTCCAATCATTTCCCTATATATTTTATTATTACACGCTCATCTTTTCCTCCGTTTACTTTGCATTGTCTGAATCGATCAGTATTTTACGATATTTAACTCGCGCAAAACTTCATATTGCACTCATAAAAGAACTACTTTCTATTGTAAACAAACTTTTGATTTGTCAACAAATCATATACACTCACGTAGTAGGCGGTTTACGTTTTGGTTGATTAAATTTGTTTCTGAATGAACTAAAGCAGATGTTTCGTACACTGCCACATAGCAGCTGCTTTGTTACATTCCGCGTTAACGTTTCCTACAATGTGTTGGATTTAGGCGGGAGATAGATAACATACAAACGACAAGGCATAAACTGTCTTCTTTAGCTGGTAATAAGGATGGCAAAAATATACTTACTGCTTTACATAAAATGTTTTTTCTTAGCTCTGCGAATCCGAATTAGATGAGCCATGTCATGGGTTCTCAAACTTGATTACAAATTTCGAAATTTATTGTAATTTAGACTATATTCCAAGTGCAATTACATCCTCCTTACTGCACTTAAAATGAAATAAACATTATATTCCATAGTGACTTTTTGATAATTGCAATTGAAAGACTTCATATTTTCCCCACATTATGATTTTAACATTCAATGACAGAACAGAAATACACTTGCAGATGTCAAGATGCTGCTCCGTCGCCGCTGAAATCCGATGTACTTCATGTAGAATTGGTATAGATAAAACCAGTGCATAATCACAAAAGTTCATAGACACGACAAAAATACCAAATTCTATTCATTTCAGATCAAATGGAAAAGTTTGTGCAATGCGCATTCGTTCAAAATATGACTCCAAATTTCAATTTTAAACAGACCAAAACGCCATTTTCTTTTAAAAGTTATGTCTAGCGCTCGACTAAATTCAGATTTATCTTAGCGGAGTTATGTGCGCATTTTTAATAATGTTGTTGTGTAATGAAGCATTTGCTTTTGTGTATTTAGTTTGGAATACGGCATACATTCAGTTACTTTGTTTCTTGTAGTGTATTTTTGTTGATATAATTAAGCCTTAGGTAGAATAAGAAAATGAGCATATAAAAATGGTTACTGCATTTGTATGGGAAACTATAACTCGTTTTGTCGGATGGATATACTTCACTCCCAAGTTCGTGCAGTATTTCCATCAGAAAAACTCGTTCATATTTTCCCATGCAAATGCAGTAATCTATAAATATCACCATTCCCATTTTATCCCTATAGAAACCCATAATGTTCAATCTATGGATATTTTTAACATTACATTTCATATTCAATCCCCATACCGACCCATCTGATAATTTCCAATAGGGTTAACACTAATTTTTTGTTTGTACCAATATCAGCCCATCCAAAATCAGTTATAGCGATAAGGGGAAAGAACATTTTAAAAATAAGCATTTTGTTTTGATTTGTCACTATAAATCTTCAAACTGGTGGCCAAATGTTAACTTCCCACTGTCGCCATAAAGGACAATCTAAAAATATTTATAGCGAGCAGGAGGATATCAGTGTTGAAAATAGCATTACCTTTCGCCTTGTCGCTATAAATTATTAAATGGCCGCCTAATTTTACATTCCAGTGTTACTTATATGACATCTCATTCGAAACAGTAAAGCAAATGGTTTGACATGGATTCAGTATTTTGATACATATGGTTCATAGATACTTTTTTACTATAAGTCTTACTTATTGGAACTCTGATATTAATGGTATTTGTTGAAGAGCTTTCTGCATGTAACAAAATAACAAATGATTTCTTTCAAAACATTTTATATATATCCTTAATATGCATTTATACAGATTACTCGTATCTTCTGCTCATGTAACAAAGACTGCGTGTATCTTTAAACGGTACATCTTCTCACGCTCATGTTACACAGATTGCCCGTATCATTCAGCATTACATATAACGGATTGATTCTGCACCTGGTACGTGTTATCAACTATACATATATTCTCATGGACATAAACACATGTAGCCGACTCGAGCTGGCCTGATCGGTATTGATCCCCCAACCCTTGGTTTACGAGTCCTAAGCTTTAACAACTGGAATATTGCGGCTTCCTTTGTATGTTCACGACGACGGTAGATTAATACTGCGGTTTAAAGTGTTCAAAACATATATTGTCAGAAAGCTAACTGTTGTTAGGCTGTCAGAAAGCTACCTGATGCTAGGCTGTACGTCCTTCGCTACTGATTGAAACATTTCTTAAAACTAAAAGGTGGAATATCACTTCACTAACGCATTAACTAATATTACAAAATGTTATACAGATGACCTGTAAACCAATCTCTATTCAATCATTTCTAAATAGCTACCTGGCCGCAGAGACCATTCATGACTTAAAGAATAATGCCAGTCCTACATCAAATATTGTCACCTTTACTAACTGTTTAAACACTACTGAAATTATCGTTTCTCCAAATAAGTCTAAAAGACTTGGACAAAATTTGACAGAAAACATTCTGGCAGGAAGACCTTTCAAGTGTGGCTTTAATTACCAAAGAGAAAAATCTGTAAATGGCTTCTTTTCCAAAAGCTCTAAGCAGAATTTGGCCATATTTGATTTAAAGCAACCTGGAATAAAGGAGTTTCATATTTACACAAACGGTTTCGATCTGCCACCTAATTCAATCGCCTAGCAGAAAGACCTTTCAAGTCTGTGAAGATAATCCTAATCCGCGATCAAATATGGATGCCGTTCCTAAAAGTACATAAACATATAAATAACTTCATTTCAAAGCCAGCAAAAGTTCAGCAAATTTGTTACGTAAAGGCCGTTCAAGCTTATATAAATGAAGCCAGTCTATCATGGTCGTTACAAGACTGCTTGTAAAATTTGACCAAATGAAACGAAAAGCATCCCGGCAAAAACGTCTTCATTTTTTTTTCTTCTCAAAACTGATGCTCACCCGATATCAAATATGGCTGCCATTACTAAAAAATATAAATTTTTAAAAGAACTTCAGATTTGAAAAACAACTGACAGACGCGACTGTACACAAAAGTCTTTTAAATTTAAAAGTGAGGCCAATCTGCCATCAAATTGTTTCGTTGTTACTAAAATAGAAATAAATATTTTATTTCAAAAAAAGATATTCCTCTCCACAAGAAATCCTATAAGGTAATAACATTATACCGGCTGAAAAGAATCATCATGATTTGATATAAGACCATTTCTTCTTTTCGATGCCAGGTGTTGAAATCATGTATGATATTCATTAGAAATAACAAGATGTTTAAATAATCTACTCTGGTGGATATATTGGAATGCGACGTGGCACCGTTTTAATGTACGACCACAAAGACATCAAAAAAATATTTTGGTGGAAACCCCATGTCTATATATCTTTCCGTTTTGTAGTGCAACGATAACAAGACTTTCAAATTAGAATGCCATGGTCGCCCTATTTGCAACCACACCGGCATCATTTAAACATAACATAAACTAGAACATAAGAAGTATGGTGGTGAAAAAACAATATTGACATGACCGGCCTTTTATGAAAAATACGGATAACAAGACGTCCAAGATGGTCTCTGTGACCGGCATGCTGAGTATCCGAGTGGTACCAATATGGCCAACCAGACATCATAAGCTGTTTAGTAAAAGTTCCATGTTGATATGATCATCCTTTGAGATGTAGTTAATAACAGTATTTTTAAGATGGCTACTCTTGGATATACTGGACACTTAGCTCCCACTTCCTCGGCATGATATAGGTGTTTCCGTTCAGATTCTGGAAAGTGATACAAATGCACGAGTACTGCATGCCTATAACATTTAAATGTCGCCTACATTAGCAAGGACCAATACATTTTGGGCACGTTTCTATACAACAAGACAGCCCTCCATTATCATCATTGCGTACTTTCCAACGTGTCTGGCTGGATAATCTTTGATACATAACTCCTCGAATTCATAAGTGATTAAAAGAAGGAGCATGCAGGTCCTGTTTGGATTTCCTAAATAGTCCAGCTTATTGCAGTTATTTATAATTAAAAAATAAGTTAAATATTACCATATTAGCATCCACCAATACACTGTTTGAGCTAAACTCTTATTATGTTCCCATTCGTATATCCACACAAAAAATTATTCTGAATATTCCGCATACTATTTCCTAAAATAACTATCTGCAGATTGCTGGACCTATTGCATTTAATTTGTAATTTTTTCTTCGATATCCGACCATCGTATAGGAATCCATCGTTATAATACAAATTTAAGGATTCCTGTTTATGTCAATTCCCGAACCAATTTAAAGAATGGAGTGGGGTTTGAGGCGTGAAATAAAATCACGGTAGATTTTTTTAATATAAAAGAGAATCATGTATTGTGTAACCTTGTGTGAGAATATTAGGATGGGATATGAGCGACATAAGTATGCTATGAAAAAGTACGAGAAATAAGGCCACTTGAAAACGCATTAAAAAAAAAACGCGTTCAAAAACATTGGAATGTAAGATTTTCTGAGGTAGATCCAGGTTTCTGTCTGCTTCTGTTGAATTTCCTGGTAAATGGCAATAATGGAAAAGACCATTTTAAATTAACCTTGGATTCAGAAGGGTCCACTGTCACTTCCGAGTACATTAATAACTGATGAGACAACATGAAATTCAAGATTTCTCAGAGATTAAAAAGAAAATTGAATAGTATTGATTCCACAGTGCCATACTTTAAAAGCTAATTTATTTTGCCTGAAAGCGGGAATCACTCAATTTCGTTTCATACATATAGACAAAAACTCATTTATTTTCGGTGTACATTGCAAACATAATGAATTAATAAAGACAATAAATAAGACGAAACATGAAATGGAAGGTTAGATTCATATTTAATTCATGTGTAGTCAATGAAATAAATTCAGACAAAACATTTTCTCACATTAACGCAATCTGCATGTTATTACTTGCATTATGGAAACTGCATAATATGGACTAGACGATGGCCAATGAGACCGTATATACGTTGTAGTAAGACTTTTAAAACAAAGAGAAATTCCCTAACAATAGAAGAAAATAATTATCAATCTCAATTACATCGCAACCATTACATATTAAATAGTTTCTGCTGTGAGAAAACTACATCAATAATACAAAGCTGACATTCATTTTTTTTTACAAGTATTATCTTTCCATCTACCAAGGTTTTGTTTTAACCCGGCCAAGCAAAAGTTTTTGATAATGACATGTAAACCAGTCCAAGCTAACATGTTATCGATATTGCCGGACGATTTAAAAAAAATTGTAGCTTCCATGGCTTGATGGTTCGTCTACTTCAGAACCATATCAGTTCCAAAATCTTGATGCAGATTGACTACAGACTGCTTTACTGTTCTTAGGCAGTTTCCTTCCATTGATTCTGAATTGAAATGTTCGAAGCCAGAGTTTGATGTCCGGATTATCAAACGTACTATTTTCACACACAAAAACCCAAGGAAAACGACAGGTTATTCTCAGGTAGTACATGTCATTATTCTCCACAAAACAAATTAATTGATTTTGGCAAGTGTACAGCAGTCTTCATAGCCATTCTAGAATTTACATAATAGCAGCAGAATAAAACATTCTACGCAGTGTAAACACACACACACACACACACACACACACAAAGTAATTATTATGCATTACGTTCTTGGATACAACGTTTGCTCTCATGAGTTTAAATTCCAAAGGTTTTGTTATAACGTTTTTTTTTTGTTACATTTTATTTGTGACACATGACATATCCAACCCAGAAAAACAATGGCAGTCAGTGCTAACAATTTTTTTTATAAAAAATCCGATGGTTGAAATCAGCCGCTTTTGAGAATTAACAGACGTTTAAAAAGAAAATGTATCTTCATCCTGTCTAAACATCCATTACAGAAACCAGCCAGAACCTGTTTGCTGAGTAACGGAACTGTTCTATCAGACATTGCAACCTGTACAATGATGCGTGGCTGAGTAACGGAACTGTTCTATCAGACATTGCAACCTGTACAATGATGCGTGGCTGAGTAATGGACTTAAGGCTAATATATGTACACAACAAGTTACCATATTGTTGTAATCTGGTGAGTGTTCGCCGAATACGAGATACATTTGTGGTGTTATAAGCAATAAAGGGATCAAACTTGGTCAATGACGCCGTCCTGCAGTTACGTGGAAAGCTTACACCCTAAACACATCTTTAAAATGCTAAGTAATATATATCTCTGATATTTTTCAGCAATAACAAGATTTTCAAAGTAGCTGCACGTTAGACATACTGTATGTCAGCTTTCCACCGTTTTCATCTGGGACAAACTGGGTATCATTAGAAGTCTTTTGGTGAAATCCCCATGTCATAATGAGCATCCATTCAGGGGGAGTAGTGACAACAAGATTTTAAGACAGTAATCATGGCAGCTATATTGGATGCTAGACTGGTACCATTTTCATTTAGGACTAGCTAGGTATCATAAGAAGTATGTTGGTGAAAACAACGCTGATATAGCTATCCATCTGGGGAGGAGATGAGATAACAATAATTTCAAGATATGACTTTCCATCCAGAAGCAGCAAAAACAAGATTTTCAAGATGGTTGCTGTAGCGGCCATACATGTCAGATCGGCACCATTTTCTATTTATCGCCATCCAGACACCACAAGAAGTCCTTTAGTGAAACCCCATTATGATATGACCATCCATTCAGGAGAAATAGCGATAAGAAGAATTTTAAAGTGACCTCTGTGATGGCTGTAATGACTATCAGATCATAATAAGACGTCTTTTAGTCAAAGTTCCATGCTAATATGACATTCCAGTCAGGTGGAGTAGCATTAACAATCTTTGCAAGATGGTTGCTATGTCGGCCATACTGGACGAAAGATCGACACCATTTTTATATAAGACCAGCTAGATATCATGAGAAGCAGTTTAGAGAAAACTGAAATCCCCATGCTGATAGGGCTATATATTCAGAAGGAGTAGCGATAGCAAGATTGTTATAAAAAAAACTGCTGTGGCAGCCATAATAAATTTCTGAGCAGCATCATTTTCATATTGTCCAATACTCTGTGTGTGTGTGTGTGTGTGTGTGTGTGTGTGTGTGTGTACAGTGTAAAGACAATCCTCCGACTAGTTTATGTGGAGTAGCGAAAACAAACTTGTGCTTACGGACGGACGAACGTAGGACGATGTTCGACGTACGGACTAAGGACAATATAACTTCCCATAAGCTCTTCTGATCTATGACCAGTAGAGCTAAAAGAACATTTTTCAAAAAGATCTATCGGTTTGTTTGTTAATTACTCGTGGTAACACTAGCTGAAGAAGAGAAGAACACACACACACAAATTGTATAAAAAGAATAACTGGAAGAACATGTACCCAATATACCTACAATTTGTCGAACAGGGTCAATTAATTAAAAATTAAGCCAATTTACCAACTCGACTGTGACAATTCTCGCTATAGCCATAGTAACACATAATTACACAACCTCTGCGACCTTGACCTGTATTACCTTAACGACTCCATTGCCCTACTAAAATGTTACAAATCTGACAACAGCCCGCAATTCAGGTCTTAACAAGTTAACCTGAAAAAAATCAGCCCGTTACCTTCACCCCAAGATGTGCAATATACATTTAATGGTAAATTTATTTTGATGCATAGACACATGATAAAAGAATTTCGGAAGATGAATAAGATGTACCATCTTGATCATGTCCTTTGACCAATTGACTTACAAAACAATAACTGTGTTTATCCCTTAAGTCAGCGCTGTCCAAGCCGCGGCCCACGGGCTGATTTTAAATGGCCCGCCAGAGTTCGAGCAGCTATATAGTCGATGCTTTTCAGTTTTGTGCTGCGGCCCTCGGCTTCAAGAAAAACATTTTTCAGTTGCCCATGGTGTCAAAAAGGTTGGACAGCACTGCCTTAAGGTAAGCATATTAGCCTAATCTGAAACCAACTCATCCGTGGCAATAAAACAGAGCACTTTCTGATACCAAATCATTAACTAATGTCCACCCACCAAAATTTAAACAGTTGTTCCCTGTGACCTCAATGATTGAATTCCTTGTTAAGTCAGGTCAGTCTCAAAGAGATAATTCCCACACCAACCCAGTAACATTTGTGAGCAAGGTCTGGTGACGTTATGATCAAAACGTGAGACTTTTCCCTGTACAAAAACAAATTTTACAAAACGTTTACACCAGCAGGCCAAAAGGACGGACATCGTGACCTCTATGTTTCGACTTTTGGAACATTCGTCGAAGGTGAGGCAAAATGAAAATAGTTATAAAAATTCAGTGGCATTAAGATAGAGAGAGAGAGACAGACAGACAGACAGACAGAGAGGCAGAGACAGGCAGATAGACAGAGAGGCAGAGACAGACAGACCGACTGACTGGCTGGGTGTTTCTTTACGTCCCATTTTCCTTCAAATTGGGTTTAACAAGAATTAGAATAAACTTGACAGTACTGATTCACATCCCATGAATCATGCGTCATTGTGCTTTGAAATTTAACGATCAAGATATATGAAAGAAAATACCAGATCCAGCTCTGTTCGATTGGCCGTTATTATGTAGTTTGTGGCATAAATAGGATACGGTGACTGGTATAAAACATCAATTTTAAAGGGGAAGATTCATTTATATCATTATCAAACGTATCCAGTTGCATTCTTTTATGATGCAATGAATACAGTTTAATATTAGATGAAAGATCTGAGAACAATAAAACTTTATATTAAATAAGGTTTCTTAAGAAATACTCCGACAAAACATACAGTATCAATCAATGCAAATGAACTGACGCTTGTGGGAAAGCGGTGTACTCCGTTTGTGAGAGATCAGACCACTAATTCATTTCCCATATAACTTAATGTTAATATATTTAAAAAATTTAATTTCTTCAGTAGGTTGGCATATAAAACACACGTGCTTCCATTCATTACATTTAGAGAATTGTTTTTCAGCCTTTAAAAACATGTGTTTCACAGCATTTCGTTCCATCTCGTACATTTAAACATTACACTGTCTGGTCCGCACCTAATAACATAGCCACGCACCAAGAGTTCGTATACTATTTCGTCAGTGGAAAATTAAATACAGGATATTAAAATGAAAGTAAACATTTTGTTGTCAACTATAGTGAATACGTTGAAGTTTATGAAATGTATAATGGAAAAAATATAAATCCATGTACATGCCAGTGGGTGCATTTCAATATTTAGTATTCTATATTTTATTCCTTCATAGGTAGACTGGTTGTATGTTTGTAAAATAATTAGTGGTCCGATAATGCTGAGCCGCATTTTACGCATATTAGGGACAGACCATTTCATTTTCGGCGGGGCGGGTGGTGCTGGCTTTTTCATTACAAATAGAAATTTTTACATCAAGAAAGTTGGGTTTTTCATTAATATTATGAATTTAGTAAGCTCTCTTTCTACAAATCAGAGCAAGAATACTTTTTCAATGCTACTTGGGGCAGGATTTTTTTAAATTCAATTATTCCTTCGGTGGCGCTATACAGTTTCGTATTTTGCATAGGGTTAGGATTTTAAAGAAAAAGAATTTCCCCGGCTTTCCTCACTGGTTATACTGGCTATTTAAAAAAAGACCTTGTATATCTTAGGTATAATTAAAAGAACCTTTAATTCCCTTTATTTTAATGTATGATTGATGGGTGTACTATGGGTTATAGAGTATACAGCTTGGCCTTACTTCAAATGTGCACCTTTCAAAAAAGTGCTAGCTCTACTTGGTCATTTTCACTTCCTGAACTTCAGAGGTAAATTGTATAAAAAAAGAGCCGATAACTTTTTTACGTTTTATATATTTGGTAATTTATTCATTGCACTTTCAGAAGCTGGTATTGTCTAGTCTGTCAAAATTCATTTTCCCTATATTAATAGCTGCTATGTATAGTGTACTTTAGACTAATTCAGGCTGATTTTTTAACACAAGGGAACAGTCATTTTAGTTAGCAGTGTGCTTAAATCATGTAAAATTTCCAAAAGTACAATATCCAAAGAAATATCGTCCACATTGCATTACTGTAGCATATAGGTATGCCAACATTCTCTCCATTGTGCATGTTCTAAATGCAAACTACTTCACCTTACATATGTCACTCTCTCTAAAGTACATATTAATTGGTGAGCGTATTCCACCATCCTCCGTCCGTAATTACATTCTTGGTCCCTTAAAAAATGAAAAGGTAAGACTGAAAGCAAAGTGTACATACCCACATAAATCTTCTTGCCTCATACTAGTTCTATGGTAATGCATCAAATACAGAACCGCTCCGGTGGCTTAGTGGTTAGAACGTCCGTCTCGGATGCGAGAGGTTGTGGGTTCGATCCCCGGCCGAGTCACACCAAAGTCTTACAAAAATGGTACTAACAGCTGCCTCCCTAGGCGCTCAGCATTAAGAGTTAGTGTTAGGACTGGTCGGCCTGGTGTCAGGATAATGTGACTAGGTTGGACATCATGCTACATGTCTGCGGCATGATGCCACAGTGCTAGACATCACAATAAACTGCCACACTGCAAACATCGTAGCGATATGACTGAAAAAAATGTTAAAGCTACGTTAAAAATACAAGTCATACCCACACACACACACACACACGCGCGCGCATCAAATATAGCATCCAGCATTACTCGAATTGTGTTGAAGTTTAGATCTTCCGACACAAAATCTGAAGAACAGCATTACTAAACAAAACTACATGTTCATTCCTGCTTTCAGAAAAGAAATAAATTAGTGCAAAAGGTGCACCAACTAACAGAACGTTGTGCACGCATTTTGATGACTATCATAGCAATACCTTACATACCGTATATACTCGTTTATAAGATGAGTCCAACTGTAAACTGCACCGACCCAGATCTGATGTTGCATAATGTACTGGCAGATCTGGTTCTGTGTAGTTTAGTTTGTTAGAAGTAATCAGTAGAACAAACAGCATATACCCTTGTTGTGACACTTAGATCAGTAATGTGTTTTGGTGTTTAGAAGGAAACAAAAACAAAGAAGATGGGCTTGTGTGAGAGAGAGAGAGAGTGAGAGAGATTTTTAACGTAGCTTTAACAATTTTCCAGTCATGTCGCTACGATGTCTGCAGTGTGGCAGTTTATACTGATTGTCTAGCACTAGGGCATCATGTTCCACCTAGTCACATTATCCTGACACAATGCCGACCAGTCCTAACACTAATTTAATGCTAAGCGCCAAGCGAGGCAGATGCTACTACCTTTTTTGTAAGTCTTTGGAAAGACCCGGCCAGGATTCGAACCACGGTAAGCCTTAAATGGACACTAAGACGTCATCCTGACTTAAGTTCAGTTGACTTCTAAAAATGAATCCTTTTTTTCTCCTTCATAATAACCAAGGTCACCCGCACACAAATTAAAAGAGGAACCAACTTTCTGATCACGGCTCCAAAACACGTTTCAGACCAACACAACGACTTACAACGTTGGAACCTCGAGAAAAGGTGTGCGTTCTGTGCAACAGTCAAGGGTACGTTCATTTACCTTACATGGACACTTTCCTTCTGTTTGATTTAATTTAAACGCATGACCAATATAAGCAACTGCCTAAATTCTGTATACCTCTCCTAGACTGATCAAATCTCCCAGCTGATAAAGACTATAAAATACAACGTATGTTGCCACCAGTAGGCGCACTTAATGGAATTAACAAAATTAACATAAATCAGAATGAAGATAACACTCACAGACTTCAGACTGGATATATCTGAAAGCATGGTCGTCATTATCAGCACACTTAAAGTACTAGACGACAGTGATGTGAGTAATGTAACAGATGGTGGAAGAAAGTCGGTCGTCACCATGTCTTCAACCATGAACCCTCGCTTACAAAGCTAGTTCTCTACAACCGTGCTATAGAGACCACTGCAGAAATGGCTATCGAATTATTACCATATCCTGTACCTAGTTAGGTACACAAACCAGATTTGTTTAAATCCACGTATATTTATATCAATATGGTGAGGCGCGAATTCCGGTGGATGTACCGATTTTATAAAAACATGGTATAATTGCATTACAAAACCCTCCATCATTAGCAATTACCGTTAACAGCTCAGAACTGGAGCTTTCAGAGATTACTGTAAAATGCGGCGTTTTTGCGATTGGAGCGAATTTCAGCGCAACATGGCATGTCAAATTTGAAGCTGAAGGTTATTTAAATGTCAGCTAAAAGGCCATTAGGACTGGTAACATATTTAGCTGCAGCTGTGCATATTAAGGTTGCAAAGCCGCTGTCAACCAAGGCTGAAATTATACAAAGTCTGTCTATCATTTACAGTGTAAACTTGGAATATTTGTCTTAAATAATACACCAGGTTTCACTCATATTAAAAAAAGGTGAAATAATTATGGTACAAAGTCTGAAAATCCAGTATAGCAATATTTGGTGTTCGTTAGCATTGCAATATTTGCCGTTCAATAGCACTGTAACCCTTGATGTTCATTAGCACTGCAAAACTTGGTGTTCATTATGTAATGTATATTTAATTTAATTGTTTATTTGTTAGATTTGAAAAACAAATATTATTTCATTACATGCTATTGTAATGTAACACTGTATACTGGACTTGACTTTGTCCAAAATTGAGTTCATTTCTGCTTGACCTGATTGATATTTTTATTTCATTTCTTTGATTTATGTCAGGAACTAATACATAGCTAAATTATTCTCTTGTATGAGCTTAATATCAGGATTATTATTCAGGTAAACAAGGAGTAAATATGTTGATTTGGATCCAGGTTTTGGAGATTCCTAAGTGAATTTTACAGGTTATTGTGTTGTAAGTAAACAAGGCTCATTAGATAATTCCAGAAGGTTATTTGCAATGTTATTTTCCATTAGGTAATTGTTGTTTTCGGAATATGCTAATTGTGGCCTGAGGTCAAGTAAAGAACAATATAATCTTTTGATCATGAGGATTTAGTCAGTCGTGCTTTAACATCTAGCACCTTCAAGCCGTACTGTGTTGTGACCAGTTTGGGCTGAATTTTATTGTCTTCAAATTATTGAATTCAAGCGATTTTCTCTCTGGAAATACAAAAGTGCCTTGATAAAATTCTTGGATAAAGATATTAACTGGAATTTATCCTGAATTCAAACCATGAATAATATTTCTGTGATTCCACAAGAGGCTACTGACACATCAGCACTTCATAAGCTTTAAAAGGCACGTTCTCGCCAACAGGACTTTTACTGAATTTTATTCAGGGCTTTAAATTACTAGGACTTGTGTCTGATCTAATTCTTGGATTATTTGGGGATTTAAATCGCAATACCGTAAGTTCTATTTTCTCATTTTCACTTTGTATTCTAGGGAAATAAATTATTTGTTCAATTTTACAAAGTTTGTTCTCCACTCTTTTCTGTTACTTATTTCAAGAGCATAGCCTCGTAACAATTAGCACTGCAAAACATGGTGTTTATTAGTACTGCAACCCTTGGTGTTCATTAGCACTGAAACACTGGGTGTTCATTAATACTGCAACAGTTGGTGTTCATTAACACTGCAACACTTGGTGTTCATTATCATTGCAATACTTGTTGTTCGTTAGCACTGTAACACTTGATGTTTATTAGCACTGAAACACTTGGTGTTCATTAGCACTGCAACACTTAATGTTCATTAGCACTACAACACTTAATGTTCATTAGCACTACAACACTTAATGTTCGTTATCATTACAACACTTGATGTTCATTAGCACTGAAACAGCTGGCATTTATTAGCACTGCAATACTTGGCTTGCTTTATCATTACTTGAAAGTAATAAAACGCTAATTTTATTTTGATACGTATGCCTAACCAACGATGACAGTTTATTATCGATAATCATAATGGTAACGTATATGTCATTAAGAAAGTCAAAGCTTAATGGGAAATGGTCATTTTCCACAAAATTCCTTCAAATTCAATAAAAGTATTTTTAAAAATTCCAAAACTGCAATCATCCTGCATTATCATTTCTTTCAGCCGCGGTCTATACTCAACATACAACATACAAGTTATGATTAATGAACTAAGAAATGACTAAACTTTTACACACACGTGATAGGTTTTGACTATTGAACTAAGCAATGACTAATAAACCCATAGTTTTACACACTTCTTTTAGTATCCTACACATTAGTGTTATTCCTACAGAAGAATATTGAGTTGTCCGAATATGGAAATCAATAATCCATCATTCTTGGCTGCTGTTAAATAATTAAAACCAATTAAAACTAAACTTGTTGTTGAATAACAATACAGACGATTCTTTCCGCGATAAATATATATACGAATTTTAATAGCAAAGACGACATGGCTGAAAAGCACTCGCAATTTATGACATGAAAAAGCTAGACTTATCAAAACTATGCCACTTTTGTACAGTCTGCAAGAAAAACAATATCACAGCCAGGTTGGACTGCAAGGGGTGTTCAGGCTGGATTGCACGCTTTATAACGTGATTTTGGTCTCGCCATATAATCTGACAATTGCAACTCTCTCAGTTGGACGCCATTTTTGTGCCAGAATCCATCAAACATCTAAGTGCACCATAATCATTTCCCAAAATGCATTTATTCTCATTATGGATACGATCTCTCATAGCTGTCATAATGTTGGCAAATATTCAACTACAAGGCTTGAACAATGTCATAACTGGAATCGTGGTTTTCAATAATAAAATTTTTTAAAAAATACCGACATTAACCACTCTGCATGTCCAATAGATCGTCTGGTAGAAAACAAAATTAAATAACGTATGGCTCGTCTGCTTAAAAGCGTTTTAAAATTAAAGATCTAGACGTTAATTGTTACATGCATCTGTCAGCGCATTCCTCGTGTTCTGGGACCAATAAAGGACTCAGTACTAATGATAAGGAAGATTGGGAACCAGTCAAAAAATGGTTGAAGATAAAACAGTATAGTTTTCTCTGCACAGAAGTTATCATCAACGATGTGTCTACGCTGATAAATATAAGTTTGATCACGAACATTCAGAAATGTAAAGTTACTGAATTATCATTATCATTGTAGTTGCATAGGTTTACTATGGGAACTGAACTAGTACTTTTAGAAGCCCTACAGTGATTACACGTAATCATGTACAATTACTTTTACTATAAATGCAAAAAGATGCTTCTATTGTGGATAACAAGTAAAATGAATACCTATTACAAACCTCAGAGGGACTTTCGGTGGATATTAAACACGCTTTCAGATATGGCCACTGTTGCCTTGAAAGGAGAGGGGATGCAGTGTGTAGAGTGTGTAGATTTGTCTATGATAGGCGGAGTGTTTTGCACACTCATACCCCACACACACACACACACACTCACAAAGACACATACATACATACATACATACATACATACATACATACATACATACATACGTACATACATATACCTTAGTGAATGTTTGCAACTTCATATTTTATATTTGAATCGGATTATGTCTACCTTATTTTAATTCTAAAGTATGTGTTCTAGTTCAATTTTAGATAATTTCAAATCACCCTTTAAATGTATACACGCACACATAGATGGTCACCTTGACCTTTGCTCATTTATTGCACAATATGACAAGGCAGATACTATTTTTTAGTCTTATACTGAATAGAGCTAAACGTTGATGGACAAAAAGGTAACTTGATCTGACAGATTTCTTTTAACATATTCTCTGATTTCATGAAATGGAGCTCAAATACTTAAATGTTGCTTGAAATGCGCCATTTTTATTCTTGGTTTATAAGAACTTGCAATATAATTTAATGTTAATGTTATCTCTGACGAGCACATCTATGCGCACTGTGTACTTATGCCTTCTACTACTATTCATAGGTCAGTCAAGTAAATCAAGGGTGGATATAGGACTGACGGTATTAATGACATGGAAGAATGGGAACCAGCCAGGAAATGGCTTAAGATAAAACAGCAGAGTTTATGTGTGTTTGGTGGCCAGCATTAGCTGATAATGAAAGAAAGATTTTAGTAAAAACAAACTTTTGAGTTCCTATCCTTCTTGCAAACGAGGAAAGCAGAGGTATTGACATTGTTTTAATGATGGAGTTTTAAACCTTTTACAGGCTTCAGCTTGGAAAACTCTTTATTGAAAGTAGCAACTGACTCTCTGGTGCTGAAATGAAGCACGTGTTTCAAGCTCATGAAAATCCAGAAAACGAAGCCGCTTAATTGGTTTTCCCTGCATATAAACTGTCTTGAAGGATTTGTTTATACTGATAAATATAGGTTGGATCGAAAGCATTCAGAAAACTGAAGCTCTTGGATGTTCAATGTCATGATGTTTGCATAGGTTTACTAATGGAACTTAATTAGTACCGCAAGTCCTGAAATGTCATGAGTATTATCAACAAGAATATGTTGAACCGCAATTGATTAATGGACAGTTAGAAAATGTCCACCTTTCCTACAAGTAAATCGTTCTATCGAACCTTTTTGCTCACTGTGTACATCGATTTTCACTGCTGGAGGGAAACACCATATTCGTCCTCCAACAGTTACATTACAAATCGCTTACAGAAATAGCCGTAATAAATGCAAATGCTCTGCTAATAGTGGTAGAGATTAGCTGATGTGGTGGACATACTGAATGTCAACTTGTCACCCATGTTCGTTTAGAACCAATAAGACTTTTGATGGAAACTCTGCATGGCATTCCGTTTCGGATAAGCAACGACAAAAATATTGATTTTCAAGACAGATGCCATGGTGGCCACATTCAGCATCAGACTGGCATCACTTCTATTTAGTACGTATTAGAGATCATCAAAAGGTCTTTGGTGAAGGTACAAAATTAATATGTCCAGCCATCAAGGAGAAATAGTGATAACAAGATTTTCAAGACAAACACTGGCAAGTGTACTGAATTTCTGAATGGCACCAATAGGACCATCTAAACGTCATAAAAGTTGTTAAGTACAAACCATGATAGGGAATAACAAGGCTTTTAAGATGGTCATTATGGGGACCATATTGGACATTCGATCGGTACTATTTTCATTTAGTACCAACTACGCATCATCAAGAGTTTTCTGAAGTAAATTCCATGGCAATATTACATTTTCTTTCAGGAAGAGTAGCGATAACATGATTTCGTCATGGTCAATATGGTGGCCACACTGGACATCAGATCGACCCCATTTTCGTTTAGGACCAAGTAGATCGACCCCATTTTCGTTTAGGACCAAGTAGACATTTTAAGGTGTCTTTTAGCGAAAACCTCTTGTTGATATGACTATCGATTCAGGAAAAGTATGATAATAAGATTCAAAATATTCAATGTGGCTGCCATATTATTGGATTTCCGAGCGGCACCCTTTTCATTTATGATCAACTACTACTACTAAACTATGTGATGAATGTGTGAAAAATCTTCATGGCCGTCCTCCAGGTAGTTTAGGAGGAGTAACGATAAAAACGTTTGCTAAAGGACCGACGAACGGACGACGAGCAAAAGACCAACCCCATAACTCGTCCTGCCTATGACAAGTAAAACTAGAAATGTTATAAGCAGATTTGAAGAATGCACAACACCAATAATTGTACTATAATTTGATGTAAAACTAAACTACAACCCACTGTTTCTTACATTACCAAACCCGGACTCTTAATTGACTGCTTTACTACTTTATTATTGGCTTTAAATAGGGATATAGATAACAGACGGTAATTAATTTGTGTTTATCCAAATTGAGGCTCACCTAGCCATGTAATTATGCATATGCCTGTGCTTGTTGACAGTCTTAAATGTCAAGAACAATAAGATCAATATTCTGGCTAACTGTCGCAACAAATTATAAAAACTTGTATACAAAAAAAGTAAAATTACGTTGATAACAAATATCATTTAATATTATTTCCCATCAATGCGCAAAAAAAAAACAACGATGTTTTCAACAACTTTACAGCCATGCATTATATTTATTTCGCTTTTTTATAATCAAAGACCAGACGAAATTTAAAGCAATTAAGGAATGTCTGATGAAAAAAGTACCTCAACTTTTTGAAACGTATTTAGTCCGAAGTGTTCATGATAATGCACTATGTTCAATGTGTACACGATACGAGGAACTGATACAATCCTGGCCGAAACGAATTTCCAGGATTCCAAGATGTCCGTTTCTTTAAACTGATGAGTAATGAAGCTATCTCCAATATTCTCGATAAACTCCAAAATATCAAATTTGGAGACAGAAAAAACTTATGTTTTTATGCTTGACGCAACGTAACTAAAAACTAACTGTAAGTGAAGAAATATTTTATTTATCATGGCCTTTGACCTTGAATATAATAACATGGAAGAAGACGAAAGAACATTTTTCAGACAATCTCAAGATTTAATCATACAAAAACTAATTCTGATTAAATTTATTCGCATTTTTTATACATAAAAACAGGGTTACATGATTAAACGTGCTGTATTATCATGCTCTGTGTGTGTGATTTGGATTATTAACGCAGCTTTAACAATTGTGCAGTCACATCGCTGCGATGTCTGCAGTGTGGCAGTTTATAGTGATGTGAATCACTGAGACATCATACCGCAGACATGTAGCATCATGTCCCACCCAGTCATTATCCCGACACCAGGCCGACCAGTCAAAAACACTAACCTTTTAATGCTGAACGTCAAGCTGCAAGTACCATTTGTATAAGTCTTCCGTACGTATCGGCAGGGGGTTAGAACCCACGACCTCCCGCATCCGAGGCGGAGGCTCTAACCATTTAGGCCACCGGAGCGAATGCTTATGAGCCATTAAAACTAAAAAAGGTCTTAAGTTAGATATCATGCTTACAAGTCTTTGTAACTAAAAACCTAAGGTCTTTAGTTAGATATCATGCTTACAAGCCTTTATAACTAAAAACCTAAGGTCTTTAGTTAGATACCATGCTTATAAGCCTTTATAACTAAAAACCTATGGTCTTTAGTTAGATATCATGCTTACAAGCCTTTATAACTAAAAACCTAAGTCGAGACCATTGACCTAAACATTAGTGAAAGTGGCGGTCAATCTGGATGTCTAAGGGGCGCCATTTGCATATAGGAACAATTAGATGCTGAAGGAGTTCTTTCAGTGAACATTATGTATCGATAATGTTAAGGAATAAGATTTTCAAGATGGCTTCTGTGGCAGCCATATTTGATATCAGAGCAGCACTATTTTATTCAGGACTAAGAAGACTTGCGATGAATGGTTTGTCAAGTTTTAATGGCAATCAGCCGAATAGATTAGTACGACCGTAGAAAGGCCATGGCAAACACTATTCCAGCTTATGACCAATAAAGCTAATAAAATGGCGGTTAGAAAAGGAAAAGAGCTGTTAACGTTAAGCACAGATGTTTTACTATAGTATAACTAATGTTTAGTTGTTTTTTTTTCTTCAAATACCACCTGACTGTACAAAATCCTCGATCAGACTCACAAGTGAATTTCTATTTAATAAAACATGTGCAATGGTCCTTTCCCCATATACCGCTATTTATAAAAGGAAAATGCAACAAAAAACCGACTGGTTGACGCAAATCGCACATTTCTATCCAAAATATAATCAGCATTCTTCATTTAACATCTAGGATGTAAAAAACAAAAAACAAAAGCGGTTTTTGTCTAATAAAAGAATATAAAGAAAATAGTGGATTAAGACCACACGAGTTAATTTACTCATGAATTAAGAAGAGAATGATGTCTGAGAAAAGGATAGATGGATAGTGCCTAAAAAGACGCGTGCTGACATGATCTCATATAACAAATTGTACTTACTATATACTGCTTATGATGAATTTTCAATTCACTGTTACACAAATTTGCAGGCAACCACCTTTCAGCGAACTAATATCTACGCTATGGTCTCGTAATGTATGTTGCTGATGGACCGAAACAGTTTACACCACGACCAACAATCTGGAACAAAACAGAAAGGAGAAATACTGCTTCCAAATAGTGTACGCTATAAAGAAAAACGAATATATTAATTTGAAAGAGGACATGACTGATATAATATATTGTTTGTCCGCATGCCATCAAACATACGTTGCAATAATTAAAAAAATAATGACTTTAAAACAATTTTTTTTAAATAAATGATGTTCTTCAATAATTTGACCAAAAGTCCATATACTGTTGAACAAGTGATAAGAGAGTTATACGTAAAATGACATATCAAAGAAAAATATTTAAAATCGAGACATTAAAATGCATGGGCCATATATACCCACAACACAGTTTTTGGAGATTTTGATTCAGGATTAATATTTCATCGAAGATCTCAATACATATTCACACAAAACTGTTTCTAAAGAATTTGTATTGAAAAAATAAAGTATAAATTTATAAACATGTTATTAGCAAAACCTTTTTTGTGCGGAAATTCGCTCTTGGTCTGTCTGTAATATCAACTGATCCATACTGCAAAATAATTACACCCTCAAGGCAATTAAGAACGAAAATATATTTCTTAATTACTTCGCTTAAGTAAAAAGTCTACACCATAGTGATACACCCAGCGTTTTCCATTGCTTTTGGTGAACATTTTATAGCGCCGCGGCTAAATATAGTTAACACCAATAATGAACAGTCCAATTGCGTGCAAGTGTACACCTGCATACACGTGAAGACAAAGTCTTACGTTAATAGTCATAATGGCGTGCACAGTCTTGTATTGAGGTAAGCACTGCAATGTGCATAGTTAAGCAGAACCGCATTCGTACAGATTTATCATGACTTTCGATATGGCTCTGGAGAAATAGCCTATTGTATGAAGCCAAAACTGCTCTACGGATGGATAATAAACAAGTACGAACAAGTAGGCAACCATGTATTGCCTGCACAGAACACATCTTAGTCGATCAAATTAAATTTTGCTGTATGGGTGTCAGGAAGACTGGGTATGTTCAACCGAGCTTTTGTCGTCTATACCCGTCAAACTGCCAACAACAAAGAGCTTGCACAATGCGCCTGCAGACTAGGTTTTATTTTGTTCGTTCTACGGATTACCCCTAACTGCAATGATCCAGATCTTCCGGCACGTAATGCGCCGATACATCCGGGTCTGTGCTATTTGCAGTTGGACCAGACTTATAAGCAAGTACACATACGATATTTTAAACTTACTTCTTTACTCCATTATCAGCTTTAAGTACCAGGCTCTGTACATGAAATCATGTTATGTAGCGTGTAACAAAGAAAAGCTATCAGTCCAAGAATTTATCCCTGAAAAGCAACTTCTTAAGAAGTTGTTTGGAAGAGATAAACATACGTTGGAAATTTTGTATTTGGAAAAGTAAGATGGATTATCCAGTAACTTTTCATTTAATAAGGTGGCAGTTTAAACGGAATTTCTCGTACAAAATGGTAAACAATAGTTTTGTTAAAGTTAAGTCCTGCGGAAAAGAGCAATTCGCATGTGTGTAAGAAACCACATACATACAGTGTTCACAGCTTGCACATAGGAAACAAATGCAAATGTTAAGATCATGCCACTGCAAATCGACGTACATCGTAAAACTGAAACCTAATTCATGGTATATTTTAATATTTCATCATTTGACAGCCAAATTATGGTAAATAACACACACTGAGAATGTGTGATAGTGTAATCTTGAGACACGCAAATTAAAGTCACTCATTAATCAGCAGGATGGTGTGCATGCATATTCCTGCAATAAGATATAGCAATGCAACATGCACATAAATCAGCCAAATAACGTGCACAGATCCTGATTTCAAGACTAATTGATAACCACACGATTCTGGGGGCTTAATTGGCTTGGACATTTGGTGTGAACATGTGTGTCCTACAGATTTTTATCGTTACGTTGAATGGTACCAGAAGAAAGATAATACAAGCTTTTCAAAAGTAACACTTTTGTTACATTTAACTTGTTTTCCTCGACTTTTGAAAAGTATGTAACAATCATAGCTTTTAGGCATTTCTTTTCAACTTTCGAACTGGGGGTCTTCACAACCGCTTCCATTGCAACAGTGTTTCACTGATGTGGCCAATTCGTCTGGTCTGCTCGCAACATCAGCATCTTATGGATCTGGTACCGGGATAATTAGCCACGTGGTCAAAAATAAGCTACTCTTTAGGTGAAAGTTTGAAAACCCTGCACAATAAAATACACCAAAAACAAATGACTTCTTGTGGTTTCCCAGACTTAACGGATGACGTGATTGTATTTAATTTGAAGATGAAATGTGGTAGAAACAGTACAATAACAAAGAGCGCTTTGTCTTTTGACATAATGTTACGATATAATTTCCTAAAAATGATAATAAAAAGGAAATAAAATGGTTTCATGTAATGATTTTCTGATGAACAAAGTGGGTTAGTGCTTGGAAGCGGACGAAAATGATACTAAATAAAAGAATGGACTGAAGGCATTGGATCTACGATAATAAAAAGGAAGCCAAATTTGCATAAAGAATGTGAATGGAAGGACTCACGATACTAATTATGTGGACAAATGGGATACTAGTCGAAATGGGTGAACCTAAACTAGAACATTATGGTTTTTGACTGGCCATGACTGGTTGATAATGAATAGTAAAAATTTAGTAAAAATAGCAAAAAGAACACAAAAAGAAGTCTGACAACTTATCCATTTGTGACTTAACAAAGTTAAGACAATGTTTAACTGATGGAATTTCAGTATTTTTGCAGACTTGACTTTGGTACTCTCGTTAATGAAATAAGCACCCGATTTTCAAGATGCGGAATTGAAAACATGCTTTAAACACACGTACATCAAAACATGTAGCAGGATATACGGCTTTCTCCACAAAAAAGCTTACATCAAGGATGTGTATATACTGATAAATATAGGAATTTAAAGTTATTGAATTATTAAGAACATAATTTTTCGACAGCTTTACTATAGGAGCTGATCTAGTACCGCATGCCTTTGAGTGTTTAATACAGAAATGAAGGTAACTCTATAATACATAACCTGCTAATTAGGTGAATCGGTCGGACTTTATTTTTAAACAAATTATAACACTCTTATCCATGAACTTCTGAGAATGACGGTATCATGAAACTGAAGTTCTTCCACGTGATGGGATTCTTCTAACTAGCACGTCCATAACATTCAACCCTCATTACCATGCGCAAAGCCCTTCTACAATGATCAGTTAATGCAGACAGAAAAATAAAGGAATAAAAAGCTTTGTAAATGATACTCTGAAAAATGAACACGTAATGCAGGCGGCAATGAGTTAGCATCAGTTGTCCGAAATAAGTGGTAGGCAATTTGTAACTGAGAAAAGAATAGGAAGTGTTTGGGCATGCTCTTTATGCGTGACTTCAGTCATGGCTCATTGAAGTGTATATGGAGAATATGCATGTAAAGTCCGTTTCATTGAAGATATCGTTTTATGTGTCAAAAGCAAAGAGACGTGACGTTACGTTTAGCGCCATTTTTCAGCACATGATAGGATTTACATGGCGGCCAGTATAAATGGTGGAGGAAAAACTCTGGGAAACACTAGTAAGAATCACCAACCCAATCAGAGCTACTGGCAAGCTTTCTAACATACTCATGGCAAGCTTTCCAACATACTCATGGCAAGCTTTCCAACATACTCATGGCAAGCTTTCGTACATACTCATGGCAAGCTTTCCAACATACTCACCTTGAACAATCGAGTTCAAGTGGACAGAGATGAGATACCAGTGATCGGTAAAAGCGCGCGCTTTTAGACCACTCGGCCACCAGTGTCCCGAAATATATCACAAGATGAATAGTTCATTCCTGGTTTTTTGTTTAATTTGGTGTTTGACGTAAATGAGACAGATATACGTATACTGATGTGAGAAAATGGAAAAAAACGTCGAATTACTAAAGGGCGCTATAACAAGAAATATAAATTGGTCATTGGAAAAGAGTGACAGAGAATATGGGGGAGTGTACAAAATTTCATGTATGTATTACTGTATCGGTAGGTTTAAGTCGAACAAACTCTCTTTGCCTTTATGGGGATAAAATGAGTTACTGAAGTCATATCATATTGTTTAGCACGTTTTTGTGTATGATCCTTTGAATCCTTATCAAACATATTAAGGCCAAAAATGATTTTCCTAGTGCTCCTCTTTCTAAATCCACGAACTGTCTCCCTCACATCGAGTTAGAAAAATGCAAGCGAGGAGAAATTAATATTTTGCACTTACATAAAAATATTTTTTAAAAGCAAAAACAGGTATTGTTCTGAACGATATACAGAGTATAAAGATACAAACAACGTGGGACTGATTTTGAAGAAAGTCCTATACATCCACTTTCAAAAATATAATATATCCAATCTTGTCAAATCACACCTTCTGCATAATAAAGATTATTTCTCTCAGTACTAACATAATCGTTTATATGCATCGATGCACGATTGGAATATTCTGCCCGATCGTCAGACTCGATGTAGGGTTGGAATATTCTACACGGTGACCAAACTCGGTATAGGAATAGTCTACAAGGTGGCCAGACTCGCATAGGTTTGGAATATTCTACACGGTGGCCAGACTAGATGTAGGGCTGGAAAATTATATCCGATCGTCAGTCTCGGTGTAGGGTTGGAATATTCTTTATGGAGGCCAAACTTGGTGTAGGGTTAGAATATTCTTCCCTATGGTCAGACATTTCAAATTCTCGTATCTAAAACAAAATTCACACCCTGAGAGTGAAATATTTGTATCCAAAAGCCTCGTATCTAAAGCAATGTTCTGATCCTAAGTTGGGTGGGGTGGAAGTTTCCTTTCCAAAAGCCTGGTAAATATATGACTCAATATTTATGCAACTTTATAAAAAAAATAAAAACAATTGAGGTCGAGGTAATGGCTATATACGGTGTCTGAATTGTGCACTGAAGACAGGAAAGTAATAATGACAGAGTATACAATTCTACTTTGATTCAGAAGTCATTTTCTTTTTAAAAAAAATAACGATATAATTACAAATTAAAAGAAATTTTTTGAAACTGAAATCACAAGGGTTTTCTTTTTTACTCGAAACCGTACAATACAATCTACAACTGTAGCTAGTTCTAATAGTATACAACGTAATCTTGGCGGGACACCAACTCCAATTCGCTTGATTCGACCTTTATTTATAGAACATGAGACCTACTCCATTCGATCTGTAAATGATCTTCGTCCTCCAGTGTGTAGAACGACTTTGTTCTATAATTCATTTGATCCATCTACAACTCGAATATGGAAGACGTTACCCGTTGGAGTAAGAAACAACCCTTCCCTACATAACTGTAAAGCCTATTTGAACCGTGATTTAAAAAAAGAACTGAAAAACCCCACCACTCTACGTAACTACTATACTGGTGATAGAATGTCTCAGATTATGCATGCTCGGCTAAGAACAAATTGTAGTAATTTAAATTACGATTTACATGCAAATCATGTATCTAATAACAAGTATTGCTCCTGAGGTGAAATTGAGAATGCAAAATACTTTCCACTGGACTGTGCCAATATTATTAGCTTAGCGATCAAATCATATATACACTCCTTTTCGTTCTTACTATTGAAATATTAGTATCTGGCAACCCTACGTTAACATTAGAAAATAATACAAAATATTTTAACTGTGCAAAATTTATATTAGGATGACCAAGAGATTTAATTAAATGACTGAACTCGCAAACTTTTGAATCGCAATTAATTAGTTCTTATTCGCTGTTATGCTCTCTATGTAGCTTTATGCACATTTTCTGTATAACCGTTTGTAGCGGCATCGAGATCACTGATGTTATATTTTTAGTTAGTGCTGCGGAGACAGTGCTAATAAGCTTATGGTTTCTACTGAATCACCCAAATCATATGTTTGTAATTGCAATAGACAGAGTTTCGCAAATAAATAAGGTTCAAACTAAACTCCAACCAGCTGCACGTTTTTGGATGTAAATGTGTTGCAATTCATTTTTATCATGATCTCCGCAAAAGACTGCTCAACCGATATTGGAAATCGGACAGGTTTCGCCAATTTGAGCAGTATGGTCACAATAAAAGGTCAGGACGTGTAACTAGAGACAACAGTCACGTGATGAGAAAGATAACGATATTCCGTACTGTTTGTTGTATAAAGTCTGCAAAACACGATCGTACATACGTGTAATGTGAGAAATGTTGTCTCTCAGTTGATATCAAAACATTATATAATAAATTATTTGGAATATTAAGAATCTGGTCTATTTAAATTGTTCGTCTCCCATAGCCGGTCAAGTGTTACACACAAAGCTACTTGTCTCCACAGCAGGTAAAGCGTAACTGTTTCCGAGCACACAGAAAGCTAAGATTGCCACCTCTGCAGATCTGAGTATGAATTCTCCAATCATCTTGTCACAATAGTACTGTTGTTGTTTTTTTTTTTCAAGCAAATTTATTTGACCATTAATCAAATGTAAAACTCGTTCCCACAGTTCATGAAATGAAACCCTAGACAAAACTCCGAGTAGCTTTTCAAAACGGTCTGGTTTGGTTTTGTGGGTTTAACTCCATTTTTCAGCACATGATAGGCTTTACATGACGGCCAGTATATCTGGTGAAAAAGATACTCTGCAAAACCCCGAAATGAACTACCAACACAAGGAAAGCTACTGGCAAGCGTTTTTCACATACACTGACCGAACCCATGCCTGAACCCGCGCATACAGAGGTGTGATGTAAATAAGGTGTGAAGCGAGCGCCTTGCGTGATCCTCCCACCCTGGGCCACTTTCAGAAAGGAACTGATTCGATGGAATGAAGAACAAGACGATCCATTTACAAAGATGTCTGGAAGGGGTCATCAGGTTGTGATCTCGACGTTTCTATGCAATTATCATTAATTTGTATCGATGCTGCAAGCGTTAGCTGTTTATAGTAATTGGACAGAATACAGTAAGATAACGAAATGTACCGACAACCACATACTGGCAGCTATTATCTTCACCGATGATTTCCTGTAATACTGATAAAATGTAGTCAAAGATACCAATGTGGATGAGGCAGCATTTCCTGTAATACTGATAAAATGTAGTCAAAGACACCAATGTGGATGAGGCAGCATTTCCTGTAATACTGATAAAATGTAGTCAAAGATACCAATGTGGATGAGGCAGCATTTCCTGTAATATTGATAAAATGTTGTCAAAGACACCAATGTGGATGAGGCAGCGTTTCCTGTAATACTGATAAAATGTTGTCAAAGACACCAATGTGGATGAGGCAGCATTTCCTGTAATACTGATAAAATGTAGTCAGAGACCAATGTGGATGAGACAGCGTTTCCTGTAATACTGATAAAATGTTGTCAAAGAGACCAATGTGGATGAGGCAGCGTTTCCTGTAATACTGATAAAATGTAGTAAAAGACACCAATGTAGATGAGGCAGCATTTCCTGTAATACTGATAAAATGTAGTCAAAGACACCAATGTGGATGAGGCCAGCATTTCCTGTAATACTGATAAAATGTAGTCAAAGATACAAACAATGTGGATGAGGCAGCATTAAGACTCAATCAAATTACTATATAGTTGGTGCAGTTTTCACACTTCAGACACAGGTCATTTTCAAACTGTTAACTGTTGACGAATATCCAGAATTAAGAACATTTCTTAAGACCGATAGGACATTTTTAACAGTCTGTGGAAGCAGATTATAATCTGACAAAACTTGGGGTAGTTTTCTCATCGCAGATAAAGAAAACACAAATTAAAACCATTTTCGAACGATTTGTGAAATATTTTGGATATATGTTTGCATTCTTTAGGTGGCTGAAATGAATTGTGAAACATGACAATGGTTTATACTGGAAAACTTGTATGCAATCATCGTTTTATCCTTGTAAACTTGCGATATATAATCATCCCTTTAAACTAGAAAACAGAAACTATAATATCATCCCTTTATGATGAACTGTAATCATCGCTTTATACTGGGGAACTGACGCTATATAATCATCCCTGAAAACGGGGGAACTGACGCCTTATAATGATCCCTGTATAGTGGGGAAATGACGCCTTATAATGATCCCTGTATAGTGGGGAAATGACGCTATATAATCATCCCTGAAAACGGGGGAACTGACGCCTTATAATGATCCCTGTATAGTGGGGAAATGACGCCTTATAATGATCCCCGTATAGTGGGGAAATGACGCCTTATAATGATCTATGTATAGTGGGGAACTGACGCCTTATAATGATCCCTGTATAGTGGGGAACTGACGCCTTATAATGATCCCTGTATAGTGGGGAAATGACGCCTTATAATGATCCCTGTATAGTGGGGAAATGACGCTATATAATCATCCCTGAAAACGGGGGAACTGACGCTTTATAATGATCCCTGTATAGTGGGGAACTGACGCTTTATAATGATCCCTGAATAGTGGGGAAATGACGCTATATAATCATCTCTTTAAACAAGGGAAATGATTATATGTAATCAATCCTTTAAACTAGGAAACTGACGCATTTCAATCATCCCTTTGTACTGGGAAAATGATGCATTACTTTATACTGGAGAAATAACATTATATAATCGTGTCTTTATACTGGCCATTTACTGTTATGTAATCATCCCTTTATACTGGGGAACTGACGCTATATAATCTTCCCTTTATACGCGGGAATTACATGTAATAATGTATTTATACTGGGAAACTGATGATATGTAATTCCTCACTTTATGCCGGTGAACCGGTGCTCTGCTATCTTGATTTAGCAGAATGGCTTTCCTGGTGAAAATGCCAAGTAATATTCGCTTGATGCTGGTGAATTCGTGCCATGAAACATAAAAAATGAACACTTTAAAAAAAAAACTTAAGGTGAAAAATGTCTATTTCAACAACATATTGTGGCAAAAACTAAAGCTCGTAATCAAGTTCGTTCCCTGATTTATGGATAAATCGGCCAAGCAATGCTAATAAAATATGATCTTACCAACATGGCGTTCAGCATTAAGAGGTTAGTGTTAGGACGGGTCGGCCTGGTGTCAAGATAATGTGGCTGGGTGGGACATCATGCTACATGTCTGCGGCATGGCGTCCCAGTGCTAGACATAACTATAAACTGCCACATTGCAGACGTAGCGATATGACTGAAAAATTATTAAAGCTACGCTAAAAATCAAAATCACACATCACACCAACATAAGATTATTCGTCCACCTCTATCTCCTTAGACTTGCTTTTCTTGATGACATAAATAACCGGCTGTACACTGCATTGTACGAATGGAACGAAATCCAGTATCGAGTATCTAATACATTACTATAACTGCAATTCGCATTTGTCGTTTGTAACAATGAAGTTCGTTGAGGTCGATTGGATGCTGATGAAAACAAAGTAATAGGAAAAAAGAAACAGCGACCGAACTTGAATATACATGTTGTGCACTACCCTAAGTGATGTTATCAGTCGCAAAGTATTACTCTATACATGACGAATGTGAATGACAAACCCTATTTGACGGATCATCTAGTTCTAGACGGAAATAGCTACTACATGTATTTAAGTTCGTGTGGTGCGGTGGTTCGTTTTGTGGAGATTTTTTCCTTGACACAAGTTGATTATCAAGGGGCGAGGCATTTGACTAAATTACATTGCCGAATGATAATGACACGCCGCTGTAACCGATATAGCAGGATTTGAACTTTTTTTATTTTGAACCTTTACCGTATAGTTAAAATCTTGATGAATGTGTCACCTCAACGATATGCTCTTTTTTCTATAATTTTTTTTAAACCGAATTAACCTTGCTCGTAGTGGACGTATACCATCGTACAATTACACTTGTATTAAAATCAGTTCACCAATTTCACGGATCGCTGCTGATTTGAACCATTATGCTACTTAGATGTAGATATTGAGTAATTAGGATTAATTTAGACGAAGACTGATAATTTGTTGTACTCGCTGAATAGTTTACAATCGTTCTACAGGAAGATTTCCTGAGGGTAATGTGTAAGAATAAAGTGTGCGGAATGAAAACAAAAGCTATGACATTATCTTACGCTTAATACATTGGTATCGTTGTTTTACTTTACATATCTTAATCACCTTACCGACAGTACAAATACAAAAATTGAGATCAAAGAAAATAAAATATATCGGCTCAGAAGAAAATCGCAGCCTTCTCCCCATCCCCCCCCCAAAAAAAATTATTAGAATGGTCAGTACCTTATGTAGATTAATTTGGTATGTTAATGTTAATTCTTTCATAAGTTGTTATCTACAACGAAAAGGGGCCCCGAGTGGCCGAGTGGTCTAAAGCGCTCACCGTTCTGGATCACTGCCATCTCACCTCTGTCTGCGTGGGTTCGAGTCCAAGGTTCGGCTAGCGTGGGTATGTGGGAAAGCCTGCCAGTAGCTTCTCGTGGGTCGGTGGTTCTTCCCTGGGTTTTCCAGGGTTCTTCCTCCACCAGTTATACTGGCCGCCATGTATAGCCTATCTTGTGCTGAAAAATGGCGTTAAACCCTAGAACAACAACAACAACAACAATCTACAACGAAAACGGGATGATTAAGCTTATACTACAGCTGACACCCTGTTATAGACTATGAGCTGACATTAAAGAACTTTTTGATAACAACAGGAAGCGCCGACTCTGAAGCATACATTTTAAAAGCTTTGCTACTGACAGAACAGACTGTGAAACAACGTGAAATGAATGACAAGACCCGGGCAAGATATTTGTCATAGGGCGGGTAAATCTCAAAACACATTTAATCAACAAACGAGAAAATATTTAATAGAAGTTAGAAATTACGTAAAATTAAATTAAAAAAACATCTTCTCCGGTACAAAAAATCTTAGGATGTTCTCAATCTTACAAAAGAATACATGAACTTAACACATACATCAGCTAAGTGGGAGAATTGTTTCTAAAAATAACGACTTTTTTCTTGAAATTCAATTTTTTTCTAACAGTTAAATTTGGCACGAATTATTTTTATAACATACCGTAATGCAAATTCGCTGGCATATGTAACACGTGTCAAAACATGTGATTAAAGAATTATATATATAATTAAAAAATTAATCTGTCACAAATTACAGCTGGTTCTTTAAAAAATAAATAATATAATATTTTTGAATTATTTTGTAATGAAAAATGAAAACGTGCTGCTAATATCATTAAATTCGTATAAAAAAAAAAGATTAATATGGGCATTCCGAACGTTCTATACTGACGGATATTACCTAGGTGCCGGTACAGTGAACAAGTACCGAAGTACCTACAATCGGATTTTTAAAAAAAATACCGCGATAAAACCGATATACCGATAATAAAACGCACCTGAATAGCCATATTTACATAAATATGCAAAAATTTTAAATGAATCTTTTGGGGGCAGTGCTTGGTTTATATTACACGTGTTTATTGAATTAAATACGGTCGATACAACAAAGTATAAAAGAATGAAGTATCCATTATTAAAGTTCCCTTGTTGGGGGTATGAATAGGTGACAACACTTTAATACTTTTCAGTCTTTAAAATATCAAGTTCCTGCATCCAGGATATATTCTCGAGCCAAGAAATATGTATTCTTACGCCACATTAATAATCCTGAAAATATATTGCCAAGTTGTCATGAACACATACACGCACAAATGCACACACACACAAATACACTGCATTAAAGAGTAGAATCCTTGTTAAATCCTTCAGCTCAGACTGGCCCAAGTTGTAAGTGTTGTCAGAAAAGACAAAAAGGAAAACAGAACAGAATTGTACTGATCTGATGTATGCAAAGCAACAGTCAGTTTAATACATAATTCATATACAATGTGTGTGTGTGTGTGTGTGTGTGATATGGAATTTTAACGTGTGTGTGTCTGTGTGTGTGTGTGTGTGTGTGTGTGATTTAGATTTTTAAGGTAGCTTTAAAAACAACTCAGTCATATAGCTACGATGTCTGCAGTGTGGCAGTTTATAGTGATGTCTAGCACTGGGGCATAATGCCGCAGACATGTAGCATGATGTCCCACCCAGTCATATTATCCTGATACCAGGCCGACCAGTCCTAACACTTACCTCTTAATGCTGAGCGCCTAGCGAGGCAGCTATTAGCACCATTTTTTTTTAATGAGTCTTTGGTGTGACTCGGCCGCGGTTCGAACCTGCGACCTCCTGCATCCGATGTGGACGCTCTAACCACTAGGTTATATACAATGCACTGTTGCATAAATAAATTAATACATTAATGAATAATGGCGATAAAAACATGTGCACATAAATCCTCGGAGACAGACAGCCAGACAGAATTACAAACGGACAGACTGACTGAGAGCGAGAGAAGATAATTAAAGTTGGAGTTGATTATACACATATTTACCTAGTTACTTATCAGTTGCCAAATCTTCATGTCTGAGTAATTGAAGTAAGTTGTTCATGCTTGATTTCTGCCAATAATAAGGATCAATCAAAGATTACCTCAGTAAGAGGCAAACAGGACAGATTCAGACAAAATGATATTCATCACTTATCTTTTCATGTCGTTCGTTTCCTATGCCTACCAGTCTCCCACCTCGTTTCCTATGCCTACCAGTCTCCCACCTCGTTTCCTATACCTACCAGTCTTCCACCTCGTTTCCTATGCCTACCAGTCTCCCATCTCGTTTCCTATGCCTACCAATCTCCCACCTCGTTTCCTATGCCTACCAATCTCCCACCTCGTTTCCTATGCCTACCCGTCTTCTTCCTCGTTTCCTATGCCTACCAGTCTCCCACCTCGTTTCCTATGCCTACCAGTCTCCCACCTCGTTTCCTATTCCTACCCATCTCCTATCTCGTTTCCTATGCCTACCCGTCTCTTTCCTCATTTCCTATGCCTAGCAGTCTCGATATTCAATTATTATGATGAAACCCTTCTCAAAATTGAATAAAAATGATCATGTTTCAAAATGCAACTGTCTTTTCAACAATGAAATTATGCCAGATCGATTGACTATTATTTGAACATTTAAGCAATAACAAAGAGTTCAGATTAAAACTATTTTCTTTATATCTGGCGTAACTCTTTCACACCTTACAATCCAATATAATGTTAAAGTGTCACTTTTACAAATCGTTTTACAGTCTGCACACTAAAGTGTACCACTGGCTTTTCTATTTACGGAACAACCGAGGGACGACGATGAAATTATAAAATTGATTTCACAATCGCATAGTCTTGTTGTTTTGTAAGCAGCCAAAAACTGAGCCATCAAAAACAATTGCGTGATCCTATGAAATAGGTTCTTTAAACCAAATTCGGCAAATAATTCTGAATAATAGAATAATTAATGTTTCTGTATACTGGCTGTATCACATGCAAACAGAAAGAAAAGGATTTTATATCATAAAACATGTAAGAAATTAAAATAAAAGTAGAACAAAGTCTATATACTGGTTTTTGTCTTGACCACGACCTCTGTGTTCGTATGCGCACTAATTTCCTAGCGGTCAATCAAGACCCGGAAGAAAGAAATAATTGATAAAATGAAGATAAACTTTTACAAAAATGTATGATCCAAATGCAAATTGAGAAGTCTTAACGAAAATAAAAAAGCTTAATGGTAAGAAAATCGAATCAAGTCATGAAAATCGAATCAAGTCATGAAAATCGAATCAAGTCATGGCCATATGCATATTAAACTTTGTTATCTACCTGATGTCCTTAATGCTTAATGTAACTAAAACACGTTTTTCATAAAACGTTTGGATGTCAACAAATGTTCAAAATATAGGACTGAAAAAATATAGCAATCTCCTGAAGATCTAATTAGATCGTCAATATATATATACACATATACACACACCATTTTTAAATATTGCATTTATGAAACTCGCTGAATACTTTTTTAGCTGCTGCTCGCGAAGGCTTGCAAAATAAATGAAAATTATTTAGCTCATTTCATAAATTCTATATTAAATCATTACCCACTTTAGATCCTCTATTTATAACATAGTCTATACACTTTACATATATTGTATGCAATTTAATATTATGTGATTCTAATGGGTCCAAATAAGCTCATAATATTTGTGCACAGTATTCTATCCACTGATCGGCTACGATCGTGCGAAAATTTTCCCCACCCCGCCTTTTGGAAATTTTCCATTTTGCTAATACTATGAATATTTTGGCGGACATTTTTCGAATTGACTGGGAAAAAAAGGTAATTTCTTACTGAATATGGCGAGTTTTTTTCTCAGAGGGGCTCGTTACGCCATGCATAGCATATAATACTATTTAAAAAATGGCGTAAAACCCAAAGAAAAGAACAATAAGAAGTAAAACTAAGGGTAATTGTTCAGTTGATAGCGGGTGTGAAGTAGGTGCGAGTTGTAGTCTTGTAAAATGGAGACAACCTATAAACAGGTCCCCAAGCTGACAAAATCACATCCATCCACAACACATTTACGCGGTAAATATGTAAAGCAATTCCGACTCGAAATTTGTTTATCTTTTCTGTCGTTCACTGTTCCATTCAATTAATGCAAACATCCGGTCACAAATATATTACGGTAAAATACAGGAATTTCTGCATCCACTAATCCTCCTCTCACATAAATATCGCAACAATGTAATGTTTAGTTGTGAAAGCTACACTTTGGGGTAAACATGATCGTCTACTGCATTCTAACCAGTACTGTATCGAACAATGTGACACTGCACGCATTGAACATCCTGTGTTACAAATGATGTTGTCTGTTAAAAAAACATGTTCTGTTTATTCGGAAGGATTCTTGTTCTTTGATTCATAATTTGTAAAAACAAAAAGTATTATTTATTTTAAAACTTTCATACTTGTTCAACTTTGTCTGGGACTATTTTTACGCAAAACAAATGAAAGTTGCAACGTCGCAGTCAGAATGAGCGAAATTATTCGTTCATCTTTCTAAATAATTTCCACTGAAATAAAAACTATGATAAAAATAATCTCAAATGGCTAATGATTTAATAATAAATTTATGAAACGTGTTGAATAATTTCGAGTTTTTGCTCGGCAAGGCTTGCAAAAGCTGAAGACTTCGTCACCGATACAATGGCGTCATTTGATCCTCGTGTATCGCGGGGCGATAAACTCAGTGAGAGACTGAACATAAATTATTCCGACACGCATTCTCAAGGCAATTTTCTCATTGAATTTTGAAAAATAAAGCGGTTTTTATAATTTTAGTCACGACAAGAATATTACCCTTCCCAAAAGGATATTGTCAGTGTAAATTATTTGACACATTTGAAACACATTGATTTTTTTTTACGACTTGCCTTAATACGGCGTCTCAGGTTTGCCAGACATGATCTCAATAACTGGGTTACAAAAAAAAAAAAAGAAGTCACTCAGCAATTTACACTTTTCTCAGTGTATTTGATAAGAAGAGTATATTATTTTCAACCTGTGCAAATTTCACAAATTTAAAAAAGAAACAAACTAATTCAGCTATTGTTTCATGAATAAGTAAGTAGTACACTGCTATAGAATGGCCCTTACTAAGGGTTTATGTGCAGCTAAGTATGTCTAGCTCACAACATAGTGTTTTGCGTTTTGCTTGGGGTCATAACTATGTAAAATAAACACACACACACACACACAAATCAATATTGATTATCAGTCTTAGCCCTATACATCCATGCCGCTCAATCTGAAGATGCGAACTAATCGATTCACAGAATGGCGTCAGATGTAAGAAGAGCTAAGATTTAGTGGTGCTATTCCAGCTAGTTCTCATCATATCTTACCATTCCAATTATCAGTCATAGCAGTTACAGGCAAGAACGATAACCCGTTTCCAGTTACCTCCGCTGACGATTTCATCTAAATCATTTAGTGGGTTCATCAGCTATTCGGTTAACTGACTGGAAATGTGTATAAACAAAATGAAATATTGTATATTTAAATTTTGGATGATGAGACAGTATTTTGGGGGAATATAATTATACGCTAGAGCTTCAAAATCACAGCTATTTTTTACGCTCCTGGTCATAGATCAGAAGAGTCTATGGGATGGCTATCGCCCGTTTTCCGTCAGTTTTTTAGCGCAAGTTATCGCTGCTTCTCTTAAACTACTTGGAGAATTTGCGTGAAGCTTTAAACACACATTCAGCCCATGGTCTAGTCGGCGCTAAATGAAAATGGCGCCACTCGGACATCCATTATGGTTGTCACAGTCGCCATCTGAAAACGGTGTTATCGCTACTTGTTCTGAATGTTTGTTGATGTGAAAAAAGTGGGGGTTTTATTAAAAGATGTTTGTATGACATCTATTAAGTACTAAACGAAAATGATACCGATCCGACGTGAAATATGACTGTCACAATCGTCATCTTAAAAGTCTTGTTATCATTGTTTCTCCTAGATGGCTGATTATATCGACTTTGTACTTTCACCAAAAGACTTCTTATGATAGCAAATTGGTACTAAATAGAAAGGGTGCCAATCTGATATTGAGAATGGCCACCATGGCATCCATCTTGAAAATCTTTCTATCATCACTTGACCAAAAAGGAAAGTGATATCATCATGGCGGTTTTCACCAGAAGACCTCTTTTAATACCGTGTTGGTCCTAAATGAAAATGTTGCTAAGCTGCCATGGCCATCCAGTATATCCACCAAACCCCAGTAGCTAATTTGAAAATCTCTTTATTGATAAAAATTATCAAAGACGGTTCAACACTCAGCATTTGTAAGGAAGAACTGGTCTTATCTTCCTGGAAATTCTTTTAAGCCAGTAGAGCGTCAGTCCTTTTGAGGAACTCTTGTATTTTGCTGCTAGCGATTGGGGTAGGTGTCAGAGAAACCACACCACTGTAACAACATTGTCATTTTTCTTAAAGTCCCTTTTTTCAGCCCAATATTATCCCGACCCCCACCCCATCGTTTAAAGTCGTAAATGGAGCAAATAGTTCGCTAAAGTGTATAACTTTTGAAGGCATAGTACCAGATTTGTTATCACCATGGCGTAACTTCAAAATTTGACACACACACACACACACACACACACACACACACATCCATCGCAAAAAACGAGGTGAGTGGACCATTAAAGGCAAATCAGGATAATTGCAGTTTTTCGGTTGTCGAGGCCTAATAGCAGGTCTGGGTCTGTGATATGTGCAGTTGAGTGCAAGCCGGTGAACCCTACGTGGAACTTTAATGATATAAATCCATCTATGCTGTTTGTCAGTTAAGTGCATGCTGTGTGGACTCTTAATGGCAGATACGGGTCTATGCTGTTTGTATGATAAGTGCGTGATATATTGACCCTTAACGGCATATCTAGGTCAATGTTGTTTGCAGCTGAGTGCGAGTTTTGTGGATATTTAATGGCAAATCTGGGTCCGTGCTGTTTGAAGTTATGTGAGAGCTGCGTGGACCTTAACGACAGATCTGTGTCCATGCTGAATTACAGTTGTACATATGTAAATTCACAACACTCTTTTAGTCGTTAAATTCAATCAGTTTGTATTGCATATTTATGTCCTTCGTCAAGGGGTCAAAGGCTACTCCAACAAATTCCTTCCTCACAAATCTACCCACAGAATATCTTAAATAGAAAAATAAGAAGGGGGTTTGGGGTGGGATTAGAGGAGATTTACCGGTATTCCAGCTCTTAGATATTCGTGTGAAGAGATGGTTACTATATACAAAAAGTGTATCATAAATACAGACAAGAAATTTTGCTCAGTATAGCCATTCCAGATTTAAGGGGGTTGGATAACTTGTGACCAGATATTTGCATTATCTGATTTGGAAGAATAATGGGATTCGATAGTATTCTGTCAGTCGAGAAACCAGCATTTGTAGACATTTACTGAAGAAGAGATGCGAATTCTGCATCACGGGGTAGCAGAAATGTACTCGTGCTCTACTTCCATGTTGGCCTTAGGAGAATTATACACAGGGTAAATTGGCCATATTCCGACGTAGGTAACCATATTTTTTCACGATGCCAATTGGGCTACCGAATGGAAAGACCGACAATTATATTACATGTATTAATAGAAACGGTAAAAATGAAAAGTTTCAGAAGGCGGGGCAAGGAAAATTCCAACGATCGCAGCCAATCACTAAATGAGAATACTGCGCAAGAATTTCATGGGCTTATTTTGACCGATCATTTTCACATAACATGGTATGTGAACATGTTGACATATAAAAAAAATATTTAGGAGCAAACATTGTCTGTAACGTCAAACAATTATGTGGTAAACACTGATTTTAAACCCGCATTATACGGACTAAATTTAGATCTCACTGACAGTACAGTTAATGGCATGCACACAGTAGATGATTGCTATTAAGGCTCTTGGAGTTAAAGAGAACTTGCATTTAATACCCCACACCCACACCCGTCTTTTCTTCAGAAAGTCAATCAGGACAAATAGCGTGGTTGTAGCTTTTTTATATAAAAATAGATTGATAGCGTTTAAAAACTTTTGTAAAACAGCGTTTTAAGAGTGCAAAATTTGATTTAACATCAGATTTTAGTAGAAATGTCCTCCATTATTTTTGGTGGCGAAGGTAATGAAAACAGTCGTTTCATGATTGTGTTTTCGTCCACATTTCATGACACATCATCATACTTTGTAGAATACTAAAACTATGTACCAGGACAGTTTCTGTCAAGATGATCAAATTCGGATTGAAAGGTTTGAGACCTTTTATGTTTTATCTTAGATAAAGTTTTGTAAATGTTTTCAATTTTTGGTAAAGGCGACCATATTTAATGGTCTGTCAGTATCATTTGAACAAAATTCATATAGTATAATGCTTGAACGCTTTCCTATTGTACTTATTCCAGTTCTGTCAAGCAACATTTTTCAAACAGCAAGTTAGTTACGCTTTTTAATGTTATTATTTTCCTGATGAAAGATTGGTGATTCGTAAACCATCAAATTGGAGCTGGACGGTAACGGCTTCACAAGCATTTAATTCGACTGTATATTTAGGGTTATTTTTCTTCGGGGGTCGCTCACCAGTTATTATGTACTTTTGAGAGTGTGGGGTATGTAAGACGAAGTTGTTTGTATTTGGGTTGTTTTTCTTCCTCCCGGTTGTGCGGTTGTCGGGAAATTATTGCGCTGCGACAAAAAGGTGACCAATCATTTAGATAGCACATAAACAAGTTACCAGTTATATACAAGTTAGCTGTACAATCACATTGCCAGTACAACATCTGTTTTCAACCTATACCGTTTTTTTTCATTTGTTGACAGAAAAGACCAACTGGTTGTATCGAAATATATCGTACATGCTCAAATAAGATGGAATTCGATGATATATCGCCAGCATATAAAACCCGTTAACCCATTTGCAAGCCGAAAATGTGTAAAACATCAAAATCAACATAAGATCTTACAACAAAGTTCATTGATGAATCATGTAATATCTCAATGAAGTTTAAGTAGATCATGATTTTGTACGATCATTTGCTAAAACGAAACAAGAAGCAGGAATTAACCGGCATGTCGTATGGCTTATCATTCAAATGACGTGACTCCACGTAAGCACCGAGCACAACATCTGTGACGATAAAATGGTTGCAAAATAAAAAAGTTCTAAGAAGAATTTTAACTAAATATCAAAATATCAAATAATTCAAACGTACTAGCAAATAATTAATCCAAAGTTTTTTGTCCCGTAATTCAGAAAATAGTATCATAAAAGCAAAGGAATGCAGTGACGATTTTGCACAAATGCAGAGGCAAGGGGCCAAATCAGGCGGCGGGTTGTTGAGACAAAATTGAGGTTGATGTGAAAAACTTATGTTGGATTTAAAACAATAGATCAGGGCCGAGTAAGGCGAATATAAACTAGTGAAACATTATGCACTGGCATGTACTTATCAGACAACTCAGGGAGACAAAATGTGTTTCCATCACGAGAAAATCCTGCATGAAAATCCAAATTATATGAAATCATTAGGCACGTTTCCATGTTTCATTATTTTTAACCTTTGATGCAATCAGAGAGATTTTATGTCTTTAGTCGTCTACAAGCACTTCAGGACTGGATTTCAACAACATAACTCAAGCTTAAACGTAAATGTATAGTAACACTGAAGTTTAGAAATAAATATAATACAAATAAAGAGGACATGTTAACATAAACAACATTAAAATTTCCGTCAAAATCGCACAAGAACTCAGTAATTCAATTTAAATCATTTCAGGGAGGATACATTTGGCCAATCTCATTAATATTCACGAGTTTCAATGATGCTATAAAAAGGATACAAGCTATTAATATATATTTTCTTACTTATCCCTTAATACAAATTAAAGATAAATTTGATGACAACTGTAAGAAAAACAAAGTACAGAATAGACGGTGCTACACGTCCGGACTGTTATTCATCATATTTCTGCAGCACTCAAAATTGATATTTAAACAATTTAAATAAAATCTTAATTTCTTTTTTTCTCAGCAATATACTGGACGGACCTTATCCATTCGTCACTAGACACGGTTAAAATCTAACGGAAGCCAAAATTTATTGAAACAGGAGATTTACCTACCATAAATCATTTCTGGCGAAACCTCATTTTTTTTTTTTTTTTTTTTTTTTTTTTTTATTACAAAGTTTATTGCAGTATAAATAATACCTTATTACTGATCATTAACCAATGTATTTATATGAAGATGAATGTTAATTTAAATGTATTTTACATAAAATCAATGATATAACGAGGACTTACGCGATGCTAAAGAAATTTGAAATTATCTCTCGGCTGTTGCGTCATCAGAGCAGGAAAAAGTAATAAGCTTTTGATTATCTCCATTGAAATTTTTTTAATGATCACAACTCTAAAACTGTGCCATAGATTTTTATCAAATTTTCATCGTCGTTTGTATTAAGATGTCCTCTATATTTTATGATGTTTACTTATATACGTCATTTTAACTTTAAGTTAGAATACATAAATCAGCTTGGCTAAAATTAAGGTCTGCCTTAAAAACTGACCAGTTGGCCAATCAATAGTGTTAAGTGTATGCTTAACGTTTCAAATTAAGGTAATGGTGAAATTGAAGCGAGGAGTGATGGTGACATGGTGCAAAGTTAGCCATCAGTCTGAAGATATATGTCCACCACCTTGGTCAATACACCATGTGTATTCTGGCAATATGTCTTAAAATAAGCACATAAAACACTTCTAACAGCTATGAGTATTAGATTACATTATAGCAGTCAAACATATGAAAAGATTTTACCAGCTGCCACTAGCACGAATAGTCTATATTTTTTTAGATTCCAAAAGATTAAAAATAAAATTGACTAAGCGTACAAAATTCACATTCACTATTAATTTACTCCTATGAGGTCTAGTTTTAAAGTTGAGATTACCCACCCGTAACATCAGAGAACATTATGGTTTGAACACATGACCTCTGTTGCAGTGGAGACATTTGTGCGTGTGCTCTCGTGTGCACTTATTGAAACTTTTAAAACGGCTCCGAACTGTTCAGGGCTTTGTCATGTATTGCTGGATTTTTAGAAAGAAAGCAAAACACAAGATTATTTTGGGGTTTCTTTTGGCATTTTATTAAATTGTTTTACATCATAGCAAAATTTTACCATAAAGTAATACAGGTACGCCTAGAAAATAGAATCAGTTACAATATCCATTCTCTGATATGTTAATTTGATGTCTCATGGCTGAAACACATGGTGTACCCTATGATAAATAGATCTTTGATTGAATCCAACTGAACTAAAGTAAGAACCTATACCTTATGGAGTTATAACTGACGTTCTACAATATACATTGTGAGATTATATAATAAGAATTAGCTGACCGCTCTGGTGGCCCACGTGGTTAGAGCGTCCGCCTCGGATGCGGGAAGTCGCGGGTTCCAACCCCGGCCAAGTCATACCAAAACTTATACAAATGGTACAAGCAGCTGTCTCCCTTACTAAAAGAGGTTAGTGTTAGCACTTGTCGGCCTGGTTTCAGGATAATGTGACTGGGTGGGACATGATGCTACATGACTGCAGCATGATGCCATTGTGCAAGATATCACTATAAACTGTCACACTGCAGACATCGTAGCGATATGACTGAAAAACTGTTAAAGCTACTTGAAAAAAAAAATCCAAATCCTTAAGGAGTTAGAAATGACGCTATACAATATACGTTGTGAGATTTCTAATAAGAATTACAAATGACCGAATTTTGTTGTTGTTGTGGGGTTTAACGCCATTTTTCAGCACACGTTAGGCTATACATGGCGGCCAGTATTAATGGCGGAGGAAGAACCACCTACCCACGAGAAGCTACTGGCAAACTTTCTCACATATCCACATTGGCTGAATCCGAGACTCGAACCGCCGCAGACAGAGGTGAGATGGCAGTGATCCGTAACGGAGAGCGCTTTAGACCACACAGCCACCGGGGGCCCCATCCGAATTTTGTACGATGTATGATAAAAACACTTTATTATTCTGATAACTCTTCGCCATTACTTTAGTTCTGTAGAGAAAAAGGAATCTGCATTAAAATTTCCTAGCGATGTCTATCTATAAGAAAACTCCACACACATTCGTCATTTAGTAAATTTAGTATAATCCATGACGTCCTCGCGCATATGCTACGATTTTGTGACATATTTATGCTTCACCAGATTCTGCTCAAGATTTTATATTCAATGGTCTACTGGCCGGCATTTATTTTACAATCTTTAATGGCGTAATTTGTGATATTCTATTTCATCTCTTTTTTTTATTAACACGGTCTAGTGGCTAAATTGGTGTTTGATCGGTATCGTCCTAACACTACCGGGTCGCTTGCGGAAAAAAAAAAAATTTCAATACCGTAATATATGATAAAAATATGCAAAATATATCATTAATATTGTATTCGAAATGTGGGGCAGCTTTGTGAAAGAAAAGATATACCTCACTGACGTACTTACCAATGAAACCACGTGATAGGTCTAACCTCGTTAAGTGCTTGAAATACATATCAGCAGGAGAACAAATACCTTTTTGCCATATATCGGCACGTGCGCATGAATTATATTATGGTACAAGATATACATGACAGAACCAACGCCATCGGTTTACAATTACATAATAAACATTTTTCCAATACAAAAGATGAATGTGCTGAAGAAAGAATTTTTGCCAGCAAGTCTTCGATAAGTACCATGCAACAAAACAACTGAACATAACAGTTATTTACATCTGAGTCTTTTTTAAGCGATTCCTTATTCAGTTGAGGCTAATAATTCGGCATCACCTTTCACGTAGTCATCAGCTTTATGGCGTTATTTTGCATAATTGACCGTATTATATACTAAACAATGTTTCAAAGGCATTAACTAAGATATTTTCTTTTTAAAAAATTCAACACATTCAAAGAGGTTAATTGTACATTGACTTAAATTTAATTTAATGTCAAAATCGTGATACACGTGTACCGGTAAAGACCAAATCATTCATTACACTAAACGAGGCGGTCTTCGTAAGGACACCACCAACTGACAGCTCATCACTTAAAAAAACTACTTATAGCTTATTATACTCAGTGATCATTAAATATAATTTATATATTTTTAATATTTTTATGATCATCAAAACTATATATCAGCTCTTTATGCTAAAATATTAAGTATTCATAATGACGAACGTTCGGCTGATACTTGATCCTGACCTTTAGCTTCAACTGTATATATCGGTACATTAGAACAATACCTTGTGTTTACATCATGTATGTTATGAATGTCATAATATTCAAATGTATAATATTCATTATGATCGGAAATGTTCCTTCATTGGTATCAATATTAAAGCAATATGGTTACTTCTTACATATACTCTTTCTAACATTTTTTGGCACATATCTCTGTCACGGAAGGTATAAGTACGAGTATTTATTGTGTACAATAATGTAGTTTAAACATGTGTTACATAGAAGTCATGTAGATACCAATGCTGTCAAAATATGTTGCTGTAATGACGCTGTTGTATGTGCGAAATTTTAAGCTGTATATCTGTACCAAGCACTGTCACGCAATAACAAGTACAGTTAATACATATCAATTCATTCTATATCAAGCAGTCACTCACTATAAAATACACTCAGTAAAAAGAACACAGTAGTAAATACAGTCCCTCTATATCAAATACAGTCATTCAGTGAAAAGAACCCAGTAATAGTCACTCACTATCAAATACGGTCACTCAGTAACAAGTACAATCACTCAGTATTAAATGTATTCAGTAACAAGAATATACTCGATAACAAATACAGTCACCCAGTAAGAAGAAAACACTCAGTAACATGGACAGTCACTCAGTAAGAAGAAGGAAAAAAACAGTAAAAAAAAAAGACAGTCACTCAGCATCAGGTATAGTCACTCAGAACAAAACTAGTAACATGGACAGTCACTCAGTATCAGGTACAGTCACTCAGTAAAAAGTACATGCTCAATAATAAGTACAGTAAATAACAAGTGCAGTCACTCAGTAACAAGTAGTCAATTTTAGGTAAATACAGTAATAGCTTGCAGAATTTTCTTCATCTTGTGTGTAATGTGGTATAGGTATGTATACATGTATGTTAAAGTGAAATCGTTCTTAACTGTGATAATACTGGGGGGGGGGAGATTCTTCAAGCTTTCAAAACTAGATTGACCTCTGCGTATTTTACACCATATGTAATACTTACATGACTTTAATTCATATTAGTCTTCTGTCATTAACCATGAACGGTAAACTTTACGTGCATACTTTGACTACGAAATTCTGCAAGTTAGCGGTTTTGCTGTGTAGTTTAATATTTAGCTATTTCCAAATAAACATTTCTCATAAATTACCTACCTTTATATCCATTTTCTCCTTGCCATAATCTCGATGCTTGGTGTACCTTAGTACATTTTTCCCATACGAATTCAAATTTTGTCATTTTTTACAACTGATCCACACATACCTAAAGTCGTATGGCTTTTCGTTAGCTATTGAACACAATGAACACGCTAGATGAACGACGTGTATGCCGACTGGCAGCTTTTAGTGGCAAGCGGGAAATGGTTTACGAATGCCAATAAATACCTACTTTGTAATATAATCCAATAGGATAGTTGCTTGTTTCAAAATCGATAACTTGCCCATCCACTGTGACGATATATTTTCCTCTCCAGTTGGAGTTCTACACTGGAGGCGCTTTAGCGCAACATATTTTATAATTCTGCCTTCACCACCGGGGATAATCAATTACATTGAAGATACAATGAACGCTGACAGAATACACTCAACGCGCCAAATACGTTCTAAACACGTGGCTAAGGGCCCAAGCGAGTTTTGCACATATTGTACATTACACTTTGTAGAAAAGTTGTAGCTCACAGAAAACTACGGTCACTGTTATTTCTCAGAGGTCAAATACTTTGTATATATACCTTGTGGTTTTTAAAATGACTGACGCATTCTGCATGGATAATGCGAGAATTTCATTGATATCCGCTATTTCATATAATTTCTCTATTTTAATAATGTATACAACAGACTGCAGCAACTTCTTCGGGTTGATTTCTGGGCCTACTGTATTTCGAACACTCTTCTAAATCATAAAATACACTGTATCAAATATACTGATATAGACAATATTATGTTTTGTATACTAACATTTATCATAAGATTATTGGTAGAATTAATACCAACCAGACGATTTAAGCAGATTTTTGGGGCATCAATTCACGACATCGCCTTATTAATGGGAGTAACAAAATATAAATTTACAATGGAGTCATCCTCCGATACCGCTTGTAATTTGACCAAAAAATGAACGTGTTACTGCTTTAATATATTTTTTTCTGAGTCATCTTAGTGAGCTTTAATTTTTTCTTGAACATTACAAGAGTATGTGAATTATTATTATTATTATTATTATTATTATTATTATTATTATTTACGACAGTTATACTAGCTCTAAGTTCGGGGCCCCTAGTGGCCGACTGGTCTAAAGAGCTCTATGTTACGGATCACTGCCATCTCACCTCTGTCTGCGTAGGTTCGAGTCTCGGATTCGGCCAATGTGGGTATGTGAGAAAGCTTGCCAGTAGCTTCTCGTGGGTCGGTGGTTCTTTCAGGGGTTTTCCCAGGTTCTTCCTCCACCATTACTACTGGCCGCCATGTATAGCCTATCGTGTGCTGAAAAATGGCGTTAAACCCTACAACAACAACAACAAGCTCTAAGTTTGAATTTCTGTTTGGCTTTGAAAGCTCTTAAGGTGAACGAAGTCGGCAAAGTATTCAATCATTAGATGCACCCTTCCAATCCCGTAAACAGGAATTGAACTCAAGACAAACGAGGTGCAATGCAAGGACATTATCACAGTACTATTCATGCCCCATTATTGTTATTATTATTATCATTATTATTATTATTATTATTATTATTATTATTGTCATTGCTGTTGTTGTTTATTTTAATGAGTTCTGTCTTTTCTTAAAATGATACAATTTAAGCTGGGTGAAAACATTCTCCTTCCTTCGGTCTTGCTCCATTCTCAATACCTACCAAATTTGCCAATGCCATAACTTAACTTCTTTCCGTCAGCAAATATGATAATTTTATATTGTTTAATATTATTAATATTGGCGACATATTTCAAAACAGGTCCAGTAAACTCAGTTTCGTGAAGGGGGGGGGGTACTTTTCGTTTCCTCTGCTTACAAATTTTGCTAATATTTACTTACTTGGAGTATGATTGTTAACTTTGACCTGCAAGCCAGTCTTTATTCTTTCTTTATTGACCATATTGTATTAAGTTTCTACGATAAATTTGTAACCTGCTGTTCAAAGTCTTTTCATTTCTACCCGACCGATTCATACCAAAGACTTCTAAAAATGATACCAACAGCTGCCTCTCTAGGCGCTCAGCATTAAGATGTTAGTGTTAGGACTGGTCGGCCTGGTACTAGAATAATGTGACTGGGTGGGGCATGATGACACATGTCTGTGGCATGATGCCCCATTGCTAGACATCACTATAAACTGCCACACTGCAGACATCGTAGCGATATGACCGAAAAATTGTTGCAGCGACGTTTAAAGTCCAACACACGCACATACATACACAGTTTTCATTTCTTAGCTGTACCTTATACTGCTGGTGTTATGAAACTAAACAGCGTCGAGTCTTTAGATAAAAAAAGAAATAAAATGCTATCCATGAATAAAACATCTTTACACACAAAGACACACACAAAACACACACACATCTTTGATGATACTCATGCACTAGTAAAAATGTCCAAAACGGACCATTCTTTGATACTAAAAAAAAAGGGAACGTTGGCACCGTCCTTCCGTCTCGATTTACCTTTCTGGGGAAAAATCTACACTGTTGATCGTTTGGGCGCATGCAGTCACAATAAATGTTCGTTGTCACTCCTTATTCACCAGCTCTTAAAAATAAATCTCACCCGTAATATATAAACATATGCTTAAAACTGATTTAACATACGACTTGGAAAAATGTGAAGAGTATTGGAAATTAACTCTGAATTCGCTAGTATTAGTAGCATAACCAATTAAGTATTTTTTTTAAAAAAGACTGTATAACATAGTTCTTGAAAGGCAACATCGCATCGAAGTAAATTTTAAAAACCACATCGTACCTATTGTAAGTAATATAATTCTGGGAGAAAAGATCGACTTATTGCTTTGTTGCTGGCAACGTTTCTAAAAATAATAAAACTTAAAGGGAAAAGGTGGTAAAACATAATACAGGCAGTTATTGAGCCACGTGTTTGGAGCACGTTCCGAACATAATTGACCAATCGCCTGAGCTGACTTAACCACGCCAACTCATTAGCGTATCTCATCTTATAAAATCATAGTATTTTATGTTGCCACTTACCTGGTGAGAATTAATGACAATATTTAGGTGTCTACTGAAAAGTTCAAAAAAGATGGATGAAAAATGTTTCAATTTTGACGATTTGAATTTATGAATGATATATTGTGTCGGCCGGAAATGCTATGGAGATTAGGCCAAAAAAGCCATCAAGCTGCTAATATGCTTGTAAATCACGTGATGCTAATGTATTTGCAAGCGACAGTATTCCGCTCGTAGTCATTGAATGTGCAATATCTACGTTACGCACGGTGTTTACGCTGCTTGGTCTTGAGCCCATATTTACATGCATTATTAGTCCGCGTCCATACACTCCCTCAATCCAATTGAACATTGTTTACGCCAACAAACGACACGGATAAGAGAAACAATCCTCTAAAATCATGCACACAAGATTCACGCAATGCAGTACCTCGTTTCTCCGTAAAATAGACCATTTTAAATATACACATGAAAGTTAAACTGACAGGCCCTTATCTCTTATGGCTAGTATGTAGTGTCTTGGTAACACAATCGTTGGTTAATTTTAACAGCATTTCTCAACTTAAAACTGGCTATGTATATCATGCATAGGAAATGGGAACTAAGTGGCTTTGTAAGAGGCGCCATAGCGGACAAAAGCAGGTCCAACCAGAACGCTGCCGTTTAAATTTTAATGTCCTATGTTCAGAATTTCAATTTCACGTGCTGTATCCAAAATCGCTTGTCCTTAAAGTTCCATTTTCTAGGTTGAGATTTTAGAATGCATCTGCTGAATTAAACAATAACCACTATTGTTTCTACCACAGAAAGTTATATTTTCTATGTCGAGGTTTTAGATTGTGTCATTTGAATTACGCGTCTGTGATCGAACGTCGAGAATTTCTAATTTACGTATTGGTTCAAAGAGTTATGTTGAAAGTTCCATTTCATATGTTGGGTATTTAGATTTCATCTGTTGAATTACACAGCGCTAGTTTAAAATTCGATGTCCAATATCGAGTTGTTAGATTATATCTTCTGAATTACACGGCGCTTTTTTTAAAAATTTTAATGTCATGTGTCGAGAGTTTCAATTTAACAATTTTTAGATTGTATATGTTGGTGGTTGGACAATTTATTGCGCTTGTCAGAATTTCTATTTTTAAGTTGTCAAATGATGTGATAGTGTTAAAAGTAACATTTCACAATGTCCACTTTAACAATTTAAAATAATATCGAATATTAAGATGCATCATTCGTGTATTCAATTATAAGGCGCCATTACATTTCATGCACTTTCAGTTTAAAAGTTACCTTTCACAGGTCGAGAATTATTATGAACTTCTTCGCTAGGGGTCGCTTTTGTGAACGACCGCTTTATGTTTAAACAAGGAGGCTGCTTATTGTTGCTGTGAAATTCAACAGATGAAATCTAAATACTTGCCATATGAAACGAAACTTTCATGTCAATTACATAGAACGGGTGAATTAAGGATTCTCGACACATGCTATTGAAATTTTAGCCATCGCTCTGTAATTTAAAATATAAACTGCAAAAGGCTGACGTAGGAAATAGAACTTTAAACCACCACTTTATAATTCAACATATAAAATCTCAAATCCGGATCTAGAAAATGGAACTTTAAGAACATGCAATTTGATCCAACACGTGATATTGGATTTCTCGACATCCGACATCGAAATTTCAACTGCAACTTTCTCACTGGACCAGCCTTTGTCCGCTACGGCGCATCATAGCTTTGTAATGAACACACCAAGAATCCGTGCAGGCTCAGGCTGGCCCGTGCGGATATCAAAACCGGGACCATTGGATTACCAGTCCGATACTCTCCCAAATAAGCTATCGCGGCTCCCCTCTCTAATATAAACGAGATTAAAGCATTTGTTGCTTTAATCTTGTTGTTTTCCTTATTAGAGTGGGGAGCGGCAGTGAAACAATGTCACCTACGCAAAATAAACAAAAGCAAATGCCAGCTTGCAACGTAATACAATTTCGAGTAGACGAAAATATGTATGTATGTATGTATGTATGTATGTATGCATGTATGTATATATGTATGTATTACATGTTTAGTGTGCAGTAAATACATTAATGTCAAGCTATGTTCCTATCTCCATTGTGAATTAATGATACAATGACTGAGTGAAACCTCTTCTGAAGAGAAATAAAGTTATACATACATACATGCATTCACGCACGCACGCACGCACACACACACACACACACACACACACACACACATCCATCCATCCATCCATCCATCCATCCATCCATCCATCCATCCATACCTACATACATACATGTGTATGTGATTAGGATTTTTAACGTAGTTTTAACAATTTTTCAGTCAGATCGCTACGATGTCAGTTTATATTGATGTCTAACATTGGGGCATCATGCCGAAGACATGTAGTATGATGTCACACCCAGTCACATTATCCTGACACCAGGCCGACCAGTCCTAACACTAACCTCTTAATGCTGAGCGGCTAGCGAGGCAGCTTAAGTACCTCTTTTGTAAGTCTTTGGTATGACTAGGCCGGAGTTTGAACCCACGACCTCCGGCTTCCGAGGCGGATGCTCTAACCACTAGGCGAGAGGAACGGTCTACATACATACATACATACATACATGCATGCACACATGCATACACACATACATACATACATACATACATACATACATACATACATACATACATACATACATACATACATACATACATACATGCATGCATGCATGCATGCATGCATGCATGCATGCATGCATGCATGCATACATACATACATACATACATACATACATACATACAGGCATACATACATACAGACATACATACATACATACATACATACATATATGCATGCATACAAACAAACATACATACATACATACATACACACATACATACATACATACATACATACATACATACATACATACATACATACATACACGCATGCATGCATACATACATACATACATACATACATACATACATACATACATACATACATACATACATACATACATGCATGCATGCATGCATGCATGCATGCATGCATGCATGCATGGATGGATGGATATCTTACACCATCTACATATCTGCCTTTCTATCTTTTATTTTTATCCCCGTCTGTCTCTATGCATAGCTGCTATTACATAGTTTGCATGATTGTGAGCTGTAACTTGCACAACTGACTGACAGACCTCATTTTCTCTAAATATAGATTATATTAGGTTTACCTGTTCAGGCTAAATACGGCCTTGAAAAACAATAAGAATCAAATTACAAAGTACATTAGGTAAATGGGATTTACAAAATAAGCATCTTAAAGGGTACCAGAAATTTTATTGTTTATGGTTGGTTTAGCACTGGCACACATTAAACCTTTGCTTAATGCCAGCATTGAGACATGGCACATATACAATTTTAATAGACGCAAACCTAACTTTGTGTCACGCGGACGAATGTTAAAGCCGTTGTTATTGCTGTTGTTTTTGCCTTTAAAGCCATTTTTCAGATTTAAACTCTAAATACCTACATAACCACCACATTGGCCGAGACTGCAGTGATCGCAAAAGGCAAGCGCTTGAAACCACTTGGCCACCGACCCCACTCACACAACCTAATTCTAATCAAACTATGGGGAAGATAATACTTTTTAACCTGTCTTTTCACAAATTAGATTGACTTAATGTTAGAAATATATTTATATACGGGTTTTTTTACCGTTGTCAAATTTAATCCCAGTGTCCATGGAATTAATAATTTGTATGCTAAAAAAGATCCGATTGTGAAATCTTTATATTTTTACATACTGTAAAACTTAATAAAATTTACAAAGAAAATGTTCTTTAAAATGTAAATAATTCAGTATCCTTGCTGTACTCACTATAGCACTATCTTACCCAACGTCATGATAGTAAACGCAATGTAGCACCATACTAATTGATAGTATCTAACGCACATGCAGTCAGGGCCGTTGAGAACTATCACGGGCCCTAGGATAAGAAACACCCGAGCCTCTCCGAGTTCTTGTTCAACCAAATGTTTCTTTTATAAAATTATAAAGTCTTGTTCGGCACGGCCCCCCCCCCCCCACCTTTACGCTCCCGGGCCCCGGGGATACATTCCCGGTTGCCTCACCCCCCTCTTGTCGGCATGAACGCAGTGTTTAATAAAAACGAACAGTTATGAAAAATGAGATTACTTTGTTTGATTGGACAGTTTTGCCGCCATAACTTTGTTATCTGCATTGCACTATCATCTTTTGCTCAGACATTTGTATTCTAGTTATACACATTTTATCAAGTGTTAAAGTAACTCATGAAAATATGTATATATTTGATATCCGGTCCTCCTTAAAAGATCTGCAGTATTGAAAATGGTCCGTTCCTAATCTTGCTCTCACTTAACTGTAGTGTTCACTCATCATCTACCAGCGTTTATAAGAACACTTCACATTTATTATGATTTTTTTCTTCTTCTTCAGACTAACAGTTCATTCATTAATATCCATATTGTGTATTTCTGCAAGTTTTTCGCCTCATAAATTTAGTCAATCTTGTCAATAATGCACCCTAGAACATATCTTACTCTGGCGGACATCAGTGGCTTTGTAGTAAAACTCCACAGACTATTACAAACCCTGAAAATGGACACTCATTACCATCTTAAGGTTGCTGGAGGCAATACCAACGCAGACGTTGACAGAACAGAAACAAGCAAACTGCGACACCGCTCTCAACGTGCAACACTGTTAACGTATGCTGCAAGGTTTTCACTTAGTTAAACTTTTCAGAATGATACACGAGTGAAGTAAAATGGTTATGGAGAGAGAGAGAGAGAGAGAGAGAGAGAGAGAGAGAGAGAGAGATTTATGTTGAGAATGACAGAGATTTAAATTCTAAATACCAAATCCAACAGGAAAGTTGAAGCCAGTTTTAATGAGATAACATTTGTTATTTTGGTCTCAAGATATAAACTGACTAAGTGTTCTTCCAGTTCAAGTTTCAGTTTTATTCTTGTTGTAATTTTGAAAATATTATCTATTTTATTTTTTACGACACTTTTAACACATTTCTGGCTAAATCATGTTGGGTAAGTGGAAGCTAAGTGCCTTTCCCATGGATACGCTGAGGCAGTGGACCCGAGCCGTCCTAGTCGGGCATCAACCCACAGCCTTTCGATTACAAGTCCGACGCACATTAAGAAGTCTCTACAGGTCTTCTTCATGATCGGTTTCGATCCCTCATAGTGGATATGGAAAAAAAATCCAAACATGATTGAGTTATACGATTCCACCATAACATGAACATGTCGTGTCTTCCGACCTGCCGCTTTCAACCCTTCTGTTCGCTTGGCATGCGTCATGGCCTGAATTTCATCCTCCAAACTGCACATGACATTTTTAGATTGTACAAAACGATATTTTGAGACATCAGTAATGATTTAAAATTTTTTTTATTGTTTACAGATTATGTTTGCGCAATGTATAGTGATGTGGGACATTTCTGTCTCCTCTGCTTCCACTGCGCACACGAAAAATTAAGTTAATCAGGCGTTTATTCTTTAACATGTAATGCTAAAGTTGCGTCTTTAATGTGTTATGTATATTTGATTTAATTTATATTTAATTTAATGTAATTGTCTGTTTGTAAGTTTTACATTTTTTATTTGTTTCATTACATGTTAAAGTAATGTAATTTTGTTTACTGGAAATTTATATTTTCCAGAAATTAGTTTGACCTGAACGTTTAGTCGTAAACACCTAATGCTGACCTAGTTCCTGACCTTGATTTAAAATTAGTAACAGTTCTTGTAAACAACTTTAAAAAAAATAATTAATGTATGATTGATAATAGTGAAATCGAGGCTGACTGGGACTACATGACTTCAGACGTAAATAGCTTCTACGATGTTCTAGAAATTCTGGTGTTACCGGAGGGTTGACCCTCATCCGGGAATCGTTTCTGCATCTCAAGTTAGTGTATAACCTTTTTTCTATAGAGAATTTAGTCAGGTGGGCGTTTTACCTTCAACACTGAAATGTGTTTTCTTGTGACCAGTTGATTTTAAATTTTATTTAATGGAATTATTTGGATTGTAAAAGATTAATTCTGTTTTCTGGAAATATTTGAGTGCTCATACAGCATTCATGGACAAAGGCATTTCTTGAAATTTTATTCGGAACTTCAAACACCGGAATATTTTCTGTGGTTCAACAAAGAATTGTTGACACTTCATTGCTATACATGTTACAGTATACGTCATCGCCTTCCATTTTGGATTTTCGTCGGGACTCGAACGTTTTATTACCAGGACTAATAATTTATAATTCTTGGATTATTCTTGGATTACCTTTGGATTTGATTCTTAAAACTGTAAGTTCTTTTCCTCATTTTTACATTGTATTTCCTTTGAAATATATTATTTGTTAAATTTTACAAAGCTTGCTCTCTTCACTTTTTTCTTGTTACTGTTTATTAGATCCTAAACTCGCAACAAATGACATAGATCAGACTTCTGATAGATGCTCGAATTCTTCTACCTAATCTGTACTACATCTGCCTTAGTCCGAATCGCAACGGAACTAATTAGTCAGCACAAGTTACTGTGCATTCTGTTTTTGTTTAGTGATCTAAATCTTACACGAGGTGTTATTTCTATGTAATCTGCACCAGAATGTTTGTAAAGTTTTGATTGGGAATATTTTTACACTGAAATTGAGAAAAACTGACAGTTTTTGGCATTGGTAATGGAGCCGCGATAGATAAGTTGGTAGAGTGATTGATTCGTAATCCAAGAATCACGGGTTCGATACAAGTTCGGGTGGGCTGTCTCAGCGAGTCCTAGAGAACGGTAATTACCTCCAATTTTCTGAATGATATAGCTAATAATGTGCTAAAAATGCGGTTTAAACCAACAACCAACGAACTAAATTTCGGCCCCACCCCAATCCCAGAAAAAAAAAAAACAACAAAAAAAATTCTTGATGTACAACGCTGTCGGGCATTTCTGTGCACTTAAGGTTTCCGTCTCCAATAATGAAGCAAAACGCAAACAGATTTCGACCGATTGACGAAAATAAAATACAGCAATGCTTACCATTTGAAAAGAGGCAAGTGTTACCAGAATATTCTATTCAAAATAATATTAATTTTGGACACAGGGGATACCACCCCCGTGTTTTCCTGACTCGCGATGTCGGCCTGTTCTGCGCACAGCGTTGAAAAGATGTAATATTTATTAATCGGGCTATAGAAATGAAGTGCATTACTTTGGACTGTTTCTGTCAGCATTTCAGTTAAGTAATTAACTCAGATTTATAGCCAGTTTAACAAAATTCAACGTAGTAATGACAATGAATGGCAAGATATATAAAGCAAACAAAACCGATCTTGTAAAAAAGTTAGTAAAGTTCAACATCTTATAAAAAAAATTAATCTATTATGTGGATCAGAACAACAATGGATAGCATATAATGTATTTGCAACGTCTTCCTGATGGGGAAAAAATTGCTAAAGAATTTAGAAACAGACTATACGCCGGTGAATTTCTTGAGAATTTATATTCAAGCGGCAGGTTTCTGTGTGTGTGTTTGTGATTTGGATTTTTAACATAGCTTTAACAATTTCTCAGTCACATCGCTACGATGTCTGCAGTGTGACAGTTTATAGTGATGTCTAGCACTGGAGCATCATGCCGCAGACATGTAGCATGATGTCCCACCCAGTCACATTATTCTGACAGCAGGCCGACCAGTCCTAACACTAACCTCTTAATGCTGAGCGCCAAGCGAGGCAGCTGTTAGTACCATGCTTGTAAGTCTTTTGTATGACTCGGCCAGAGATCGAACCCAAGACCTCCCACATCTGAGGCGGACGCTCTAACCACTATGCCACCGGAGCGGTAAAGCGGCAAGTTAACACGTTGGGTAGCAGACGATTTTTGTACGGGTGGGACAACTTCTTGCAAAAATGGAAACTTGGATTAAAATGCAGTATTGCTTTAAGGTATACATTTCCATCTTTTATATAATGTCTTTATTTGTATGATTCTAAAAGATACATAGTAAATCGGATTTTCTGGGTTACCAGTTAAAGAAGGTCATGGAGTGGGTCTTCATGTTGACATTTATAAATCACATTTTCATATACATTTCGAGTGGAAATGCCGGATATTTTTGTGTACCTTATGAATATCACTCTTCTTAATTAAATTGCGATCGTTCTTTCTTGATACAAAATGAATTTTTGACCCAAAATAACACGAGATTCAATGTTTACAGAAATGACTTATCGATGCACAGAATTACCGGACGCGCAGAATTGGCCAACATGGTGGTACTACATCGTTTTCATTACTATGCTAAGATATTTTGGATAGAAAGATTAATTGAATCCGACATCCGCTTGATAATGGCATGGGGAATTTAATGATTTATATTGCGTTACGAAGGGGGCTGACTTTGTGAACTCGTGGCACAATGTGCATATTTGCAGTTACCGTATTCAGGCGTGACAGGTTATCTCCCTTCACGCTGATCAGTGGTGGTAGTTTATTATAATAATAATAATAATGAGGACTTTGTATAATGCCTAATCTTTAGAAGCACTAAGAGCTTTACAACATTAGACAACACCTATAAGTTAAAAAATATATAATGATATGATTACAAAAACAAACAACATGAAATTACAAAACAGTAAAAATCATGCTGACAATATTTGAGGTATGAAACATTTTTAGGTCTTCAAGTTTGTTCTTGCAGTCGAAATAAGTGAGTTTTGAGAGCACTCTTGAATAGGATCTCTGTGTCTTTGTGTCTAAGGTCAGTGGGCAATTCATTCAACGTTGCTTGGCCCTGGTATGCAAAAGAACGTTGTCCATATGACTTTGTTTTCATAGTGGGAATAATGAGTATACGATTGTCAGAAGAGGAGCGTACGTATCTTGCTGGTGTGTACACATGGGTGAGGTCGGATAGGTATGTTGGACTGGAGTCCATCAGTGAAACGTAGCACAGAGAACAAATTCTGTGTTTGATTCTGGATCGAATGGATAGTCAGTGTAGGGTACAGATCAGCGGGGAGGTGTGCTCCGATCGTGGTACATAAAGTATGATCCGAGCAGCTGTGTTTTGAACTTCTTGAAGATTCTGGAGCAGACACTGAGATGAACCAGACAGAATTGAGTTACAATAGTCCAGTCTTGAAAGTACTAATGAACACACAAGTGTTTTAGTGACATCTACTGAAAGATATTTGCGAATGGAGCTGATGCGTGTCAGCTCAAGATATGCAGCCTTACATATGTTTATGACATGTTGGTGCAATGTACTGTCCAGAGTAACACTTAAGTTTCGTACTGATTGTGTGAATTTAATGTTGGTGTTGCTGATATTTATTGTTTGAGGTAAAGGATGTGAATGAGAAAGTCTTTGTCTTGTGATCAGAATGGCCTTAGTTTTATCATCATTAATCTGCAGCTTGTTACATGTCATCCATGATTTCACATCAGAAATGTACCTCTCTACACCTTGGATGGTAGCATCAACTTCAGTTTGGTGGCTAGATTTGTATAGTTGGGTGTCATTAACGTACAATTGGTGAGACACTGAATGATGATCAATGACACTTGAGAGCGGCTAAGTGTATAGAATGAAGAGAACAGGTCCAAGAACAGACCCCTGTGGAACACCACAACATAGATCAACTGGGCTGGAGTGTATTCCATTTACAGATACAATTTGTGTCCTGTTGACCAAGTAGGACTTCAAACCACAGTAAGGCTGTATCATGAATGCCAAATACATGCTGGAGACGATGAACTAATATATCATGGTATATTGTGTCGAATGCTGCAGACAAATCAATGAGGGTGAGGACTGTAATCTTTCCGCTATCCAACGCAGAGAGAATGTCATTAATTACTTTTAGAAGAGTAGTTTCAGTACTGTGGCGAGGGCGATATGCAGATTGTACATTGCTAAAAATGACTGTTTGAATTCAGATGAGATACAAGCTGGGATAGAACAACCTTTTCTAAGATTTTTTAAAATATGAATGGGAGATTAGAAACTGGGCTGTAGTTCTTTAAATCGTTACGGTCTAGTGTTGGTTTCTTCAACAGAGGCTTTGCAATGGCAGTTTTGAAAAATGATGAGAATTCTCCGAATGACAGAGAGGTGTTAACCGATTCGGCCCCTATTCCGTCTGTAGGCGTGATGAGGCTGTACCCTACTTCCGAGCTCTGCAGCATCAAGGTCATTTAAGATACACCAACGTGGGTGGTTTTAAAATAAACAGACCGATATCGCTCCAAAATCATACCAAATAATCTGGAAGTTCTAGTTGTACTACAAAATACAGATGGAAAAAGCTCATTTTTTGGACCCGGTTTTTTTCACCCAAAATTCGCTCGAGGTCGGAATGCGATTTTGTGTCCGGATTTTAGACCTTTTGGCCTCAGATAATAATAATAATAATAATAATAATAATAATAATAATAATAATAATTATAATAATAATAATGAGGACTTTGTATAGCTCCTAATCTTTAGAAGCTCTAATCGTTTTACAACATTAGACAACACCTATAAGATAAAAAACTGAATAACATTATTACAAAAACAAACAACATAAAATTAGACAAAAATTAAAAAATAAAAAACATGCTGAGAATATTTCAGGTAGGAAACATTATTAGGTCTTCAAGTTTGTTCTTGCAGTCGAAATAAGTGAGCTCTGAAAGCCCTCTCTTGAATGTGATCACTGTGTCTTTGTGTCTAAGTTCAGTGGGCAATTCATTCCACGTTGCTGGGACCTGGTATGTGAAAGAACGCTGTGCATATGACTTTGTTTTCATAGTGGGAATAACGAGTATACGATTGTCAGAAGAGGAGCGTAAGTATCTTGCTGGTGTGTACACATGGGTGAGGTCGGATAGGTATGTTGGACTAGAGTCCGACAATGAAATGTAGCACAGAGAACAAATTTTGTGTTTGATTCTGGATCGAATGGATAGCCAGTGTAGGGTACAGATCAGCGGGGAGGTGTGCTCTGATCGTGGTACTCTAAGTATGATCCGAGCAGCTGTGTTTTGAACTTTTTGAAGTTTCTGGAGTAGATATTGAGATGAACCAGACAGAATTGAGTTACAATAGCCCAGTCTTGAAAGTACTAATGAACACACAAGTGTTTTAGTGGCATCAACTGAAAGATATTTGCTAACTGAGGTGATGCGTCTCAGCTCAAGATATGCAGCCTTGCATATGTTCATGACATGTTGGTGCAATGGGAGAGTACTGTCCAGAGTAACACCTAGGTTTCGTACTGATTGTGTGAATTTAGTGTTGGCGTTGCTGATATTTATTGTTTGAGGTAAAGGATGTGAAGGAGAAAGTCTTTGTCTTGTGATCAGAATGACCTCAGTTTAATCATCATTCATCTGCAGCTTGTTACATGTCATCCATGATTTCACATCAGGAATGTACCTCTCTACACCTTGGATGGTAGCATCAACTTCAGTTGGTTGGCTAGATTTGTATATTTGGGTGTCATCAGCGTACAATTGGTGAGACACTGGATGATGATCTATGACACTTGAGAGCGACTGAGTGTACAGAATGAAGAGAACAGGTCCAAGAACAGACCCCTGTGGAACACCACAACATAGATCAACTGGGCTGGAGTGTATTCCATTTGCAGATATAATTTGTGTCCTGTTGACCAAGTAGGACTTGAACCACAGTAAGGCTGTATCATGAATGACAAATACATGCTGGAGACGGTGAAGTAATATATCATGGTCTATTGTGTCAAATGCTGCAGACAAATCAATGAGGGTGAGGAATGTAATCTTTCTGCTATCCAACGCAGAGAGAATGTCATTAACTACTTAGAAGAGTAGTTTCAGTACTGTGGCAAGGGCGATGTGCAGATTGTACATTGCTTAAAAGACTGTTTGAATTTAGATGAGATACAAGCTGGGATAGAACAACATTTTCTAAGACTGATTTTTTTATATGAATGGGAGATAAGAAACTGGGCGGTAGTTCTTTAAATCGTTATGGTCTAGTGTTGGTTTCTTCAGCTGAGGCTTTACAATGGCAGTTCTGAAAAATGATGGGAATTCCCCGGATGAGAGAGAGGTATTAATAACATCAGTTAGTGAAGGCAATACTGGATCTAAGCACTCAAGCAGCAGTGATGTTGGAATTGGATCAAGTTCACATGACTTTGGTGCACTCTTCATCACGATTGTATGTACGAAATCCATAGAGACAGGTTCAAATGCTGCTAATGGTTGCCGCTCAAATTCTGTTTCCCAACTGTATGGTGACGACGAGTCAATTGAAATTGTGGTGTCAAGCTTATCTCTAATGGTTTGTACTTTGTCACGGAAAAAATTTGCAAACATGTCCGGAAGGTCGACTATAGAGAAGGTAGTTGGAAGTGGTGTAGATTTGTTCCTTGACATTAACTTGTTAGTAATCTCGAAGAGCTCTTTGCAGCTGGAACTTTCCATGATCTTAGTAGTGTAGTGGGCTGATTTCGCTGCATGGACTATATTTGTGATATTCTTTTTAGCTGCGTCATATATTTGCTTATGAATAGTGAGTCTGGTGGAAAGCCAAAGCCTCTCAGCTTTACGGCGGTCTCTTTTAGCAGTGCGAAGCTGATCCCTAACACTGCTATACCATGGAGAACACTTTTGAATTGATATTCTGCACTTGGTAGCTGGGGCATGTTTGTCAAGCAATGAACACAGGCAGTTATCGAGTTGTTCTGCTGTAGGAGGTAAGCAAGTTATTAGGTTAGCTTGGAAGTCATGCATATTTTTGGTTCTATTTATCATACGAAAATTTCTCTTAGTAGCAGATAAAGGTGGAGGGTTAGGGACTGATACGTCAAGATGGCATATAATGCAGAGGTGATCAGATGCAAGGTCACGGGATACCAGGGAGGACCGTAGAATATTATCATCAGGTCTATGAAGAATCCAGTCTAAAATGTGACCATGTTTATGGGTGGGTTGGTTAACGGACTGTTTGAGGTTGAAAACATTAATGGAATCTATGACATTGATGTATTTGGGTTTCCGGGACAGTCAAAGTGAAAGTTGAAATCTCCAAGAATAATCAGGTTGCCACCTATAGAATTTACCTAGTCCAGGAAATTCGGAAACTGCTCCAAAAAGAGAGAGAGCCAGCCAGCTTGTTTTTTCTACTAGGCAGAAAAAATGGACTGACCTTTCCTCCATTGTGAGTGTGGTTGGTACTAGTTCAAACGATGTGTGGTCGAAATTGAATGTTGTGGTGTGGTTAAGACGTTTGATCATGGAGTTCTTTTGTGATGACAGCAATTCCACTTCCGCGAGAATTACGGGGAAACGACTTGATGGAGTAACCAGTTGGTGTTGGATCCGCACACTTGGGCTCATCGCCTTATGTTTTTAGCCATGTTTCTGTCAGGAAAAAGACGTCAATATTCTGGTCGTTCATAAAATTAACTATTTCTGTGCTCTTTTCCGGTGGTCCTACTGACTGGGCACTGAATAATGCAATACGCAGAGGTATCTCTTGGATAGTTGACACAAAGGTTGACGAATTGAATTAGGTTATCTAAATTAACGGTCTAATTTTTTTTTAAATTGTTGAGCCGAAATAAGGGAGATAACTGGAATTCTTCTTCCTGTTCTACACCGGCCAGCTTTGAAACAACGTTTCTTTTTTCGCTTCTGTTTACATTTAGGTAATGATGAATGTAGTCCCAGTTCGTTTAGTCTAGTACACAATGTAGTGTGGAGACCCAATGAGTGATCATTTAAAACAATTAATGAGGATCCATCATGGCATAAACGGGTTGACTAGCGAGTATCACGTGATAGCGGTTTGTTCAAAAAAAGAGTGTGTGGGTGTGTGATTTGGATTTCTAACGAAGCTCAACAATGTTTCAGTCATATCGCTATCATGTATGCACTGTGACAGTTGATAGTGATGTTGAACACTGGGGCATCCTGCCGCAGACATTCAGCATCATGTCCCACCCAGTCACATTATCCTGACACCAGGCCGACCAGTCATAACACTAACCTCTTAATGCTGAGAGTCTTGCGAGGCAGCTGTTAGTACCATTTTTATAAGCATTTGGTATGACTCGGTCGGGGTTCGAACCTGCGACCTCCCTCATCCACTCTAACCACTAGGCCACTGGAGCCGTCTTCCTCGATGTAAAGAAAACTCTAAATAACGTATTTAACTTGTAAAACAACAAGAAGTTTATTTAGACGATATATTAAGGGAAAAAGGATATTGCATAAATCCACGTTTTAACACTAAATACCCGTGATAAGTGGCAAAAATAGCTGAAAAAGGCAAATGTTATGATGAATCAAATCTAAAAGCATAACATTAATATACCATTAGTCACGTGCAATTATAAAATGCGCGCTATGTAAACATGCAAATTAAAAAATATAATTAGTGTTTCATATGCAACTTAAAGGCTGGTGAATATATGTGCTCAATACCTCATAAGAAAAATTAAAGGATAGAAGCCATATTTTAATTAGATCATCCTCTTCTTTTTCTATTGATGGTTTTCTTTCAACAACTTTTTTACTTGTTTATCCAGTGCTCTTGTTTGTAAGTGTTATGCTACCAGTGCCCAGTGCTACACTCGAAATTCAATTGCTACGTACTGATTTGATTATTTACCTATTTACTTATACATATAGTGCTTTATATAGGTCAAATATTTTTCCTGCAGGAAGGAATACTCCACGTGTACATTCAAAATGGAATCCATAACAAACTTCATGATTACGTAAATCAGAAAACAGTTTTATAAGTAATTACTGAGTAAAATAGAAGCTTTGTTATCTGTTACTACTGGTCTCTCCTCCGGACTTATCAAGTACTGCTATTTCCTCTTGTCACTTTCATTTAACAGCCGGCCTACATGTCACCTGCGCGTGCAAATGATATGTCAACCTTATTTCTTACAAAACCAAGGACTTTATAAAGAGTATAAAGACGATCGTGGTACTTCTGTGTACCAAAACCAATTTTATTATTGTACCCGCACGCGCTTGCGTTTGTATTTACAACAGTGTTTTAATATCTGAATAGTCTATTAATATATCAATAATATGATTACCTTGCAAATATTTCTACATATGGAAAGTCATGTTCCTCATCTAACTTAAGTGAAAGGATTTAAACTTTTCCCATGATTAAGAATAATTGCCAACAAATAAGCTTTCAGTTTTGAATGAATTTTTCAAAACAAAATACTAATTTAACTGATGAAGCAGCACGTGACGACTTGTAAATTGTATGCGTTATTGTATGCTTGTGTTTGCTCTCGATTTTTGGTAGATTTGTGTGTGTACATATTTTATATATATATATGCTATTTTTATTCAGCTAAAGCAGGAGTATAATGAAGATCTATCCCAAAAAGTGTATTAGACCAATCAGTCAATCAATCAATCAGTACTCTATAACAATTTAATCCACTAAGATTGGATATCTTGATTTCGCTCGGAAATTTAAAATTATCGTCCATAACGCATAACACAATCAGTCTATAAGCATCTGTGCCAACCTGGTGTTAAAGCGAATTACAACCTAATTTCATCAAAATAAAGTCAAGCATATGGAAAGCGACTAGAACCTGAATCTTGAGACAACAAAAGATATTGAAGGGAAAAAAATCCGGTGTAAAATAACTCATCTATCTCTCCAAATTGCCTGTCAGCTGTTTACCGACACGTTATCTAATAGAGTAATATTAACAACACATTTAACATTACTGAATATTATTACATGTGAGGAAATATCTGACAATTTTCATCCCTGACTATACTCTGACCGGCTGATACAAGTCAGTTACCCCCTTCCCTTCACACACACAAACACACAAACAAACACACACACACACACACACACACACACACACACACACACACACACACACAGAAGAGTTATGAGTCGGCATTGTATTTTCATGCATATCGCGTACGGAGATGGGATATTTAAATACCGTACCACCCTTAAAGCTACGCGAGCAATTCAAGCAAGAGGCGAAACAAAATATAACAGTTTACTCCCACCCCCACGCAAAAAAAGGAATTAGAAATAATCCGCAAAATATAAACGTACACTTTTCAATTATATAATTGAATCATTATCAATCCAAGTATCCCCACCCCTTACCATGGATCCACACTCAAAAGATTCAGCAAATGTGTAAGACCATTACAAAAACTGACCTTTTCGCGCTGCAATCCACCCCCCATTTTCACAAACAAAGCATTATACTTGATGCGTCCGTGGGCATATACTGTACAGAATTCTCGGTATAAAGACCTAACATTCCATAATGCTGGAGTATTGTGAAATAAACACATATAACATGCAAACTGGTCAATATTTATCCCTTGGCCAAAAATCTATGAATAATTGAACCGTTTCATCTTTCTGATATATTCAGCAGATGAGTCACCAGACAATTATATAATTTTCATTGCTTGCAAAATTACAAGAACGAAGGCTATTTCATGTTACATACCAGGAATAAAACAAATTTTAATAATAATAATAATAATAATAATAATAATAATAACGGGGAGCGTCTAATCTTTAGAAGCTCTAAGCGCTTTGCAACATTAGACAACCCCTATAAGATAAAAAAAACCCATAATGATATGATTACAAAAACAAACACCATGAAATTAGAAATTATAAAAAAAAACATGCTGAGAATATTTAAGGTACGAAACATTATTAGGTCTTCAAGTTTGTTCTTGCAGTCGAAATAAGTGAGTTTTGAGAGCACTCTTGAATGGGATCTCTGTGTCTTTGTGTCTAAGGTCAGTGGGCAATTCATTCAACGTTGCTTGGCCCTGGTATGCAAAAGAACGCTGTCCATATGACTTTGTTTTCATAGTGGGAATAATGAGTATACGATTGTCAGAAGAGGAGCATAAGTATCTTGCTGATGTGTACACATGGGTGAGGTCGGACAGGTATGTTTGACTAGAGTCCGACAGTGAAACGTAGCACAGAGAACAAATTTTGTGTTTGATTCTGGATCAAATGGATAGCCAGTGTAGGGTACAGAACAGCGGGGAGGTATGCTCTGATCGTGGTACTCCAAGTATGATCCGAGCAGCTGTGTTTTGAACTTTCATATATTCAAACATTTTATATAATATTACCCAAAATAAAGTTGAATATATTGAGTTAAATATATTTTCATTAAAATTATAATATGAATGTAAGACTGAACCAATACTTTTAATGAATCTTTATTTACTGACTATAAATAAGCAAAGAACAAACAAACAAAGAGATAAATAACTAAATAAATAAATAAATAAATAAATAAATAAATAAATAACAGCAACTGTAACACAACCTAAAATAGATCAAGATCATGGTTTGTCTAACTGAAACCGCTGGTTTCTTTAACAACCAGATTGGGATACTAGTGGTATCGCTCCATTTTCAAAGAAATCATTGTCTCAATATCTGACAACATCTATCAGGAATTACATTGCTCTGTGTAGAATTAATAGATCTATCTGGAATTACATTGATCTATGAAGAATTACAACATATATCTGGAATTATATCGATCTACGTAGAATTACATATCATGGATTACATTGATCAGTGTAGAATTACATAGATCTATCTGGAACTAGATTGATCTATGTAGAATTACACAGATCTATCTGGAATTACATTGATATATGCAGAATTACATAGATCTATCTGGAATTACATTGATATATGTAGAATTGCATAGATCTATCTGGGATTACATTGATATATGTAGAATTACATAGATCTATCTGGAATTACATTGATATATGCAGAATTACATAGATCTATCTGGAATTACATTGATATATGTAGAATTGCATAGATCTATCTGGGATTACATTGATATATGTAGAATTACATAGATCTATCTGGAATTACATTGATATATGCAGAATTACATAGATCTATCTGGAATTACATTGATATATGTAGAATTGCATAGATCTATCTGGGATTACATTGATATATGTAGAATTGCATAGATCTATCTGGGATTACATTGATATATGTAGAATTGCATAGATCTATCTGGGATTACATTGATCAATGTAGAATTACATAGATCTATCTTGAATTACATTGATCTATGCAGAATTACATATATCTATCTGCAATTACATTGATCTATGTAGAATTATACAGATCTATCAGGAATTACATTGATCTATCTGGAATTACATATATCTATCTGGAATTACATTGATCTATGTAGAATTACATATATCTATCTGTAATTACATTGATCTATGTAGAATTACATATATCTATCTGGAATTACATTGATCTATGTAGAATTATACAGATCTATCAGGAATTACATAGATCTAACTGGATTTAATAAGAAGCCAGTACTTTAAAGTGTATGTAACATAACGCATATATACACTAATTACACCGAAATAGGGACTAATTACACAGATAATCACAATACTGCAACCAAACGAACCTCTCCTTTACTAATATTTCTCAGATACGTCATAAGTCTAATTTAACAGAGCCTAACATATATATACTTGCTGCCTTGGTGAATGAAAATGTAATTACAAAACAAAATATATAAACAGAATAGAATGTATATCAATGCATCTAAAACGAAATACATGACAAACTGGAAAAGGCAGGGCCTATCACATGAAATGAAGATATGACTCAAAATGGATCAGACCCCTCAAAAGTTATATAACAAAAACCTCTTGTTGTCTACATGGATTAACGCATCAGCTGAAATTCAAATATCGATCACCTGTATGCAATGGTCGTCAAAAGCATTACTCTCCAAAATTACTGTCGAAATTTCTACCTCGTTACCACTCTATCGTCATAAATTATATAGAAAAAAGCAAAACCAACAGTCTAAGAAAATCAAGAAAATATCTTATTTCCCTAAAATTCAAACTAAAAATTATTGTGAATGAAATCCCAAATAATCTTAATGTTCCATCAAAAGTCCAAAAGTACAGAATATTCCAAATGAATTCCAATAATCCTGAATGTCCAGATGTACCAAGAGTCTTGAATGTCTTGATGTACCACACTGATATAATCCAGAATGTCTTTTAATGGGTTTTCAATAATCATAAAGTAGTGTTTTACTCCACAAAGTCAATGAGCACTTTGTAATTCAAATTAATAAGTTAAACAAAAAAGTCCTCTGAAATTATATTTAAACACAACCACAAACTCGGATAACAGATTCCCAAAGACTGATATTAAACAGGAATAGTATTTAGCCAATCTTATATATATATATATATAATTTCACGTAATATAATTTCCTAGGGGTTAAAACAGCTTTTGAACTCACATTTAAGTAAACATTTTCTTTACTTCTAAGAAATCAGGTAGGCTTTACCATTAATCACGGACAAAAATTAAGCGCACAATCTAGATATACATAGCAACCTACCCAGACTATCGAGGTCTGTTTTGCTGGATAGGAAACACCACTGATAGACTACGGTTGTACTATATGCGGAAACACATCAAATTATAATTTACCTAGAATTGATAAACTCAAGAATAGAATAGACTGCTGTTCCTAAACATTATTAGTGCTTATAACTGTGAATTGAAAAGTCATATGTGTGTTTTGTTATTCACATCTCTGACCGACTCCTGGCATGTTGAAATGTGCATACATGTGTAGTCTATGTTATTGTATGCATTTGTCGCCCACTAGATTGTACTTCCAGGACCAAGTGGCGGTTGTGTCTTTCATGACTAAATGTGTTATACTTGCTAAATAAAATAAACTTTATCGCTCATACTTGAAGGTAATTAATATCAAACCTAGAGTGATAATTTATAATTAGTCGATCTCATTGCGCCCCAAAAATAATGATGATTCTTTCGTTTAAATATATGGAGTAATCGTACAGATGAAACCTTATTTTGTCAATTATAAATTAACTTAACGGACAACGGAATCATGAACTAACGCTCTGGATATAGAGTGAAATGATGGATATGCGAATTGCGTTTTACCGGAACTGTCGAGTTTGACGAATTGTTTGCGGATAGAGCCCGCATATGCAATATCTTGAATTCAGAAAATAAATCTTTTACGCCAGGAGATTTCAAAACAGATGGATTCCCAAAAATTAGATCTGTTACAAAATGGTAGTCATCGATTTTTACTCAGTCTCTATCTGTCATGGGCGCCCGGGGGAGGGAGGGAGGCAGTTGTCTCATCCCCCAGTGTTTTTAAAAACTCCATTGTACAGTATATATATAATATCGATCGATCGATCGATCGATCTATCGATCTATCTATCTATCTCCCTTAATGTTGCCACCACCACCCTTCGCCTGGGTATATAGTCCCCCACCCGGAAACATTCGTGCGGACGCCAATACTCTAGGTATGTCTCCGCTCATGTCTGAGGTACCATAATCGGTTTGATATTTCATTTTATTATAGATTTATCATTCACCTTGTAGTTTTTATCACTGATGCTTGCTATCTAATTAGAGCACATTTTTTGCTTATTTCCTCTCTGCCGCTATAAAACCAAAGAACTGTCACAAGTATTACAGTCACGATTGGAATTGTAACCAAATTTTAAGAAGCCTCGTTAATTTGGATCGCTTTCGTCGTTTTGGTTCTCCGTAAGAGAAACACGTAATTACGAGGATAATCCTATCTTTGATTATTTGGATAAAATGTTGCTGTTCTGACATCACAAAATAAAAATTTAGTTTATTCATTTTAAAACCATTTTTCAATTATTTCTCCTTTCTTTTTTTCGTATTTAACTCTTATTTAAAGATTACAAATGTTATTCAAGCATGCAGTAATAAAAGGTTTTTCCTCAGCTTTTGTATTTAGTGTTTCATTAAATGATGTTATTTCTTCCACTGGAGTGGAGCTCGATTATCTGAAAACGTTGGGAAGCTGTTCTATAATTGCACCGTCACCAATTTGTGTGGGAATAAGGCGAACTTAAATTAATATACTCTTTTTCGAGAGTTAAGTTTTGGGACACGCACTCTAAAAACCCCGACATACTTTACTTTCTACACCGCAACTGAATTGAACCATTCTTATGGCATAATGAATACCTATATATTGCGCAACTCTTGGTGTATGACTGTATCTGTATTATGTGTACCTTTTGCTCATGACTGTAAATTGTAGTGATTGTCTATAAAGACTTTATTACATAGCTATTTTTTTTTTACATGGGTATAGATTATATAATAGGATATTACAGTAACTGTAGATTGCAGAGGATCCATAAATAGATGTTGTCCAGTTTCTAATAATAAAACATGTTGACAAGTTTGGGGTAGTTTTTCATTGATTTGCTGGGTCGGGTAGGTTCTTAGAAGAATTAAATTATTTCTGTTTCAATGGGTTAGGTCACGTGAACAGGTATTGCGAAATACTATATTGATTAGCAAGAGCTGTAACATGGGGTATATTGCGACATATAGTCGTAATAAATTATTGAAGGTGTATATAAGGAGAGAACGGAGCAATCAAGTTCATTTCTGCCTTGGATTTATTCCTGTTTCGGATTCTTGTTCATATCAGTCTGCAAATGTGTTTAATGTTGTGTTTAGATAATTTGAGGAGACATTTGTAGGATTATTCACTAGAATTACAAAGTGTTCATTGGACTAGAAAATCATTCTGGGACTACTGTTAATTATTCTAAGGACGTCTGGACAATGCCACTGATTCGAGAATCTGAAATTCATTCAGAACATTCAACTCTTTTGGACCTGAATAGCACGTTTTATAATTATGTTAGATTCAATTTATACTACTATAATTTCCTCTTACATTTTCATTTTATACCTCTGATAATTAAATTATTTGTTAACTTTTATCAAACTTGTTGCTTTTGCTACATTGTGTTAGTTTATAACTTTAAAATCGTAACAACATGACAAGTCGTTATACATGTAGGTAATCCACACAAATGTCAACTTGCTTTAAATCTCAAAACCCAACATTTTTATACCGCCTGTACCCTAGTATTGGACAACACTATTTTTGTATTCTACATGCAAGTCCGTAACGATTGGAACGTTCTTATTACTCTAGAATGAGTAGTTATTGTGTTTATGTTTTAAAGAGCTTGCAGCATAGGACAAACTCTCTCGTTAATCGAATAAGCCACCTGATTCATTTATGTATTCAAATGTGTATTCTTCATATAAAAATTAACTGGTTCACTTTAACACTAAACTATAGCTGTACATAAATAATGCAGATTTATTATTAAAATTATAAAAAAAATATTATCATTTATGTATTAATCTTTTTCCTTTTGCAAATATTAATAAAATAATAATAAAAGCTGAATCAATATCTTTGACTTTCGAATGTATTGACTCATGACAGACAATACATCAGGTCCGTATGTATTGACTCATGACAGACACAATACATCAGGTCCGTATGTACTGACTCATGACAGACACAATACATCAGGTCCGTATGTATTGACTCATGACAGACACAATACATCAGGTCCGTATGTACTGACTCATGACAGACACAATACGTCGACAATGCAGCATCAAGTCCGTATGTATTGACTCATGACAGACACAATACATCAGGTCCGTATGTATTGACTCATGACAGACACAATACATCAGGTCCGTATGTACTGACTCATGACAGACACAATACATCAGGTCCGTATGTATTGACTCATGACAGACACAATACGTCGACAGTGCAGCATCAAGTCCGTATGCATTGACTCATGACAGACACAATACGTCGACAATGCAGCATCAAGTCCGTATGTATTGACTCATGACAGACACAATACGTCGACAATACAGCATCAAGTCCGTATGTATGAATTCATGACAGACACAATACATCGACAATGCAGCATCAGGTCCGTATGTAGTGACTCATGACAGACACAATACGTCGACAATGCAGCATCAAGTCCGTATGACAAACAAATGTGTTTCTGAACTTTCTTGTCGGCCGACCGACCCTGTTTCTCATGCCGACTCTAGCATTCTTTTCTCACCCACCCCCACAGTATATATACTGTTAAAAAACGACCTGCCTAACCTAAGTTTAAAGGCAGTGAAATAGGAAACACTTATTTGCCTTATTATAAATTTATGACAATGTGATCGTATCGAAGTGACTTATCAGCTTTATTAAACAAACATAGCTTCTAGCGAAATCGTAATTCTGTAAAATTAGTTTTTCCTAATGATATAACAGCTGATACAAGAGCTATTGACTGGATTTACTTGCTACATTTGCTAATGGGTTGTTTAAAACAATATCGACTGAGCCGAGGACATTTTGACTATTATTGTCCATTTAAAAATAGGAAATAGCCTATAAGCAAGCAGGTATTAACTTTTGCCACGCTAATGAATAGTAGATTGAGGTTCAATAATTAATTATATCAAACGCTTTGTGTTGTACATAAATCCACCTACTGTTATCGTTCAATAAACTCCCTATTCTCGAACATTAGTGAGTGTTGTGAATTACTTCATACGAATTGCTACCTATAAATTTGACGGAATCTTGACGATCTCCGCATGTGCGAGATTCGATAGCAAATTTAACTAGAGAGGAAGATCAGACATCGAATGAAAAAGAACCTCTCTGGTCCCGAATTTCACACTCGGGTTCAATAAAGATGCGATAATGAGTGGTTGTATACCCAAGGTTTGTGGTTTCATCTGCCTTTATCACGTTTCCTCCATAACTGTCATATATCATCGCTTAGGCAGAAACAGTACTTTGTGAAATTTGTCAGGACTTGTGTAATCGATAATAGATAGAGAAGGATTAAACAGAAAACAAAATCATAAACAAATTACACTTGACGAGGCGAAACAATCTGAATCATTATCGTAACAACTGCCATAACACAATAAACAGTCGTAGCACAATATGAAGCAAGTCCTTCAATATGAAATGGGAAAAAGACGTTAAGGCAAAAAATAAATAAAAAATAGCACTTTTATAACCAGAAAAAAGTACAGCATCTAGATGCACGTTACACAACCGAATCCATTTTGAAAGAAAAGGGTAGATGACACTAGGTCTGAGCTGAACGTGCAGAGTGCAACAGTAAATAAAACCAATATTTGAAAAATAAATTTAGTGACTTGAGTTTCTACTATGAAAAGCCATATAAGCTGTATTTTGGTGTTTTCCTATCATTGTTTCACTCGAATGCAAAGTGGAATTTAAATAGAACTTACAGTAATGCGAATTAAATTCCAAAACAGTCGAAATGTTTTAACACCAGTCTTAATGGAAAAATTTTCTAATACAATTACAGTGGTATCCAAAAACAATTCCAACGCTGAAGGTGTTGATGAGCTTGTAGTCTCGATGCACTATTGTATCAATTGCCTGAAGTGTGGCGATGCGCCAACAGTCTTTTGATGACTCACAATAATATAATCCAAGATATCATTGTCTGAACTAACTATAATTCCTAATTAATTTTTCTGACCAAGATTATTTTTGAGCACTTTGTAATACCAGAGAATAATATTTGGAATAAATAAATCCAGCCCAAATTAAATACTGAACACAACAATAAGACTGATTCATGTTTCAGATTTTATTGAGGTAATGAATATTGACCCAGATCACAATTAGCAATTTCTATCGTAATAGAAGTTTTATAGCTATATTATTTGTTTATAAACTAAAGCCAAAATCAATGTTTTTAGTCAGAAACACAGTGAACTTGATTTTGGACAAGGTCAAGTACAAAATACCATGGCCAATAATGATTTTAGAAAAACCTTTAAAAACATTACATTAAATGTACGTAACAATATATAATGATGAAAATCTTTGATGCAAGTTGTAGTTTTATATGCTAGGTTGTCAAGCGTGCAACTGACATTGGCTACTGTGTAATTTAACAAAATTGATGTAACAAGTGTGGCGAGAATTTTTTCCGGCGTTGTATGACTTCAGAAACATTTGTTCCTACAAAGTCGATATAAATTAGTTCTTTGATTTAGTTTTTTCAACCACGGGAACTTGTTGACAGCACAAAACATTTTTCTTATCTTTCTTTACCGCTCTAGTGGCCTAGTGGTTAGAGCATCCGTATCGGATGCGGGAGGTTGCGGGTTCGAACCCCGGTCGAGGCATACTAAAGACTTATACAAATGGTACTAACAGCTGCCTCGCTTGGCGCTCAACATTAAATGTTAGTGTTAGAACTGGTCGGTCTGGTGTCAGTACAATGTGACTGGGTGGGGCATTATGCTAAATATCTGCAGCATGTTGCCCCAGTGCAAGACATCACCATAAACTGCCACACTACATACATGGTAGCGATATGACTAAAGAATTGTTAAAGCTACGTTAAAAATCTAAATCACTCACACACATTCTCTTTTTTCTGGCAGTGCGGACATTGTTATAAAACAATGACAAAACTTCTTCGTTGATTTTGAAAACTTTTGCATCCTCGATATGCAAAAGTAGAAATAATAAAATGTAAATTTAGACCAGATTTTCTAGTATTTTTAGCGACACATGGTCGCCAAGCGTAGGCTATCGGTCTGTGTCTACATCATTTTCGTTATCAGCAAACAAGATGTTAATATGATAATGCAGACCTGACGTGGATGTGTTATATCATGCGTTGTTTTAGTGACAATTTGCAACAACCAAATTATGATGTAAATTTGTCTTCATGTCTGTTTAATATGGCAACACATCTCAGTCTTTAGCTGGCCCTACCGACGTAAAATACAGCACCTGGATTATTTTTTAAACAGAAATAACCCGCAGGTGAATACTTCCATAGACACCCCCCCCAAAAAAAAAAAAACAAGTTACGAAACAAAGTAATACATGATACACCTAAATGTTCAACTTTTGAACTAAATGATCGAATTCTTCAGCAGAAATTGATACATGTTTCACAGTCCTAAAGCAAATGAATATGTTGCGTCTGATCCGGAAAACAAACTTTCAGTCAAGACCACCTCATTTTGCCAAAAGTTTAACAACTGTTGAAACTGTATCAGTATTCGATTAGAAAGAAAAACCCTTTTTCAGGCTGCCTACTTATTGTTTTTAAGTTTGTGAAAATACAAGATTCTGCTCGAGAAAGGTCTAAAACAAAATCATTTCTCCAAGATCAAACTGTGTCTTCTGTTGCCAGAGACCACCTAAGTTAACCAAAGCTTAACACCACTAAATGCCAAAGAAAGACTTCACACGTAACAACAGTTCTCGTTTCTAGTTCGTTTCTATTTTTTAAACTGTAGCTAAAACCACGATTGCGTTTTGACTTTGGATATTATTTTAGATTTTGCACAGCTATGACAATTCAAATATAGGAGATCCTATAATTTGTTGTTAAAATTTCTACTGACCATCACTTTCTATTTTGCATAATATTAACATGCAAAATAGTGATGTTTTCGACCTGAAAAAAAATGAGCAAAACTAATATTTCCATTGAGACCTTCTTGTTTCAAATATATTGTATACAGTTATTGTATAGAAGTTTCAAATACGTGTAGAGAAAAAGACAGCACTTGGATGGGTATGTGATCGTCAATTCAGTTAATGTTGTGATTTCCTAAAAAGTCTATTCGATTTCTATCATCAGTATTCAACATACTGGATACGTCATCACCTTGATTTAAATATCATTATATCAAACATACTGGATACGTTGAATGTATTTTAGTAATTATCTTATCAAACATACTAGATACGTCATGACTGTATTTTAGTCATCGTTATATCAAACATACTGGATACGTCAAGACTGTATTGTAGTCATCATTATATCAAACATCCTGCATACGTCATGACTGTATTTTAGTCAACATCATATCAGACACACTGGATACGTCATGACTGTATTGTAGTCATCATTATATCAACATAGTGCATACCTAATGACTGTATTGTAGTCATCATTATATCTACATACTGCATACCTAATGACTGTATTGTATTTATCATTATATCAACATACTGGATACGTAATTACTGTATTTTAATCATCATTATATCAAACATACTGGATACGTCATGACTCTATTGTAGTCATCATTATAACACCATATTGGATACGTCATGACTGTATTGTAATCATCGTATCAAACATACTGGATACGTCATGGCTGTATTTTAGTCATCATTATATCAACATACTGGATACGTCATGACTGTATAGTAGTCATCATTATCTCAAACATACTGGATACGTCATGACTTTATTGTAGTCATCGTTATATCAAACATACTGGATACGTCATGACTGTATTGTAGTCATCATTATATCAAACGCACTGGATACGTCATGACTGTATTGTAGTCATCATTATATCAACATACTGGATACGTCATGACTGTATTGTAGTCATCGTTATATCAAACATACTGGATATGTTATAACTGTATTTTAGCCATGATCATATCAAACACACTGTATACGTCATGACTGTATTGTAGTCATCATTATATCAACATACTGGATACGTCATGACTGCATTGTAGTCATCATTATATCAACATACTGGATACGTCATGACTGTTTTGTAGTCATCATTATATCAAACACACAGGATACATGACGACTGTATTTTAGCCATCATCATATCAAACACACTGTATACGTCATGACTGTATTGTAGTCATCATTATATCAACATACTGGCTACGTCATGACTGTATTGTAGTCATCGTTATATCAAACACACTGGATACATGATGACTGTAATTTAGCCATCATCATATCAAACATGCTGGATATGTCATGACTGTATTTTAGTCATCATTATATCAAACATACTGGATTCGTCAAGACTGTATTGTAGTCATCATTGTATCAAACATACTGCATACGTCATAACTGTATTTTAGTCATCATCATATCAGACACCCTGGATACGTCATGACTGTATTGTAGTCATCATTATATCAACATAGTGCATACCTAATGACTGTATTGTAGTCATCATTATATCTACATACTGCATACCTAACGACTGTATTGTATTTATCATTATATCAACATACTGGATACGTAATCTGTATTTTAATCATCATTATATCAAACATACTGGATACGTCATGACTCTATTGTAGTCATCATTATAACAACATACTGGATACGTCATGACTGTATTGTAGTCATCATCGTATCAAACATACTGGATACGTCATGGCTGTATTTTAGTCATCATTATATCAACATACTGGATACGTCATGACTGTATAGTAGTCATCATTATCTCAAACATACTGGATACGTCATGACTTTATTGTAGTCATCGTTATATCAAACATACTGGATACGTCATGACTGTATTGTAGTCATCATTATATCAAACGCACTGGATACGTCATGACTGTATTGTAGTCATCATTATATCAACATACTGGATACGTCATGACTGTATTGTAGTCATCGTTATATCAACATACTGGATACGTCATGACTGTTTTGTAGTCATCATTATATCAAACACACAGGATACATGACGCCTGTATTTTAGCCATCATCATATCAAACACACTGTATACGTCATGACTGTATTGTAGTCATCCATATATCAACATACTGGATACGTCATGACTGTATTGTAGTCATCGTTATATCAAACACACTGGATACATGACGAATGTATTTTAGCCATCATCATATCAAACATGCTGGATATGTCATGACTGTATTTTAGTCATCATTATATCAAACATACTGGATACGTCAAGACTGTATTGTAGTCATCATTGTATCAAACATGCTGCATACGTCATAACTGTATTTTAGACATCATCATATCAGACACACTGGATACGTCATGACTGTATTGTAGTCATCATTATATCAACATAGTGCATACCTAATGACTGTATTGTAGTCATCATTATATCTACATACTGCATACATAATGACTGTATTGTATTTATCATTATATCAACATACTGGATACGTAATCTGTATTTTAATCATCATTATATCAAACATACTGGATACGTCATGACTCTATTGTAGTCATCATTATAACAACATACTGGATACGTCATGACTGTATTGTAGTCATCATCGTATCAAGCATAGATGGCGCTATACAGTTTCGCATTTTGCATAGGGTTAGGAATTTAAAGAAAAAGAATGTCCCCGGCTTTCCTCACTGGTTATACTGGCTATTTAAAAAAGACCTTGTATATCTTAGGTATAATGCAAAGAACCTTTAATTCCCTTTATTTTGGTGTATGATTGATGGGTGTACTATGGGTTATAGAGTATACAGCTTGGCCTTACTTCAAATGTGCACCTTTCAAAAAAGTGCTAGCTCTACTTGGTCATTTTCACTTCCTGAACTTCAGAGGTCAATTGTATAAAAAAGAGCCGATAACTTTTTTTACATTTTATATATTTGGTAATTCATTCATTGCACTTTCAGAAGCTGGTATTGTCTAGTCTGGCAAAATTCATTTTCCCTATTTTAATAGCTGCTATGTATAGTGTACTTTAGACTAATTCAGACTGATTTTTTAACACAAGGGAGCAGTCATTTTAGTTAGCAGTGTGCTTAAATCATGTAAAATTTCCAAAAGTACAATATCCAAAAGAAATATCATCCACATTACATTAATGTAGCATAGAGGTATGCAAACATTCTCTCCACTGTGCATGTTTTAAATGCGAACTACTTCACCTTACATACGTCACTCTCTCAAAAGTACATATTATCTGGTGAGCGCCACCATAATGGATACGACATGACTGTATTTTAGTCATCATTATATCAACATACTGGATACGTCATGACTGTATGGTAGTCATCATTATCTCAGACATACTGGATATGTTATAACTGTATTTTAGCCATGATCATATCAAACACACTGTATACGTCATGACTGTATTGTAGTCATCATTATATCAACATGCTGGATAGGTCATGACTGTATTGTAGTCATCATTATATCAAACACACTGGATACATGACGACTGTATTTTAGCCATGATCATATCAAACATACTGGATACTTCATGACTGTATTGTAGTCATCATTATATCCACATACTGGATACGTTGACTATTTAAGTCATCATTATATCAACATACTGGATACGTCATGACTGTATTGTAGTCATCATCATATCAAACATACTGGATAGTCATGCCTGTACTGTAGTCATCATTATTTCAAACATACTGGATACGTCATGACTGTACTGTAGTCATCATTATATCAAACGTACTGGATAGTCATGCCTTTACTGTAGTCATCATTATTTCAAACATACTGCATACGTCATGACTGTATTGTAGTCATCATCATATCAAACATACTGGATAGTCATGCCTGTACTGTAGTCATCATTATTTCAAACATACTGGATACGTCATGACTGTACTGTAGTCATCATTATATCAAACGTACTGGATAGTCATGCCTGTACTGTAGTCATCATTATTTCAAACATACTGCATACGTCATGACTGTATTGTAGTCATCATCATATCAAACATACTGGATAGTCATGCCTGTACTGTAGTCATCATTATTTCAAACATACTGGATACGTCATGACTGCATTGTAGTCATCATCATATCAAACATACTGGATAGTCATGCCTGTACTGTAGTCATCATTATTTCAAACATACTGCATACGTCATGACTGTATTTCAGTCACGATCATATCAAACATACCGGATACATCATGACTGTATTGTAGTCATCATTATCTCCACATACTGGATACGTTGACTATTTCAGTCATCATTATAACAAACATGCTGGATACGTCATGACTGTATTGTAGTCATCATCGTATCAAACATACTGGACAGTATTGCCTGTTCTGTAGTCACCATTATATCAAACATACTGCATACGTCATGACTGTATTTTAGTCATCATCATATCAAACACACTGGATACGTTATGACTGTATTGTAGTCATCATTATATCAACATACTGCATACATAATGACTGTATTGTAGTCATCATTATTATATGCTCATGTTCTCCTCCGCTAACTGTACATTATCAGAATCGTGCAGTATTACTCGATATTGAATCCGTGCGACAATACACATAGGATTCACGTGCATAAAGGAACTACTTTCTGCTGTAAACAAACAATGGACGCAGATGCCAGCACTTTTGATTTGTACACAAATCATGTACACTCGCGTAAGAGGCTCTTTACGTTGTGGTTGTTCAAATTTGTTTCTGAATGAACTAAAACAGATGATTCGTGGACTGCCACATACCAGCTGCTTTGGCACATTCCGCGTTGATATAATGTTACGGATTTAGGCTACCTACAGTATATAACAGACGCAAGATAAGGTCCTTACAAATAACAATCAAGTGACAAGTCATATACTCTCGTCTTTAGCTGGTGATAAGAATGGCAAAATAAAATATACTTACAGTTTTACATCCTGAATTTCCTGAAAATGTATTTTGTTAATACTGCAAATCCGAATTAGATGAGCCATGTGATAGGTTTTCAATCTGGATTACACATTTCAAAATTGTGCTGTAATTTCGAAAAGTGCAATTGCATCCTCTTTACTGCACTCAAAATGAAATAAGCATTAAATTCTATATCGTCTTTTTGATAATTGCAATTGAAAGACTTCATATTTTCCCCACATTATGATTTCAAACATTCAAGGACAGAAACAGAAACACATTTGCAGATGTCAACACGCTTCTCCCTAGCTTCTTCAATCTTGTGTATTTCATGTGGAATTGTCATATACAAATCCAGTCCATAATCACGAAATTTCCTAGAATCGAGAAAAATACCAAAATCTATTCATTCCAGATCAAATGGAAAAGTTGTTGCAAATGCACATTCATTCACAATATGACTCCAAATTTCAATTTTAACTAGACACGCCATTTTCTTTCTAATGTTACGTCGAGCGCGCGGCTAAGTTCAATTTTATCTGGGCGGAGTTATGTGCGCAGTAATAATGTTGATTTGTGTAATGATGAATATGCGCTTGTGTATTTAGTTTGGAATGCGGCATACATTAATTGACGTTGTTTCTTGTAGTGTATTTTGTTTATGTAATTAAAACTTAGGTAGAATAAAAAAAATGAGCATATAATAAAAAGATTACTACATTTGTATGGGAAAATATGAACTCGTTTTGTCGGAAGGATATACTGCACTCCCAAGGTAGTGCAGTATTTCATCCAAAAACTCGTTCATATCTTCCCATCCAAATGCAGTAACCTATAATTATATCAACATACTGCATACCTAATGACTGTATTGTAGTTATCATTATATCAACATACTGGATACGTCATGACTGTATTTTAGTCATCATTATATCAAACATATTGGATACGTCATGACTATTGTAGTCAACATTATAACAACAAACCGAATACGTCATGACTGTCTTGTAGTCATCATTACCTCAAACATACTGGATACTTTATGACTGCATTTTAGCCATCATCATATCAAACACACAGGACACGTCATGACTGTATTTTAATCATCATTATATAAACATATTGGATACATCATGACTGTATTTTAGTCATCATCATCATATCAAACATACTGGATACGTCATAACTGTATTGTAGTCATCATCATATCAAACATACTGGATACGTCATAACTATATTGTAGTCATCATTATCTCCACATACTGGACACGTTGACTGTATTTTAGTCATCATTATAACAAACATACTGGATACGTCATGACTGTATTGTAGTCATCGTTATATCAAACATACTGGATACGTCATAACTGTATTGTAGTCATCATTATAACAAACATACTGGATACGTCATGACTGTATTGTAGTCATCGTTATATCAAACATACTAGATATGTCATGACTGTATTGTAGTCATCATTATATCAAATATACTGGATACGTCATGGCTGTATTGTAGTCATCATTATATCAATATACTGCATACGTAATGACTGTATTGTAGTCATCATGATATCAACATACTGGATACGTCATGACTGTATATTATATCAAAATATTGGATACATCATGACAATTGTAGTCATCATTATATCAAACATACTGGATTTCCTAAAGTCTAATCCATTTTAGTCACCATTTTTTAAACATATTGGATACGTCATCTCTTTAATTTAATTATCATTATATCAAACATACTGGATACGTTGACTGTAGTTTAGTCATCGTTATATCAACATGCTGGATACGTCTTTACTGTATTTTAGTCATGATTATATCAACATACTGCATACGCATTGACTGCATCAACATACTGGAAATATCATGACTATTTACGTCATCATGATATCAACATGCTGGATATGTCGTCATGACTGCATTGTAGTCATCATTATATCAACATACTGGATACGTCATGACTGTATTTTAGTCATCATTATAACAAACATACTGGATACGTCATGACTTTATTGTAGTCATCGTTATATCAAACATACTAGATACTTCATGACTGTATTGTAGTCATCATTATATCAAATATACTGGATACGTCATGGCTGTATTGTAGTCATCATTAGTTCAACATACTGCATACGTAATGACTGTATTGTAGTCATCATGATATCAACATACTGGATACGTCATGACTGTATATTGTATCAAAATATTGGATACGTTATGACAACTGTAGTCATCATTATATCAAACATACTGGATTTTCTAAAGTCTAATCGATTTTAGTCAACATTTTTAAACATACTGGATACGTCATCACTTTAATTTAGTCATCGTTATATCAACATACTGCATACGCAATAACTGTATCAACATACTGGAAACATCATGACTATTTACGTCATCGTGATATCAACATGCTGGATATGTCGTCATGACTGTATTGTATTCATCATTATATCAAACACACTAGATACGTCATGACTGTATTGTAGTCATCATTATATCAACATACTGGATACGTCATGACTATATTTTAGTCATCATCATATCAGGCATACTGGATAGGTCAGGGTTGTATTTTAGTCATCAGCATACTGCATACATAATGTCTGTATCAACATACTGGAAACATCATAACTGTATTTACGACATCATGATATCAACATACTGGATACGCCGTGACTGTATCAAAAAACTGGATACGTCATGACTGTATTGTAGTCATCATTATATCAAACACACTGGATACGTCATGACTGTATTGTAGTCATCATTATATCAACATATTGGATACGTCATGAGTGTACTGTAGTCATCATCATATCAACATACTGCATACGTAATGATTGTATCAACATACTGGAAACATCATGACTATTTACGTCATCATGATATCAACATACTGGATACATCGTGACTGTGATTTATTCATCATTATATCAACATACTGGATACGTCATGACCATTTGTTTTTATCTACACACAAACTACTCTAAACGTTGTAAATATATGTTCATTAACTTAATAAGTAACATGTTTGCTGACGTAAGTAAAATTAGGAATTTATGTGCATGACTGGTGTGTGTGTGTGTGTGTGTGTGTGTGTGTGTGTGTGTGTGTGATTATGATTTTTAACGTAGCGTTAACAATTTTTCAGTTATATCGCTACAACGTCTGCAGTGTAGCAGTTTATAGTGATGTCTAGCACTGGGACATCATGCCGCAGACATGTAGAATGATGTCCCACCCGGTCACATTATCCTGACACCAGGCCGACCAGTCCTAACACTAACCTCTTAATGCTGAGCGCCAAGCGAGGTAGCTGTTAGTACCATGTTTTGTAAGTCTTTGGTATGACTCGACCGGGGTTCGAACCCACGACCTCCCGCTTCCGAGGCGGACGCTCTAACCACTAGGCCACCGGAGCGGTCCTGTGCATGACTGGTGCAAGCATACATACATACATACATACATACATACATACATACATACATACATACATACATACAATGCTTTGGACTGAATATGGGAAATCACAACTAAAAGTATGTGTTTGTAAAACACACATGTCCAAGCATACCCATTCTGACCACCAGCACCCGCCACCCAGATTGAACCTCTTGGACAAGTTCCTGGATGTAAGGATCGACCCATCGGCCGCTGTTACCTGCATGTGTGTATTTTCCCTTTTACGTTACAGCAGTGTGCAGTTTGATACTTCCCAAGTAATAGCCTTAGTCTACGAGGCGCCGTAGCGGACAAAAGCTGGTCCAGTCAGAATGCTGCAGTTGAAATATTACTATATGTTCAGACTTCCAATTTCACTTGTTGTATCAGAAATGCTTGTCCTTTAAGTTCATTTTCTAGGTCGAGATTTAAGAATTTATCTGTTGAATTAAACAGTAGTAGTTGGAAGTTATAGTTTTCCGGTATAAGTTTAAAATTGTGTCGTTTGAATTACACGGCGGTGGTTGAAATTTCAATGTCATACGTCGAGAACTCCTAACTTACGTATTGGTTCAACGGGTTTATGTTGCAAATTCCATTTCATATGTTGAGTATTTAGATTTTATATGTTGAATTACACAGCGCTGGTTGAAAATTCAATGTCCAGTATCGAGTGTTTAGATTGTATCTTCTGAATTACACGGCGGTTGTTGAAATTTTCATGTCATGATCGAGAGTTTCAATTTAACACGTTGAATCAAACTGATTGTGCTGAAAGTTACGTTTCGTATGTTGAGTTCTCATATTGTGCTTGTCAGTCTTGTTATTTTTATAAGGTGAAATGATGTTTAAGTGTTGAAAGTAACATTACACAATGTCCACTTTAACAATTCAAAACAATACTGAGTATTAAGATATATCATTCGTGTATTCAGTTATGAGGCAACATTACATTTCATGCATTTACAGTTTGAAAGTTATTTACATGTCGAGAATTACTATGAATTTCTTCGCTAGAGGTCGCCCTCGTGAACGGACCGCGCTATTTTTTAACAAGGAGGCTGCTTATCGTTGCTGTGAAATTCAACGGATCAAATCTAAATACTCGCCATATAAAATGAAACTTTCATCACAAACAGTTACATACAATGTGTGAAATAGGGATTCTCGACATAGGATATTGCATTTTCAACCACCGCTGTGTAATTCAAAATATACACTGTAAAACGTCGACATAGGAAATAGAACTTTAAACCAGCACTGTATAATTCAACATATAAAATCTAAAATCTCGATCTAGAAAATGGAACTTTAAGAACATGCAATTTGATCGAACACGTGCTATTGGATTTCTGGACATACGATATCGAAATTTCAACTGCAACTTTCTCATTGACCAGCTTTTGTCTGCTACGGCGCCTCATACTGAGTCCTAACAAATAGCACTGAAGCCAGAGTCAGTTTGCATTTATGACTTTTATTGTTTGTTGGTAACAAACCTTTGTCATACATTTCGATTATAAAACATTTTTGGGGGCGCTATATGGACTTACAGTGCTCTTGCACCGTAAAATCCATATCAAACTGACCAGCTAAATTTAGGAATTTCATATACGGTAAGCATATAGATAGATGATGATACTTTGGGGCTCTCACTTGTTTCCAAGTTATGACCCTGGGGCTTTCACTAAGGGTAAGGATAGACACATCAGCCACTATGGAATGTATATCTGAGTGTATATTTCATGTCTGAATAATTGTGTCCATGACTGTTAGTTCCATGTACATGTACAAAGATAAAATCCAAAATACACAATTGTAGTAATATCTTTTTTTGGTGAAAACTTACAACCTTTTGACCCCTCCTCAAGTCCCCAGTGGGATCGGAGCTGGAAACAAGACAGGTGCCGCACGACATCATATCATGGCTGAACTATTGCACCAGGCCTCGTCTAAAATTGTTGGACAAGATACTGTAGCAGACGAACCGACGAACAAACGGATAGGCGAAGGCGATCACAAATTCCCCGTTTGAAAAAGCGTGGTAACAATTAAGTACAGCATGCAATAGGGTTGTCGCATCGGGACACAAATCAAAATTTCTACAACATATCGAGATCGTAGATGGATGGGTGGATGGACTTACGTACGGACAGACAGACATACAGATAAATTAGTATATTATACTCATCATTTATATCTGACTTATCATTACACTCCAGTGTAATATGCCTGTGCATGTTTTAGTGTGTGTATTTAGAGGTGGTATGTGAATTAGTGTGCACAAGTATCAATGGAGAGAGAGATTATTTTTTGCCCCCACAATGTAAGCTGTTTAAAGCTTGATATGAGTTAATGGACCATGTACCTATAATTTTTACATATGTTTATATTATTTCCAATAAACTCAATTTCCGTAACCAGGTTAACATAGTATTTTTACCTGAAAATCTCTTTTACAAATATATTTCAACTTGTTCCACTCCTCGTTTCATATAGAAAGTAAGTGAAAAAATAAGATTTTAAAGCTTCAATATTATAATCATAAAATCATCTACATGAACGTAAACACTATTTAAATATTTGTTTTTTCTCTCCTCAAAACAATGCCTACCAAACGTCACGCTTAAGCCATGGAAACTTAAAAACATTAGCTGATTAAAGTGCGATCCATCATACAGTTTGTTTTCACGACAATCTAGTTGTCTCGAGGTGTCTACGTAACTGTATATGCTTTGTTCCCCAATTAAAAAATTACACTAGATATACTTGCAGTCAAATACATGCATATCCCTGCTATTCAGCATGTTCTTCTTAACAAGTTATTCTTACATGGCAAATAGCATGCATCACTCTTCCTCCACACATTTAAATCAATCAAAAATCAAATATTTTCTAAACACCTGGACATATACAACATTGTAACTCTGCTGAATTCTCTAAATTCTGATTTTTTTAAATACAATTTTTCGATAAATGTCTTCAACAAGAAGCTAGAAAGAAAGAAAAAAACGCAAAAAAATCTTTTGACGCATTTACGCCACCTACACAGTTATCTTGTACTTCAAATCCTCTAGTGGTGTTAGAGGAGCCATGACAAGCTTTGTCATGAACGGAGGGACTGAAGAAAGGACGGAGAGCTGTATAAATGGACATATGAATACAACAAAAATATCCCCGCTCTTCACTCAGTGGTAATAGGATGGTGGGGGGGGGGGAGCTTAATTCTCATAATCCCACATTTACAAACATTTTCCAAGAAGAGTCTTCATAAACAGGCTATATTAAAAAGTAAAACCTTATCTCACACCCAAACAAATCACATCATCAAGCGTGTAATATTTCACAAAATGTTCCAAGCAAATAAGCCAGAGGAAAGAATACCTTCTTATAGATATGTACCTATCACATTCCCTAAAACCCTCCCTTGTTGACAATTTTTTCAAGAAATGTACCCAAAAATGAGCCAGAAGAAAAGTGCATAAACGTACTGCACATCTCTACCAATCGTATGTGTAACCAGCAAAATATCACTGAAAACCTCAAAGCTGAGTATGAGTAGATAAACTTTTGTCATTGACGAACGGACAGATAGTCAGGAGTCAAACTGGCGCATGGGGGGGGCAATATCCAAGCTGTACACAGAATATATAATCGTATGAACAGAGAAGAGGACCAGCATTTATTTCCTATTTTAACTGTCTAATTATGTACATGGATAAAACGAAAAAAAAAACAGAACTTAAAGAAAAATCGTGTTTCGTTTTGGGCATAATGCAAAGTGTTGTTGTTACTATATATATAGTCTATACTATTTTTGGGGTTGGGCTACGTTTCTACTCAGAAATTTTTTGTTCCTTTCATGTTCCCGAGTTTGGTTTTGATCACATCCTGTTGTACAAACTGTTCTTAGCACCTTAATGCAGCAAAGATAATAGTGAAAAGCTATATTATTTTTTTTTGTTTTTGTACTTAACCAATGTAAAACTCCACATATCATCGAAATTAAACACAGTGCCATGAACATATCCCTCTATCGTCGGACGCATTATCTGTTCCCATACTATAACCCTAGCTCTTGTATCGATTACCTTGCGTCAGTTTTAATGTAGCTTTGTCTACTTCTGAGAAAAAGAAAGAAAAAATAAAACAGCACATACCTTAATGCATGCAAGCAAGTCCTATCGACAGCTCTTTCGTTACTTCTCGTCAGTTTTCACGTCTGCGTAAAAAGAAATATAAAAGAATTATAATCTTTGTAGCGCACATTACACATAACACACAAGCTTTCAGTGTATATTACACAATAATACCAAGTCATCCAGTGTACATTACACAAAAATAACACAAAGTCTTTAAGTGTATATTATACAAGAATAACACCAAGTCTTTCAGTGTAAATTACGCAAGAATAACACCAAGTCTTTAAGTGTAAATTACACAAAAATAACACCAAGTCTTTCAGTGTAAATTACACAATAATACCAAGTCTTTCAGTGTACATTACACAAAAATAACACCAAGTCTTTCAGTGTACATTACACAAGAATAACACCAAGCCTTTAAGTGAACATTATACAAGAATAACACCGAGTCTTTCAGTGTAAATTGCACAAGAATAACACCGAGTCTTTCAGTGTAAATTACACAAGAATAATACCAAGTCTTTCAGTGTAAATTACACAAGAATAACACCAAGTCTTTAAGTGTAAATTACACAAGAATAACACCAAGTCTTTAAGTGTAAATTACACAAGAATAACACCGAGTCTTTCAGTGTAAATTACACAAGAATAACACCGAGTCTTTCAGTGTACATTACACTAGAATAATACCAAGTCTTTGAGCGTACATTACACAAGAATAATACCAAGTCTTTCAGTGTAAATTACACAAGAATAACACCGAGTCTTTCAGTGTAAATTGCACAAGAATAACACCGAGTCTTTCAGTGTAAATTACACAAGAATAATACCAAGTCTTTCAGTGTAAATTACACAAGAATAACACCAAGTCTTTAAGTGTAAATTACACAAGAATAACACCAAGTCTTCAAGTGTAAATTACACAAGAATAACACCGAGTCTTTCAGTGTAAATTACACCGAGTCTTTCAGTGTAAATTACACAAGAATAACACCGAGTCTTTCAGTGTAAATTACACAAGAATAATACCAAGTCTTTCAGTGTACATTACACAAGAATAATACCAAGTCTTTCAGCGTACATTACACAAGAATAATACCAAGTCTTTCAGCGTACATTAAACAAGAATTATATAACGTTTTTCAGTGATTTCATCGCTCCATTTCCTTTGTAAAGCTCACATATTTGAGCCTGCAGTACACGACAACACGTAGTTTAGTCCAACCTCTATTGAATCAAGGAAATTACTGTGTTGATGTACAAGGAAGGATACATGCTTTCATCAACTGTCAGCTAGCCTCGTTTATCCTTATTTATTCAAACTATGTATATGAATTCAAACCCATGTGCTAACTGAGAATCGTTTGAAAGAATAATTCCAGTGTATCTTTGGTACTCTTCAAAGATGTATGCCATGACCATCTCTTTTAATTCCATATGAAAAAATATATTTTCATTTCTAAAAAATGAATGGTGGTAAAGATTCACAAATTAGATCAAAATTTGATACATATGTGGTTATTTATTTCGCTCCTTCGGCGTATTCTTGGATTTCTCCACATGAGGTCAGACTGTATAATTTGTATGCATTATTCCGTACTCATATATAAAGCTCTTTTGTTTGTTCTGTTCTGTTTCGTAGGGTTGTTGTTGTTATTAACCTAATGTCAATTCTCAGGCTGTAATGAAGTGTTTAATTACATTTAGTTTTTATATCATGTAATCTTATACGGAAGGAAATAAAGATAACGATGGAGACTAAAGCTATGGGAGAAGGATGAAACTGTGCATTATATGAAGGGCAAGACTGATTTTGTTTCATTTAATAAACATCCGTGTTGAATGGTTCAAAATCAGCTAACTAGTAACGGAAATGCAATGTGGGGCTGTGATATCGCTTTGAAGTGATGCGGAAATGCAATGTGGGGCTGTGACATCGCTTTGAAGTAATGCGGAAATGCAATGTGGGGCTGTGATATCGCTTTGAAGTGATGCGGAAATGCAATGTGGGGCTGTGATATCGCTTTGAAGTGATGCGGAAATGAAATGTGGGGCTGTGATATCGCTTTGCTGCAATATGTCAATGTACTAATGCCAAAATATTGCTTAAATCTTTATTACTGTGAGGTTTTACCAGGTCGTCGTTCATTGTCAGTTAAATAACAGACATTATAATAAGTTAAAATTTGTATCAATAGACAGATCTAGACACGCAAATGCACACTATGAAATGCTAAAATCACTTCATGAAATAAGAAGGGTTACTCGTGTAACAAAATATACATGTACACTACAATTTGGTGAGAGCTAGCTACAAGAGGGTGTAAGTGAAGGTACATTTTACATACTGTGAAAGTCATGTAAAGAATCTTCCATGTACATTAAATTTGGTGAGATCTAGTTAGATTAGGGTGTAAGTGATGGCACAGCATTTTTACATACTGTCAAAGTCATGTAAATAATCTTCCATGTACACTAAAATTTGGTGAGAGCTAGCTACACGATGGTGTAAGTGACGGTACATTTTAAACGCTGTGAAAGTCATGTAAAGAATCTTCCATGTACACTAAAATTTGGTGAGAGCAAGCTACACGAGGGTGTAAGTGACGGTATACTTTTCACGCTGTGAGTGTCATGTAAGGAACCTTCCATATACACTAAAATTTGGTGAGAGCTAGCAACACAAGGATGTAAGTGACAGTACATTTTACATGCTGTGAAAGTCATGTAAGAAATCTTCCATGTACACTAAAATTTGGTCAGATCTGGTTACATCAGGGTGCAAGTCATCGCACATTATTTTTATATACTGTGAAAGTCGTGTGAAGAATCTTCCATATACACTAAAATTTGGTGAGATCTAGCTACACGAGATTGTAAGTGACGGTACACTTTTCATGCTGTGAAAGTCATGTAAAGAATCTTCCATGTACACTAAAAGTTGGTCAGATCTGGTTACATCAGGGTGCAAGTCATCGCACATTATTTTTATATACTGTGAAAGTCGTGTGAAGAATCTTCCATATACACTAAAATTTGGTGAGAGCTACTACACGAGGTTGTAGGGGAAGGTGCATTTTACACGTTGTGAAAGTCATGTAAGGAATCTTCTATGTACACTAAAATTTGGCGAGAGCTCGCTACACGAGCTTGTAAGCGAAGGTGCATTTTTACACGCTGTGAAAGTCATGTAAGGAATCTTCTATGTACACTAAAATTTGGCGAGAGGTAGCTACACGAAGGTGTAAGCTAAGGTGCATTTTACACGCTGTGAAAGTCATGTAAAGAATATTCCATGTACACTAAAAGTTTGTGAGAGATAGCTACACGAGGGTGTAAGTGATGGCACATTATTGTTACGTACTGTAAAAGCCATGTGAAGAATCTTCCATATACACTAAAATTTGGTGAGAGCTAGCTACACGAGGTTATAAGCGAAGGTGCATTTTACACCCTGTGAAAGTCATGTAAGGAATCTTCTATGTACACTAAAATTTGGTGAGAGCTAGTTACATCATAGTGTAAGTGATGGCACATTATTGTTACGTACTGTAAAAGTCATGTAAAGAATCTTCTATGTACACTAAAATTTGGCGAGAGCTAGCTACACGACGGTGTAAGCGAAGGTGCATTTTACACGCTATGAAAGTCATGTAAAGAATACTCCATGTACACTAAAATTTTGTGAGAGCTAGCTACACGAGAGTCTAAATGATGGCACATTATTGTTACGTCCTGTAAAAGTCATGTAAAGAATCTTCTATGTACACTACAATTTCGTGAAATCTAGTTTGATTCGAGTGTAAATGATGGCACATTATTTTTACATACTGTGAGAGCTAGTTGCACGAGTGTGCAAGTGACGGTACACTTAACATGCTGTGAAAATCATGTAAAGAATCTTCCATGTACACTAAAATTTGGTGAGAGCTAGCTACAGGATGGTGTAAGTGAATGTACATTTTACACGCTGTGCAAGTCATGTAAAGAATCTTCCATGTACACTAAACTTTTGTCAGATCTGGTTACATCAGAGTGTAAGTAATGGCACATTATTTTTACATACTGTGAAAGTCATGTAAAGAATCTTCCATGTACACTAAAATTTGGTGAGATCTAGTTAGTTTATGGTGTAAGTGATGGCACATTTTTTACATACTGTGAAAGCCATGTAAAGAATCTTCCATGTACACTAAAATTTGGTGAGATCTAGTTAGTTTATGGTGTAAGTGATGGCACATTTTTTACATACTGTGAAAGCACTAAAATTTGGTGAGAGCTAACTATATGAGAGTGTAAGTGAAGGTACATTTTACACGCTGTGAAAGTCATGTAAAGAATCTTCAATGTACACTAAAATTTTGTGAGTGCTAGCTACACGAGGGTGTAAGTGACATTACATTCTACACGCTGTGAAAGTCATGTAAAGAATCTTCTATGTAGACAAAAATCTGGTGAGAGCTAGCTATACGAGGGTGTAAATGAAAGTACATTTTACGCGCTGTGAAAGTCATGTAAAGAATCTTCTATGTACACTAAAATTCATTGAGAAATAGCTACACGACGGTGTAAGTGACCGTACAATATACACGCTTTGAAAATCATGTAAAGAATCTTCCATGAACACTAAAATTTGGTGAGATCTGGTTACATCAGGGTGTAAGTGATGGCACGTTATTTTTACATACTGTGAAAGCCATGTAAAGAATCTGCCATGTACACTAAAATTTGGTGAGATCTAGTTAGTTTATGGTGTAAGTGATGGCACATTTTTTATATACTTTGAAAGCAATGTAAAGAATCTTCCATGTACACGAAAATTTGGTGAGAGCTAGCTATACGAGGGTGTAAGTGAAGGTACATTTTATATGCTGTGAAAGTCATGTACAGAATCTTCCATATACACTAAAATTTGACGAGATCTGGTTACATCAGGGTGTAGGTGATGGCATATTACTTTAACACAATGTGAAAGTCATGACAAGAATTTTCTATGTGCGTTAGAATTTCATTGGATATAGCTACATGAGCGTCTATGTGATGGTACAGTATTGTAACACACTGTAATTTTCTATGTACACTGGAATTTGGTGAGATCTAGTTACGTCAGTGTGTAAGCGATGGCACATTACTTTAACACTGTGAAAGTCATCTAAAGAATTTTAAGAATTGATGAAATCTAGTTACGTCAGGGTGTAAGTGTATTTTTACATCCTGTGAAAGACATTACAGTGCGTAGCCTTCAAAACACGCATTAAGTCACGGATGAAGAAATAAAGTTAGATCTATATAAAACTTTAAAAATATATTTAATTTTGCCAAACTATTTGGAATAAAACTTTCAGTTTAGAGTTGATCTATCTGGATTGGAATGTCCAAAGCATACTTTATCGACAGTGTTAGATGAAATAAAGAACAGTTGGAAGAGAGGCAGACTTTGTGTTATTTGATGTATTCATGTTTTGAAAGAGGAAAATCACTTTAATAGTAAAATGTCTACTCTACAAATACGTTATATCTAAACTCAATATTTTTAAATAATCATTTGAATTAATTTCAGAAATATGTTAGAAGCAATATTCCAAGAATGTATCATGCCTGTACGGCCTAATTATACCATGCATTTCGTATAAGAAAGAACTGGGAAACGTCTTTGAACGGGGGGGGGGGGGGAGGGGGAGGGGGGAGGGTCAGGATAATTTCTTTTTTCCAATAACATTGCCACAGGCAGGTATCATTATCTATATGAAGTATCTTTTTCTTTTTAAATCGAAGACTTTTTAAATAGCTTATCTGAATGCACATTTTGTTGCGCGGGGGGGGGGGGGGAGGGGGAGGTGAGGAGTTTATGTTACTGCTCAAAATGTTTTTGCCGTTGGCATGTATTTATTCTGAATGCTTGAATACTTACTTAACATCAATTACGAAATTAAAGGTAAAGCTAGATATATATTCCTCGCCTCGGGGGTACAGTAAGCCATATATGTACCCCTCTAATAAGCCATATATCTATCCCTCTATCCCAGGACACGTAACGCCATGTGTTTATCGTCAGCGACGTTAGGGAACGACTATTTCATTTTCGACAGTTAGGTTGTTTGAGGAGGGTGGTAAACAATTTACGGCAATCAAACAACCCCCAAAACAATTCTTGATATGTCTTAAGGAAAAAAGGAACCTTATTAATATCGCTATATTCGCTTAGAAATGTGTGTTATCTTGAGGCAACAAACAAAAAAAGAAATATACTGGCTCGAAAGAAAATGTCTGCCGACAGCAACTCCCCACCCTTATCCGAAAAATGAAATGATTAGTTATTTAATAATATATATATCTGCTTCATATAAAAAAACCACTTACCTTAATGCGTTTATCCCAATTAATCTAATACACAAATATTTCACTTTCTCTTGCCGGTGTTCTCAGGCTGTAAGAAACGAAGACTTCAAAATGAGTTTGATCACTGGAGTGTACATTACACTAGAATTGCAGTAAGTTTTTCAACGATTTAAAAGCTTCATTTCCTTTTGGAATCATATACCACTTTACTTAATCGAATTGCTATTTAATCTATGTAATTACTGTGAAGTTGTAGAAACGTTTATACTTTTTTAACCGGTCATTTTCGGTTGTAGCCACACTTATCCGTACGCGTGTTCCTCATTTCCTGAATTCAGGAAGCTTTCTCTCTTCTTTTAAGCACAATTAGCTCTTTCAGCTTTGTGAATTTATAGATATCAAGCACAACAAAGGTAACAAAGGAAGATACGGAATTATTTGTTTATCCATTTTTTTTATATGATTGGATGATAATAAGTTTACCGGACATATCATTATTGTATACGGTGCAGTACGGCATTGTTTGCTTGCCCGCTTTCATTTGAACTTAAATGGCTATTAATGCCAACACCTTCAGTATTATAAGTATATATATATATATAGATTGCCAGGTTGTTACCCAACATATAATGACCATACGAATTTCATTCACTAGCTGTCGCCAATATTTATGACGTACGTAGCTGATTTGCGTCATTATATTGTCCAGCTGTTACAGCTTTTCGGATCAACATACCAATCAGGGCCGTCCATCTTGTTCGTACGCATGGGGGCGGGTTTTTTTATATAACCCAAATGCATACGCTTGCATATGGGGTGGGTGGGTCTACTGATAATGTACGTACGCATAGGAAACGGGGAGGGGTGTGTGACCTCGATAATAATTTGTCTAATACGTAACCTGTTCGACTGGGTTCAGTTGGCGTTTGAATATTAGCGGACACTAGACAAACGTTTTAAAGTTACACAGCTTATTTCTTTGATGCAGCCAGACATTCAACGACGGTGGACTATCTGTTTTATTAAACACGTTAATATTATTAATCCTTGATCGATTCTGCGTTGATTAAATATATATAATTCGGAGGGGGGGGGGGTGCGTTAAGCGTACGTATGCAGGTGGGTGGGTGTGTAAAAAAGTACGCATCTGTGGGGGGGGGGGTTCAATTTTTGCCAGATATTTGCGTACGTACTAAATGGTTGGCCCCTGACATCAGGCAAAAAACAATAATAAAACAAGTTTAACAGTATTTTCTGCTGGACAAATAAATCTTAACAAAATAACAAGCAAACTGTCCTAACAATGCCCACTTTATAAGTGTTGGGAGATGGGGAAAGGAGCTTGGAAATAGATGGGATTACATATACCTCCTGGGGGCGCCCGCATAACTGTTTTTTTTTTCGGGGTGGGGGGGGTACATGAAGTGGTTATCTATTAAGTTTTACGGATGTGTGCCAAACCATAGTTACAAGAGATATGTAGGGTGGGGTAGGCGGGGAAAATATTTACTTGCTATAGACATGACAGTAAACCTTCACGGAAATTGAGCAGTCTAGTAAGAAGTTCACAAGTTAAGACAATGTGGAACGTTATGTCATTCTATCTAGGGTGTCCGAGTCGTGGGACACAGAGTCTGAACTTAAGTTTCTTCATCAATACAGGACCTTGTCTCCCACTCACGAAATCAATGAAATTAAAACTTGTTCTCCTTCCTTTCTTTTCCATCTGTCTCTCCTACATAGGACAAGATGCGGCTCTCAAAACATTAAATCAGACGTATCCATATTTTTTTAAATAGAAGTAAAGAGAAATAATTGTACAGTTTGTCAAAAGTATCGTACTATTCTACTCGTCCATTCGGGGCTCGTCTAATGTTACGGTACATCTAAAATACAAGCATGTCCTCAAACAGCCAGGTAAGTATGAATATATATATATATATATATATATATATATATATATATATATATATATATATATATATATATATATATATATATATATTGAGACCATGTAAAGTACAACGTTTTGCCAAAGAATGTTCTATATGTAACTACAGGACTTAACAAGTGTCATGCTAAGTTATAGACACAAGCATACATAGCATGAAACTTATTGGGTCCTGTGGGTGCTTTGTGTACAGCGTCCAATAAGTGTCTTAAAACGTGCAATAAGTGAAAAATTTAATTAATCTTCCCACGAAGTTAATTTGCAAAGAAGATCAGGAGCTAGGTATAGAATAATAGTAATCCATCTGAACCGTGTGAACAATTTAAAAAGAAAATTCCAAAACTTCCGTTGACGGAACTAAAATGTGTGTGTGCTATCCCAGGTTATGACGAGCATGATTTAACGATTAACTTACAAGAGTAAATAAAATCAATTTTGTTTAGAAAAGAATTTAGACATTTGCCGATCTCCCAACTGACAGAACGTTCTCAAGCCTGGACCTAGGGCAAGGCGAACGAGGCAACCGCCTTATGCTCCGCGCTGCTGGATACACAATTTTTTTTTTACTGTGGTGAGGTTGAAAAATTTTTTTTGGGTTGGGGTCCCGCTCATCTCTTGCTGCCTTGGGCCCCGCATATCCTAGGGCTGGGCCTGAACAATCTCCAACTATTTTTCGCCGATAAAGCAGCTTCGACGAGCTAATGTTTCTTACACTGTGATGCAAATGTGACTCTTAATAAAAATTTGTATATGTCTATTGTACTGCAGCAAATTAAAAAGAAATTGCAAATATCGGGTCAAAAATCTTGAGAGCATCTAAGTATTTTAAAATTTGTTTTTAAACATGCAGAACTGCTTTCGTTGTGACATTACAGCGAGCCCATTCAATCCGGTTTGTATTGGATCACACCTTTAGGTTGACATAGTCCATAAATGTCAACGTACTAACATTGACTTTTGCCGTATGTGTTTGTCTGGGTGTGTAAATAATGATCTTCAAAAAGTAACACGGATATATGACGATCCAAGCCAAGTGAATGATCGCCGCTTAAAGGTGTGTGTAGTCATTCCTAAAAACTACAACCGTAAATGAAATAGTTGATACTGAACGTATACATGACCTGCATGTTCACTATAGACATAATACATTTTAAAAATAATTTTCTTTATTCTGTTGTTGTTATTATTATTAGACGTTTAACTGTAAGGTTTCACCAGTTTATTTTCTTTTTACATTTAATTATGTATGACTTAAGTATAATCCGCAGTTTGAACAGGACTTTATTGGCTCAGACTTCAATAAACGTGAATAATGAAATGGTCAATCCTATAATGCGTCACGGAATCGCTGTTACGTCAGTGATGTTATTATGACACATCAACAACGAATATAAAGAAAATTCAAAATGGCTACTTTTAACGTCCAATGTTACATTATAGCTGATTATTCTCCGAGTGGTCAAATGCACTGCAGACTGATAACTCTTACGGACTGGTTATCACGTTTAACAACTGCAATATTGCAATCATTTTTTTAAATATATATATATTTTTTTTAACGAACTGTAAGTGAAGAAATAATTCAAGCACGGTGTATCCCTTGACAACCTCATTCTCGCGATTCGAGTCGGGCTAGCTGTCAACAATGCGCAAATCGGTCGTCTAGCACGGATGTTGCCGTGGGTGCAACTGATGTGAACGAGGTTATGGAAAGACAGAAAGAAATAATAAGAAATATCAAAGCAGTGTTGCAAATCGGTCTTCTAGCAGGGATATTGCCGTGGGAGAAACGGATGTGAACGAGTTAATGTAAAGACAGAAATAAAAATAAGAAATATTAAAAAATGCACACTTAGCTTTGAGAAATTTAATGCGAGCCCCCACCCCACCCCCGGATCATCGCTTCTTTCCAATTTCAGTTCTCGATTATAGGTTTAAGAAGTGCTACTGAGAAAGCAAATATCAACGGTCACAACATAAATCACACATGGACAAAACAGCAGTATGTATCCCGACTATAATGTTGGTGTGCCAACTGCATACCCATTAAATTCCGCCAGTGGCCCTAATAATGCCGCCTCAACTATCGACTGTGATACAAGTCTGAACCAGAATTAACTCAACATCGGCCATGTCTTCTGTATTACATCAGTGATCATGTTGCCGCCATTTATAAAAATGAAAAACAGAAAACTTCTCGCCTCTTTTACACAAGCCAATACGAGTGTGTTCCAAGAATGGGTCCGTTGTTATCGGACATCCATATGACTGTTTTAGACATCTTTTCCATTATTGCGGGTATAAATAATTATAATTTCAATTTCAATATAATTTTAAAAAATAACGAAAACTACTTAGGCCTACCTCGACGAAGCAAGCTGCCTTAGTGTTAGACATCCTAAATACATTCACCGAGAATGGCAATGTACTTCTTGGCACAGCTGCATCAATACGGTATGTACATTTTTATGTACCCTGCGAAATGTCCCACAATGATTTGATTCTATTTTTGGAACTCTTTTCAATGGCACATAGTGCTCATCGTTTACTATTAGATTCTTTGAAGTATCCTGTCACATGAAGAATTAATTTATTATAAAAAAAACGTGCACTAAAAATGTTAACGTTACTCTACATACGGACGTTCCGTATTCTCGCGGTACTAACAAGAAATGAATCACAAATAAAAGATTATTATATGCTCATTTTTTTCTCTGTTAACTTTACATCGTCAGAATCGTTCAGTATTTTACGATATTGCACGCCTTCATATTGCATTCACGTGCGTAAAGGAACTACTTTTTATTGTAAACAAACAATGGACGCAGACGCCAGCACTTTTGATTTGTAAATAAATCATGTACACTCGCGTAGTAGGCGCTTTACGTTTTGGTTGATTAAATTTGTTTCTGAATGAAGTAAAACAGATGTTTCCTTGTCTGCCACATACCGGCTGCTTTGGCCCATTCCGCGTTAACTTTTTGGATACAATGTTTCGGATTTAGGCTAGCTATACAGTAGACGCAAGAAAGGGTACTTACAAATAACACATAAGTGACAAGGCATAAACTGTGTTCTTTAGCTGGTAATAAAAATGGCCAAAAAAATATACTTATAGTTTTGCATCCTGAATTTCCTCAAAATGTACTTTCTTAGTTCTGCAAATCCGAACTGCACGAGCCATGTCATAGGTTCTCGATCTTGATTACACATGTTATTTTATTTCACTCACAAAAATGAGGCTGAAAACGGAAATTGTTATTGGTTGAACTAATATGGCTAACGATCCAAGTCAAAACATCGGTTAAGAAGGTAAACGATATTTTACGTGTATTTCTACAATGATGTGCGTGGGTACGTGAGAAAGTAGCTTCCCTTTGGTCGGTGGTTCTTTCCGAGACTTTGCCGGGTTCTTCCTCAGCCAGTTATACCGGCCCCCATATATAGCATATCTTGTGCTGAAAAATGGCGTTAAAATCCATAAAAACAACAAGAATGATATGTTGCAGTTCTGGTATTAAATAAGAGGAATATTTAATTTCTTTCACAATATAGAAGGATTATGTTTCATTTTTTTTTCAGAAGGCTGAAAAAGCGCCGGGTGTGAAGCACATAGGACTGCTCCGTTGATACATATCGGCTTATGTTGGTACCCATCCACGAAGTAGGTTACTAATATTATTACTGAAGTGTACCCCAGGACCTGATTCGGCTTTCTGTATGAGGTGTAGGAGACGACTATTTGGAAACAGTGTAAAGAGAAGTTATATGTTTGATGTTTTCAGTTCATGAATTGTTTTCTTACATATTTCCAGGAAAGGAAACATTGCTGAAAGAATTTGTTATTATTAAATAACAAACACTTCTATTGAATAAATCTAGCGTTATAATCGAACGGCACGTGGTGCAAGTATCTATTTTGAACGGAAATAGCCGATGCCGCGAGAAAAAGAGAAACGAGTATAATATTATCGAACTTCACAAGTTCCGGTGTTTTCAAAATCGATTGCTTATTTAGCGACGATGGCGCAGAGTATAATTTTATTTAGAATTCTTACTCTGCTGACATGTCATTCATAAATTCTCACCCGTAGGAAATAACATCATACAATGGATAAAGACGTCACAAGCGCATTCGTACGCGTTACGCTCAAGGATTTATACAATATTCTTCATCAAAACGTCATATCTTTTGAAAAGGTTTCTTTTGATTATAAAATAGCAATTAATAATGCATTTTTATGTATTATTTTAAACGGGGGTATGTAATTAAATAATTAGCGAGTTAATGTGTTTTGTGTCCTTTGAAGTCTTGTGGTCTTGCCCGCAGTACATGGGGTTTGCAAGCACGTTCCGTTGCACCACTCTCAGTTTACTTTAATAGACGTTCCATTTTTGAATTCATATTGTCAATTGGCTTAAATAGAACAAACCTTTTAAGTTTTGAAGCCGTCATTAAAATGTATGGAAACATTACACGAAAAATAGTTTGGTTCTTCACGTTTATTTTTCTTCCGGTTCTTCCCACCGCATATACTGATCGCAGTGTATTTGATTTCATAATACTTTATGTGTTTTTATCTGAAACATGACTTTATAGTGTTAGGTATATTTGATTTAATTATATCTGATTTAATATATATTTTTATTTCAATTTAATTGTTTGTCAGTTTTAAATTTTTAATATTTTTTACTACATGCTATTATAATGTAAATTTATTCACTAGAAATGATACCTTTTTAAGAAAATAGTTTGACTTCGACTGTTCGCTTTATACACACCAGGTGTTGATTTAGATCCTGACCTTGATTGAAAATTAGTAGCAACCACGTAAAAAAGTTCTATTTTTATTTTAAAATGTTTGGTTGTTGTCGAGGTCATGATGGGACTACGGGTTTAAAAAGTATTTTTAAAACAATTATTTTTCTATTTCTTAGAATAAAATGATTGGTTTTCGTCAGGGTCACACTGGGTGTACATGTATTTTAACAAGTACCTAATTTGTATGCGCTTCTAGAACATGACCACGTTACCCCCTGTTTATCGTTTTAGAAGACGATATAACCTCTGTTTTGTAGAGTTATTCTCAGTTGCAGCTGGGATTTCTCTTACACTGGAAGTTGTATGTTGTGCTATTTGGAGTTATTTCAAATTACTTGGATTGGAGTTATTACAAATTACTTGGATTCCAAAATGATTAATTCTTATTCCTGGAAAATACGTGTGCTCATGTGAGATTCTTAATCAAACACAGTTCTTATAAGAAATTTATTTAGATTTCCAAAACCGGAGTGACAATTCTTGTTTCTACAAGTAACTGTAGACTTCAACACTACAGGTTACAGAATACGTCATCGTCTTCCATCTTGGATTCTTCGTCTGGACTCGAACTTGAAATCGTAAGAACATTTTGTTATTAGGACTAGTACAAATTTATTATTGGATTATTCTTGGATTTTTTTTTTTGGATTTGATTCTATAAAACCGTAAGTTCATAATTTTTAATTTTTACAGAATTTTTCCAGGAGAATAAATTGTTGTATTTTTCAAAGCTTGTTGTTTTCACTCTTTTTTGTGTTAGTGTTTATTCGCGCCCAAACAAATAACATAAGAATAGTACTTTATGTTATCAAATATATGAGTTCATAGTACTCTATGTTATCTAAGATATGAGTTCATAGTACTTTATGTGTTGTTATCTTCATAGTATGTAATGTTATCTAAGATATGAGTTCATAGCATTTCGGGGCCCCGAGTGGCCGAGTGGTCTAAAGCGCTCACCGTTCCGGATCACTGCCATCTCACCTCTGTCGGCGTGGGTTCGAGTCCAAGGCTCGGTTAGCGTGGGTACGTGGGAAAGCCTGCCAGTAGCTTCTCGTGGGTCGGTGGTTCTTCCCTGGCTTTTCCAGGGTTCTTCCTCCACCAGTTATACTGGCCGCCATGTATAGCCTATCTTGTGCTGAGAAATGGCGTTAAACCCTACAGCAAACAAACAAACAAAAATCATAGTATTTCATGTTATCTAAGATATGAGTTCATAGTATTTCATGTTATGTAAGATATGAGTTCATAGTATTTCATGTTATCTAAGATATGAGTTTATTGTATTTCACGTTATCTAAGATATGACTTCATAGTACTTTATTTGTTTTTATCTGAGACATGACATTATAGTAATTTATGTGTTACCTGAGACATGACTTCACAGTACTTTGTGATGCCGAGACATGACTACATAGTACTGTATGTGTTGCATCTAAGAGCTGACTTTATAGTGTGGTTGTTGTTATAGGGTTTAACGCCATTTTCAGCACAAGATAGGCATGACGTTCAGTATAAATGGTGGAGGATGAACACGGGAAAAACCCGGAAAGAACCACCGACCAACGAGAAGATACTGGTAGGCTTTCTCACGTACCCACATTGGTCGAGCCCGAAACTCGAACCCACGCAGGCTGGGGTGAGATGGCAATGGTCCGTAATGGTGAGCGCTTTAGACCACTCGGTCACTAATTTTTGGTGATGTCTCGTAAGCCGTGGCATTATTTACGCTGGAACGTGCAGGCAGGTGATACTTGCCATATATCGCAGCAGAGGACCCATGTTCGAATCCCGACATGGAACAAATATTGATTTAATTAAATAAAATAAAAATAAAAAAAAACTTCGTAATATAACGTCTTGAGTAATTCTCCTTAGGCCCGTGCGTTGGGTAATAATATATTACTGACTTTATAGTACTCTATTGTTATGTAAGACATGACATTATAGTACTTTACATGTTTTTACGTAAGACATGACATTATAATACTTTATGTGTTTTTACGTAAGACATAACATCATAGTACTTTATGTGTTTTTGCGTAAGACATGACATTATAGTACTTTATGTGTTTTTATGTAAGACATGACATTATAGTACTTTATGTGTTTTTACGTAAGACATGACATTATAGTACTTTATGTGTTGTTAAGTTAGAATGACATTATAATATTTATGTGTTGCTATCTAAAACATGACTTTATATTACTTTATTCATTGTTTAATTAATTAAACAGCAATCTGTCAGAAATTAAATTGCCTGTAAATTGGGATTATGACCGCTCCGGTGGCCTACGTGGTTAGAGCGTGTGCCTCAGATGCGTGAGGTCAGTGTTAGGACTGGTGGACCTGCTGTCAGGATAATGTGACTGGGTGGGACATAATGCTACATGGGTTCAGTATCACCTCCTATCACTATAAACTGCCACACAGCAGACATCATAGCGATATAACATTGTTAAAGCTACGTTAAAAAAATCCAAATCACACACACGCAGTTTGGAATGTATATGCTTCATTTTAACCATTCCCATTAAAGCAAAACCTATAAAAGTGGACTCTCTGGTGCTCAGAGTGAGCAGCAAGATTCGTGTCAGGAACAACATCATCATTGGCACCTGGAATGTGAGAACACTGAGAGCAGCAGGAAAACTTGAGGAGCTTACATATGCAATGAACAGATACCGCTGGAACATCCTAGGACTCTGTGAGATACGATGGAAGAACATTGGAGAAACAACTACTTAGGAAGGACACACACTACTTCAGTGGCAGAGAAGGGATGTCGGCCAGTCTCCAGCCGGCTCATCACCATCCGCCTCAGGGCAACTTCATTCAACATCACCATAATACAGGCATACACCCCACCATCAGACTATCATGACGCGGATGTGGGAGACTTCTACGACCAGCTACAAGATGTTATGGATAAAACACCGAAAAAAGACATTCTAGTTGTGGAAGGCGATTTGAATGCCAGGATAGGCGAGGACACTTGCATGAGCTGGAAAGGAACATGTGGGCGCTGATGCAAGGCACAGACTAACGAGAGAGGACTGATGCTCCTGAAATTCGCTAGTTACAACGACCTTATCCTGGCAAACACCTTCGGCCAATACAAAGTATCCAGAAGATGGACATGACACAGCCCAAGCGGAGACCGACTACATCATGGTGAAGAGGCGCGTACAGTCAAGTATAAACATCGCCACGACTAGAAACTTTCCTGAAGCGGACATATTAAGTGACTACGATATGGTGATGATGACCTTCATGTTACATCTAAAGAAGGTCAAGAAATATAGCCACACAAGAATAAAATTTGATCTCGAGAAATTGAAGGATCCTGAAGTAGCAAAAGCCTTCAGGGCAATGATTGGTGGGCAATTTGCAGCGCTCACCATCCTCGATGCTGACAGTACCGACATGGCCACGTTGATCACCACCTTCAATATAGCAACGACCGAAACAGCCAGCAAGATCCTTGGTAAACATCGCCCAGTTAAGAAGCCCTGGGTTACAGCTAAGGTCCTGAACCTGTGTGACAAGAGGAGGGAACTGAAGAAGAAAAAGAACAATAGAGAAGAGTCAGAGCAGTACGTGAAGAAGTAGAAGCCGCAGTGAGATCGCTGCATAAGACGAAGTCAACAGGAGTGGACAACATCCCAGCAGAACTGATTCAAGATGGGGGAGAAACAATGATTAGCTCCCTCATAAACATATGCACCAAGATCAGGCAAACAGGAGTATGGCCATCGCCGTGGACCCAATCACTGATCATCACCCTCCCCAAGAAAGGCAACTTGCAACAGTGTCAAAACCGCCGTACAATCAGTCTTATAAGCCATCCAAGCTAAGTCATGTTAATGATACTGCTACACAGACTAAAGTCACAGGCTGAAAAGATTATTGCCGATGAGCAGGCAGGTTTCGGAGCAGGGCGCAGCACAACCGAGCAGCTCTTCAACCCCAGGATATTGTGTGAGAAGTAACTCCAAAACCAGCAAGATCTGTACCACGTCTTCGTGGATTTCAAGAAGGCATTTGACAGAGTAGGGCATGCAGCCTTGTGGGCGACCATGAGACTGTACAACATCAATGCCAACCTCATCACAGCAACAGAGCACCTCTTTGACAAAGCCACCAGTGCAGTATACTTCAACGTCTGCATAGGATACTGGTTCAGAACGACAGTCGGAGTCAGACAAGGCTGTATGCTCTCCCACACTATTCAACATCTTTCTGGAAAGAATCATGGCAGACGCGCTTGAAAAGCATGAAGGGACGGTCAGCATCGGAGGCAGAACAATCACCAATTTAAGTTTTGCCGACGACATTGATGGATTAGCAGGAAATGAACAAGAATTAGCTAGCTTAGTAGAGAGCCTCGTCAAAACCTCTGCAGCCTACGGCATGGAAATCAGTGCAGAGAAGACCAAAAATGATGTCCAATAACAAGGGCATCAGCACTGACATCAGGGTCCAAGGTACAAAGCTAGAAACAGTCCACAGCTTCAAGTATTTGGGGGTAAGTGTGACACATGAAGGATCGAAGCCTGAAGTACTCTCCAGGATTTCACAGACAACAGCAGCGCTGACAAAACTGAAGCCCATCTGGAGCGACAAGAACATCGCACTCAGTTTGAAGGTCAGACTGACGCACTCACTTGTGATCTTCATATTTCTGTACGCCTGCGAATCATGGACCGTAACAGCTGAGTGAGAGAAAAGGATACAGGCCACATAGATGAGATGTTTCCAAAAGATCCTATTTGTCACATTCTTATATTACGTGTTTAGGCTCGAATAAACAGTAACACAAGAAACAGCGTAAACAACAAGCTTTGAAAACTATAATAATTTATTTCCCTGGAAAAATTCTGTAAAAATGAAAAAATATGAACTTACGGTTTAAAGATTAAAATCCAAAAATAATGCAAGTACAATCCAAGATTTTTAAATATAAATCCTAATAATAAAATGTTCTAGTGATTTCAAGTTTGAGTCCTGACGAAGAATCCAAGATGGAAGACGATGACGTATGATGTAACCTGTAGTGTGTTGAAATCTACAGTTCCTGGTGGAAACAAGAAATATCACTCCGGTTTTGGAAATCCGAACACATTTTCATAAGAGATGTCTTTGTTCAAGAATTTCATATGAGTGTACATATTTTCCAGAGAAAAATAAAGAATTGATCCTTTTGAATCCAAATAATTTGAAATAACTCCAAACGGCACAACAGTCACTTTCTAGTGTAAAGAAAAAAGCCCAACTAACTGAGAATAAGCCCAACTAACTGAGAATATTTCTCTAAAACACATATTATACAGTATTCTAAAACGCAGTTTCGAAAATTCCCAAGTTGCGAAATCAAAAGGGGGGTCACGTGATCATGTTTATATCACATACGCATGACATGACCCTGACTAAAACCAATAATTTTACTCAAAGAAATTAAACAAAAATTGTTTACTCTTAAATTATGTAGTCCCATCATGACCTCGACAACAACCAATCATTTTTTAAATAAAAATAGAACTTATTTACGTGGCTGCTACTAATTTTGAATCAAGATCAGGATCTAGGTCAAAATTTGGTTGTTTACGAAAACGAACAATCAAGGTGACACTATTTTCTGGAAAAAGTATGAGTTCCACTAACAGAACTACATTATTTTGACATGTAATGAAATTTTAAAAAATAAAAAGATTTTAAAACTTAAAAACTATAAAATCAGATATAATTAAATCAAATATACATAACAACATACAAAGACCATGTCACCAAAGAAGAATTATGGCAAATGATAAGACAAGACCTCCTGATCACAATGATAAAACATAAACTGCAGTGGTATGGGCATGTCTCACAATCATCAGGACTTGCCAAGACAATCCTGCAAGGCACTGTACAAGAAAGAAGAAAGAGAGGCAGGCAAAGAAAGAGGTGGGAAGATAACATTCGAGAGTGGACAGGCTTGACATTGAGCAGCTCAGTGAGAAAGACGGAAAATCGAGAGGAATGGAGGAAGCTAGTTGTTCGGTCTTGTGCGGTGCCCCAGTGGTCTACCAGACTACTGCACTGATGATGATGATGATGATGATGATGATGATGATGATGGTGATGATGATGATAATGATGATACGTCTTGCATCCTACTCGCTTACGCTGGAATTACGCATCGCATCCTGCACGCTTACGCTGAATGTACGTCTTGCATTATGTACGTATAAGTTGAAAGTACGCGTTACATCCTAGCGTTCGTATGGTAAGGTTCCTTAGCAAAAATTATATTGTCATCATGCACAGAAAAGATAACTTTTTAATTTTGATCTCTACGGTTCATGACAATACGATCTAACTTCTTAATTTTGATTTCTACGGTTCATGACAATACGATCTAACTTTTTAATTTTGATCTCTACGGTTCATGACAATACGATCTAACTTTTTAATTTTGATCTCTACGGTTCATGACAATACGATCTAACTTGATACACTTACTGATACTTGACCTTGTGATTTTGTAAGAAATCGTTAAATTGGTATATATATATATATATATATATATATATATATATATATATATATATATATATATATATATATATATATATAGATAGATAGATAGATAGATAGATAGATAGATAATTTCGAACAACTGTTCCTCTATCCAGATAATTTATTCATCAGCTGTACACACGAAAGTTTCACAAGGTCGTGTTGATACACCTCCCTCCCCCTCTCACCCACAAACAGACTGTTGGCATCTAGGTATATAATGAATAGCCTTGTGCTCAATATCTTCTTTTATCTTAGCACTTTTGGAGACAAATCCGTATGATATCATGTTAAATTCTCCTTTTATTTCACTAATAATTATCAAGAACAAGATAGTCTGCTTAAAGTTCAAGTTCTACACCTGATTTATTGAAACATGTATTAAGAGCTAGTCCTGGCGCACTATAACAGCGACCAGCGTCTAGCCTTTAAATTTGTATAAAAACATAACGAATCTTGTCAAATCATAGCATCAAAGTATTCTTGAAATAACAGGATGTCTATATAAAAGTGTTGGAAGGATTAAACGTATTATCACTCCTGTGCATTCTGATAATCGTCATAGTACATATTTTAATCCTTTACACGTGAACAGCACCTTTCAATTGATGGTATAATTTTTTCTTTCAGTCTTGAAAAGCTATACATTTATTCGTGTGGGTCAATGTCCCTCCTGAAATGTTGGATTTCATGTATGTAAAATGTTTCAGTGGTTTTATTTTGAACGACTCATCACCTGTCATTTAAGACAGCTGTTCTACAGATTATTCCATGATTGTTAAGCTGTCTACTAATCTTGCTAATCCGTGTAACTCTTCTTTCTTTGTATTTTTCCTTCATAAATATGTTGGGTCCATGGTTCTTTCTAGGGTTCTTCCTCCACCATTTATCCTGGCCGCCATGTATAGCCTATCACGTACTGAAAAATGGCGCTAAACCCTACAATGACAACAACAACAACAACATAAATCTTAGTTCTCACGCACCTATTGTACGTGTGCGTCGCTCTCAGTTTGTTATTAAATATTACTCTCATTTCCGGTGGTACAACTGTCTTTACTTTATGCTCTTCCGGTGGTACAAACAATGTATGTACTTTACCCACTTCCTGTGGTCCAAATATCTGTACTTTACCTCATTCCTGTTGTCCAAATATCTGTACTTTACCTCATTCCTGTTGTCCAAATATATGTACTTTATCCCCTTCTTATGGTGCAAATATTTTAATTTTACCCCCTTATGTGATGCAAAGGTTTCACTTCACCCTTCTGAGGTACAAATGTTTGAACTTTACCCCCTTCATGTGGTACAAGTGTTTGTACTTCACCCCCTTCCTGTGGTACAAATATCTGTACTTTACCACCTCCCCAAAGCAGAAAATTTACGACTTGCTGTTTATTTAATATTTAGTCTATATACCACCGGCTTAGCAATGTCTTCTACGAACAAAATACAAATTGTATATCAGCTTAATGATGTCCCCAGTATGTATTATGAAGCTCAATGAAGTCCCCAGTATTGTTATATTTGGAGTTTTTCCTCTCTTAATATGACATCCATAGGTGATTACTGTAATCACCACATAAATGGATTTATATATCAAAGCAAACAAGATCCAAGGATGCATACTGTAGATCTGCACAATTGTAATAAGAATGAATTCAAGGTTCTGCCCAAACAAAATTGTTTATGCAAACAAAACCACTAAAAAAGGGGTGGCCAGCTTCTCTGTTCACTTGTCAAACCCGTATCCCACATACTATTTTGCAAAAGGTGTCAATGTAACTTAACACAATAGTTTTAGTGCTTCATTCGGTAACAATTTTGCAAAGTAAAAGTAACAAAACTGCGGACATACTACTTTTACCACAAGTTCTGCTGGCATATACACTGACTTGTCCATTTCTAACAACAGTGAATCAAGATCATACAATCTGTGTATACCCGTTCAACACAGTCTAAGCTCTTTTTAAAGGTATATAAATTTATTGAAGAATTCTGGGCAATACTTCTGTTTAATTTAGTTATCTCTTTAATAATCTGTGCGTAATTTTTTCTTGTGAAGAATGAGCTGAGCTGGGAAAAGTAAAGAAACGTACACGTGTTTCCTTTTCAGTTGATGGTAGGGATGAATTTACATCATCCCTCAAATATAATTTAGTCATTTCTGACTGCAGTAAGCACATTTTGAGAAATCATTGTCAAATATCTCTTTGCTAGAGATGGCAGTCTTTCCAACACCCTTTTGTGAAGAAAAAAAAACTTCAAAATAACGGTTCGATAATTACCGATGAAGCTGACAAAGCTGAATTATTAAACTATTTTTTTAAGAGAGCAAACTGTACTAGATGGAACAAATGCTAACCTTCTATACTTACGTTATATATGGATGTAAGCCCAAGTTCCATAGAACTAACGTCTGAAGAAGTATACAATATTCTCAAAAGCCTTCCACCTGGTAAGGCTACTGGTCCCGATGGTCTAAAGAACTATATTATGTGCAATGAACTCTCACTTTCCTCACTTTCTGACCGGTCTCTTAGAGAATCAACCTTTCCAGATATTATGAAAATACAATTCTTACACCTTTCCAGTCTGTTTTTATTCCGGGAGGTTCTGTCGTTAATCAGTTATATACCTCTATGATTCGTTCTGCAAAAAATAATAGATTCCAGTAATGAAAGTAGATTTGTGTTTTGCGTCAAAAGTCAAGCGAGCGTTGCATAATGGACTTGTTCACAAATTGAAATCTACCAGTAATATATAAAGCCTTATTTTGGGTTGGTTCTCTATCTCAAAGGGAGAAGACAACCACTAATACTTCCCGGCGTGTTTTCAGAGTGGAGGTGTACCTAAGGATCTGTATTACGTCCTTTATTTTTTAGAGATATAAATGACATTGTATATATGATATATCATCCAATATAAGTTTATTTGCAGATGATACAAGTCTCTTTCTAATCGTAGGTAATTCAGTCGTAACCGTTCGTAACCTCAACCCTGACTTGGAAAAAATTCTCAGTGGGAAAATAATTGGCTTGCAACTGTCAATCATTCAAAAACGAAATCTCCGATAATTTCTACGGAAATTATTAAACCCTTCCATCCACCACTATATATATATGGTCGACAAGATAATGAAAGTTGATCAAAATGATGTCAAAAGAAGAGATTGATTTTCGGCCAACAAACATCATTAGTATGATGCAGACGCAAAATGTTGCCCACTTGATACACGTAGAAACTTCAGATATACTAATAGGGCAGAACACCTGGCTTTATATAAGCACTATAGAAATATGTACAAAAACATAATAGGCCACAAACACAACCTATACAGAGAGGAGAAAAATGCATGTCTTGAAAAAGCACTTTCAGGTAAAGACTCGAAACGCTTCTGGAGACTGTTAAAACGGTCAAGCACCACGCATGAAATAATTTGCATCACCGGATGGTACCAGTACTTTTTTGAGTTATTTATATGCGATGGACTAAATTTTAGATTAAAAGAGACAATTAATATTCGCCAAGAACATCTGGACGGTAAAATAGCTGAATCAGAAGCACAACATGCCTTAAAATGTCTAAAGCTGGGGAAAATCAGGTGGAATTCATGACCGTTCCAGTGATTTTGTTTTTTTGTTGTTGAGGCAACTGGACATGTTACGGTATATATCTTAGTACATATGTTCAATAAATCTATTTATTTTGGGTACTTCTCAAAGTGTTGGTCAACGGCTGCAATCACACCCATTCACAAAAAAGGGAATATAAATATGCCTGAAAAATAAAGCGGGATAATGTTTTGAGAGTCCTCAGTGAAATATTTACCTCCATTTTAAATGAGAGAATGGATAACTGGATCAAAGAAAATGATATTTTAGGTGAAAAACAAGCTGGATTTAGAAGTGGACGTTCTATTGAAGATAATTAATTTACCCTAAGTACCTTGATACGAAAATATCTGACGAAACAAAGAGGTCAGTTTTAATCCCTTTTTGTTGATTACGAAAAAGCCTTTAACATTACGACATGATCTTGCTTTATCATAAATTAATGAATGAAAATATTAGCAGCAAAATGCTTATATATATATATATATATATATATATATATATATATATATATATATATATATATATATATATATATATATATATATGTGTGTGTGTGTGTGTGTGTGTGTGTGTGTGTGTGTGTGTGTGTGAAAATCTAAAAGCTTGCGTGAAGACGCCAATTGCTTGACAGAAATATTTAGCTACCTGACTGGGGTAAGGCAAGGTTGTGTTTTATCACTTAAGAACTTAACCCAGTAAAAGACCACCGACCCACGAGAAGCTACTGGAAAGTTTGCTCACATACCCACAATGGTCGAACCCGAGACTCGAACCCACCCACGCAGACAGAAGTGCTATGACAATGACCCGTAATGGTGAGCACTTTAGACCACAAACAAAAAATGTCACTTCATGCGAGAACCGACGTTCTGAAATCTGCTACTCAACTTCAAAGAATTCTAAATAAACTTAAAAATAATGCAAATATGGAAATTAAAGATAAACCTGGAAAAAATAAAATTATAGTCTTTCGAAAAGTAAGATATTTGAGATAATATGAAAGTTGGTTACTTTGGTGATTGCATGACAGAGACAGTATTTTATTACAAATCCATTGGCTGTGTAGTCTCTTCTAATATTCATGATATATGTGTTAAAAGGCGCATATCAGCACAAGGGGCAAAGTCACTTTTTAGTTTGAAGACTAGACGTCGGTTTGGTAAACTGTCTACAAGAACTCTAGTCCAGATAGTTCATACTTAAATAGCATCAATTTTTAATTACACTGGTCAACAGTGAAATCATTACTGACTTGAAAAGGCCCTAATCTGTAGTATTTTGGTGTGCCGAACACGAATATAACCGTGAAAAATTTGTATTGGCTCTCGTTTTGAAGATATTCATATACCTCATTTTCTATGTTTCACTGTGTAAATTTCTCCAGTAGGACTGCAGCAACATCCGGAATAATGATGTAACATTGCATAATACCATCATGCTCACATCATCCACAGTTGATTGCATCATTTTCTGATGCAATGCAATACTAATGCCATGCGGCTGCTGAAGTAAGTTGACGTCAGCAGTGTACTATACATGTGTAGGCCTATTATACTAATGCCAGGCGGCTGCTGAAGCTGACGTAAGCAGTGTACTATATAAAGCCCAATCAGATAGGTTCAGCATTTAAAATATTTTAGACGTTGTGCGAGACAGTTCAAGCTACTGTTACATAAAACTTATTATTTTATCCATTTACGTACAATAAAGAACAGTAATGCCTCGAAAGTGTGTTAATACCGCGGACAATTTTTGCTATATTTGTGGGGAAGTGACATTTGCCAGCCAGAAGAAAAGTATCAATTCTCAAGTGAAGAAGGCATATCATCTTTACTTCGGATGCAAGGTTGGTGACCAAGACAAGCCTTGGGCTCCGCATATATGCTGTGCTACATGTACAACACAGCTTTCACAGTGGTTGAATTGCAAAAGGTCATCAATGCCGTTTGCAGTCCCAATGGTGTGGAGAGAGCCAAGCAACCACCTAAATGACTGTTACTTCTGCTTGGTTCCTCCTCTTTCCGGCGGAATAACGAAGCGAAAGAAGTCGAGAATAGTCTACCCAAACATTCCGTCTGCATTGAGACCAGTTCCACATGGTGAGGGACTTCCTATTCCAGAACCTCCAGCAGAATATTCTCTTGATTCATCTGACGAAGACAAAGGTGAGTCGACCTGTTCTTCTCCTGGTCCATCAGCATGCAGTGATCCAGATTTTCACTGTGGTGCATCATCAACCCCACACAGAATAACACAGGAAGAACTAAATGACCTGATTCGTGATTTGGACTTATCAAAGAACAAGGCAGAATTGCTAGGATCAAGACTCCAACAATGGAATCTTCTAGAAGAAGATGTCACAATTACTGCATATCGAAAGCGCCACCAGCAATTGGAGCCTTTCTTCAGAAAGGAAAGTAATCTGATATTCTGTTCCGATATTGAGGGCCTCATGAATGCTTTAAAAATCACTCATGACCCACAAGAATGGAGACTATTTGTGGACTCTTCGAAACTGAGTCTCAAGGCTGTGCTTTTGCACAATGGAAACATTCTTCCATCTATTCCAGTAGCGTATGCTGTCCACATGAAAGAGACATACGATAACTTAAGGCAGCTACTGAATTCCATTGAGTATAACAAGTACAGCTGGCACCTCTGTGGTGATTTGAAGGTAGTTGCCCTTTTAATGGGACTGCAGCAAGGATATACAAAATACATGTGTTTCTTATGCGAGTGGGATAGCCGAGCAAGGGAAATGCACTACATGAGGAAGGAATGGACTCACAGGCAGAATGTAGCCATTGGAGAGAAGAATATCCAACACCCAGCTCTGGTTGAGGCTCAGAAAATCTTGCTACCACCCCTTCACATCAAACTAGGTTTGATGAAGAACTTCGTGAAAGCCATTGACCGGACTTTGCCAGCATTCCGATACCTGCATGAAAAATTCCCTCGACTCAGCGAAGCAAAGATTAAAGAGGGAGTTTTTGTGGGTCCTCAGATTCGAGAGCTTTTCAAAGATGACCGGTTCAACAACTTGCTGGAAGGTGACGCGAAACAAGCATGGAATGCTTTTCGCCTAGTTTCTACAAACTTCCTCGGAAATGTTAGGGCAGAAAACTATAAGGAACTAGTAGAAGACATGTTGATGAAGTATAAGAAACTTGGCTGCAATATGTCTCTAAAGATTCACTTCCTTCATTCGCATTTGGATTTCTTTCCTAGCAACTGTGGTATTGTTAGTGATGAACACGGCGAACGTTTTCATCAAGATATCGCAACAATGGAACAAAGATACCAGGGAAAATGGTCCACTACAATGCTGGCTGACTACTGCTGGACACTCCTCAGAGATGCTCCCGAACAGCTGTACAAGAGACAGGCGAAGAAATCTAAGATGTAGTCAATGACTTGATTTTTTATAGGTAGGCTATTACAGTTGACCTTTTACTATTGGAATGCATTTCGTTATGTAAACATTAATTTCTTGCAGATTACAAAAAAACTAGAGCCAATTTTGCAATTTGACTGTCATATTCGTGTTCAGCACATAAAAATTGATAAGAATTGACTAATTTTATTTCAGTAACATGACTTTTGTAAAAATTTGTTGTCCAGTGTTATGGGTCGGACGTCTGGGGTTGCTACAAAGTCACTGACATTGAAGCTTTACACAGGGCATTTTCCAAATATATTATTCGTATTACAAAACACATACAAGCGCTTTTATCTATAATGAATTGGGTAGAATGCCAAATGTAATTAATAAAATGTACGAGAATTCTTAAGTACTGGTTCAAATTTTTAAAGATGACTGATGATATATTCCCATCACAAGGATATAAGCTACAATTGACATTGGGTGAACACTGTGACTGTTGGATGAATCAAGTTAAGAATCTACCGTTATGATACAGAATGGGAAAAGTTTGGGTCAGCCAAGGGGTGGGGGATAATAAATTCTTTTCAATTGTATTTAAACAGCGTTGTAAAGATATTTTCAACAATAACTAAATGGAGAGTTACATTCAATGGATAGATTACGATTTTAAAATAGGATCAGAAATAATCTGAATTGTCAATACTCTACAGACGATGTTAATTCTCTGTACAGTGTTAGCTTGCTATACATGTTCAGGAATGCAAGCTTTCCCGTAATGGCAAATATAGGCAGGTGCAAAAATATCCCCTATGTTGAAAGATCGTTCCCTTTTTGTGTAGATGTAGATAAGCTTCTCTTTGCTGTTAAATGTCTCATGTTTGATAATTTGATAAATGCTTATGTACCTTCATACTTTCATTGTAATGTAAATAAAAGCAAGTTTTATAACTTTATCCAGTGAATCATTAATAATATTAATATTCTACATAATGTTGCTATTTATCTATAAAAATGTTTAAAAGTGAGAGGATCAGTGTTGAATCGTTATGATTGGTGAGTTATCTTATTTTTAATGCATGTAATTTGGGCCGATGGCCTTGTTACATATAAAGACGACGATCATTATTATTATTATTATTATTATTATTAGTAGTAGTAGTAGTAGTAGTAGTAGTAGTATACTTTGAATTTTTCGTAAGATTTCTTTGGTAGGATAGGATTCTGCTAATATTTCAATTATTAGGATTGAGACTTTCTTGATATCACGTGAATTCTTGTGAGTTTATAATACTTTCTCGCTCTTTGCTGCTCTGTTTTATTTCTTTCAATTATAAATATAGCAGAAAATTGCTGACTTGCTGTTTATTTGATATTTACTCTATATACGACTGTTAACGCTTGTTAGCTTGGGGGGGGGGTATTTTATTATTTCTTTTTTCTTTCGGTTTTAGGCCGAGAAAGAATAACAACAAAGTTCTCATTGGTAAATGCTCGGATATACATATCCAGTGGTAATGCATTTCAAACATTCACACTCTCTTTCTCTCTCTCTCTCTCTCTCTCTCTCTCTCTCTCAATCGATCGATCGAATAAATAGGGCGTTAAGATTAAAAATGAAGTCTCATACAAGATAATATGTAGTTTGCACTTACGTAAACACACAAACGTTTGTGTGTACATATCGAATCAATACATTTAACGCCACGCTCATTTCTCGTTTCAATGGCAATGTTTAATAGAACACAAAGCTGATGTGTCACTTACACAGATCAGTAAACTGTGCAATGAAAGTTACAAATATACCTACACTTTAAGATGTCTCGTGCACTCACAATATAATTGCTGACTCATCTGAGGACACGTCATGATAATACGGTTGAAAGACAGGCCGTGACACCTGCAGTCAGATCTGTTGGGTGTGAAAGTTTCTTGAACTTATTTATTCTACTATTCATAGGCTGTAGCATGACGTGAACGATATTCTTTTTTTAATATTAAACTCAAAAATGGTTGAAAGGAACTTCAAAAAGCAGACATAGAAAGTCTGGTTACGAATATGAAAGAGTTAAAGATCCAAAATAACAAAAATTTAGGAACAGAAGACATATTTTACATGTTTTGAATTCCACAAAACACCATGATAGGCTTGTGACACATTTTATTTTTTTCATCTACTAATTTACATACTAAAGTAATCATTCATCACAATGTAAAGTTTATGCGGATGTGAAAAGGAGACTGAAGAAGGACATAACAAAGTTATTTGTGATATTCCTAACATCAATATTGTTTAAAGTCTCGGATATTTTTTCGGAAAACCAGTGACTGTTTCTAAAGCTCACTTGGGCTGCCCTGTAACTGGTAGAATTACTAGTTCCTAGTACAGGCATATTTACTAGCCCCTGTTAGAGGTAAATTTACTACCCTTTCCCTGTTACAGGTATATTTGTTAGCCCCTGTTACGGTTACAGTTGCTAGCCCCTGTTATGGGTAGATTTGCTACTCTTTCCCTATTACAGGTAAATTCACTCTCTTTCCCATTTATAGGTTGATTTACTATCACCTGTTAGAGGTAGATTTACTACCCTTTTCCTATAACAGGTAAATTTACTGCTCAGTCCTTCTTACAGGTTGGTTTACTGGCCACAGTTAAAGCTATATTTACTAATCTTTCCCTATAACAGGTATATTTACTAGATTTACTAGCTCATGTCACAGGTAGACTTTCTAGCCCCTGTTACAGGTAGATTTACTAACCCCTGTTACATATAGATATAATACTCTTTCATATTTATACAGTTCCATGCCTTCAAAATAACGGTTCGATAATTACCGATGAAACTGACAAAGCTGAATTATTAAACTATCTTTTTAACAGAGCAAACTGTACTAGATGGAACAAATGCTAACCTTCTATACTTACCTTATATATGGATGTAAGCCCAAGTTCCATAGAACTAACGTCTGACGTAGTATAACATGTCCTCAAAAGCCTTCCACCTGGTAAGGCTACTGGTCCCGATGGTCTAAAGAACTATATTATGTGTAATGAACTCTCACTTTCTTCACTTTTTGACCGGTCTCTTAGAGAATCAACCTCCTTTCCAGGTATTGTGAAAGTGGCAAATGTTTGTAGATTGTTATCGAAGGGTGACCCTTCTGTCGTATCTAGTTACATGCCAATATATGTTCTCAATACTGTTAGCAAAGTGCTTGAAAGACTGGTTTTTAAACACACATTTAATTACTTCCATGAAAATACCATTCTTACTCCTTCCACCTTACACTTGGTTTTATTCTATAGTTAATCAATTAATATATCTCCATGATACATTTTACAAAAAGGAATAGATTCCAGGAATGAAAGTAGAGTTGTGTTTTGCAATAGAAGTAAGGCTTTTGACCCACTGTTGCATAACGGACTTTTCACAAATTGAACTGGTGTACCCAAGGATATATATATATATATATATATATATATATATATATATATATATATATATATATATATATATATATATATATATATATATATATATATATATATATATATATATATATATATATATATATATATATATATTCTCAAATACAAGTCTGTTTCTAATCTAGCTATGGTTTGCGTAATGTAACAATTTCCAACTTTTACAGCCTAGAACAAGTATATGTTACAAATCATATCTTCCTTGGACCATTCGCGAACGTAATACATTATTTAATGAGACTCCTTAAATAGACTCCATTAACAACTTCAAAAGCCATTAAAACCTAGCGATACTTATGTTCCCAGACACATTTATTGGGGTAGAAGAAAATGCCACATTCTTTACGCACGACTTAGAACAAATTGCAGAGCACATAATCAACATTGATGTTGTATCTCCACTTTGTAGATGTGAATCAGTATAAAGTGCACACCACTACTTCAAATGTTGCGTTTATTACCAAGAACAACACATCAAACTTTTATTCCCTCACCTGCTTATGGTAATTTAACTCTAAATTACTCCTTGTGCGGTGATACAACGCTTCCGTATGAAGAAAACATTCATATTTTTGATATCAGACTATCATGCATGCACTTCCACTAGTCAAGAACAGATGTAAATATCAATTTCCCTTATTTCTTCAAACGAATCACCTCCGCAACGGCTCGTTCCAGACGGAAGCACTGTTCACTTTTAATCTTGGTGTTTTTGTTCCTTTCCATTTATTTATTTTTGTCCGTCTCTTTTTATCCATATTTTCTCAACTTTCTGCAGTGTTTGACTCATTTTAACCGTCAATTTCTCATTTTAACTTCTTTATTGATCCTCGTCTTTCACTTTGGTCATCATCGTTCATCCTCCTGCTTCATATACCTTGGCTAAATGCTTATGTCTCACCAAGAGTCTTTTCACATCGAAAATCGTAACATATTGTCATTTAACTTAATGTCGTGTGCCATATAATCATATCCATATATATTTAAATTTTTGTATCGTAAATGCAGATGAACATTATAAGCCATTGGCTTTCATTTTAATTATTTACCTTCTCTATTGTACCACTGGTAATCTCCAATCACAAATTTATGAAATAAAATATGTTTCAGCTAAGTAAAAATTCGTTTAGCGATAAAAGGAAAAATTGTAATTAGAATATTGAATAGTTGATATGTATCATCACTTGCTACTTTGCCACTAGCACATCGTCACTGGACTTGAATGTTTCTTACGGTGGGAGGTGAATATTGGCATGATTTGAATTGCAAGCGAATTTAATTTTAGTGAGGAAAAGTTGCGTAGAGTCACATTCACTCTCGTCTAGGCATGTGTGAATCCAGTGTCATGACAATATCAATAGGCCTGAAGACACGTTCGGATGCAGTGGATGGCCATCAGTTCTCATATTGCAGCTGAACTGATGTCCTGCGCTGTCTACACAGCTCTTGCCATCTGACTTTAAAACCGGCGGATGAGTATATCTGCTAGACCGCCTGATCCACCAGAAGGGAACTTCCAGATGGAGCCAGGTGCACTGTGGATTAACAGTCACAGGCAGTGCCGTCTACTGCTACTTGCGGTAGCTCTAGTAGGACTCGTAGATGAGCCGCGTCCAATGAGACAACTTACCGCAGTTAAACCACAGCCAGTTACAGCGACTGTAAATCAATTAAAACAATCCGTGCGAGAACCTGGAACAAAAATACCAAACGACGCAGGAGAAGCAGATTTACTTATCCGATTAGGACTATCGGATAAGCCACGATTGACCGTAAAACAGCTTTGTGAAATATCAGCACATAAAACGTCAAGATTTCTTTGCGGGCCAAGTTATTGTTGTTGTTCTTGTTCTTGTTCTTGTAGGGTTTAACGCCATTTTTCAGCACAAGATAGGTTATACATGGCTGCCAGTATTAATGGTGGAGGAAGAACCCGGGAAAACACCGGAAAGAACCACCGATCCAAGAGAAGCTACCGGCAAGCTTTCTCACATATCCACACTGGCCGAGCCCTAGACTCGAAACCACGCAGACAGAGGTGAGATGGCAGTGATCCGTGACGGAGAGTGCTTTAGACCACTCGGCCACTCGGGGGCCCCCCTTTGTGGGCCAAGCTAGCGGAATTTGACGCATAGTCGAAAATAAACAAAAGCGTCGATGTATCGCTGCCACTATCGCTTAAAGGCAGTTGAGTATGTTTTGCAACAATATGAGAAATTTAAATTGCGAAAATGTTAATTTTGAAGATTACTATACGATTATCACAACACACGTCATCACCAAGCAAAGACGCTAGAAAACTTTCATCAAAGATGTATCCCGGAATTTTATCAACTGTGCTACGCTCGGGCACCTCTAGGTTAAGGTGGACATTATTTTTTATGTAGATTTGTTAACGTGGCTTAATCGTAAATTATCAGCCAGGATGGGTTAAGAACCTCGTCCCCGTCGAATCATAGCGGTACTAGTACAATCTTCAATTACAAAGACACATGCGCTATCTATGACGAACTCAATACGGGCTATGAAAAGATTCTCGATATGTTGGAAACATTCACCTAAGCACAATCTGAATGGACAAATGCATGGAAGTTCAGCTGCCTACGAGTCAGAGATACAATTTCGCAAAGAACATCGAATGCATTAATAATTGTCGTTCCCAACAACATGGAAAAATTCATTACGTTTCGGCTGAGTCAACTGCAGTTCATTGAGTCGTTACAGTTACTAAATTTCCCCCTCCCCCAAAAAACTTGTGAGCAACATTTCAGCAAACGGTAAAGATAACTTGTAAGAGTATTCGCAAATATGGCGGTGCTTTTAATGAAGCATTTAATTATGAGGGAAGTTACCAGTCTAGATCAGATTATAATGAAAAGAGGTTCGCCTAATAACTTCAGAAAATATCGATTTTATTTTCGAAAATCTAAGGAACCTCCATTGTCACCACTTGAGCGTTTTTACTCAACACTGGCGCGTGGAAATATAGGTGTGATAGACGATATTCATGCAAACGATGTCTGGTCTGCATTTAGTTGAAAAAGCATGGGTGACTATCACGATCTATCGAACAGATCGGTTGCTACTCGTTGCTATTAAGAGTAAAAACTCAAAACTGAAGCTAACGAAGCATATTTACATTGGTGCGTTAGTGCTTAATCTTTCCAAGCACTTTATCACTTTATCACGAGTGACAACATCAAGACGCATCATACGAAAACAGTTTTGTTGTTGATGCACATCACACCCGATGGACTGTATGAGGATAGGGCCAAACCACATTTGGAAGATGAAATTCTCCGATGAAATCATCACTTACGCATACTGGCACCACTAGATTATGAACCAGCTTACGAGATCAAGACAGAATTAGGTAGTAGTTCTGTTTTCCTGGGAATGAGTCGTAAATCCTCTAGAGTTAACTGTCTCGGAGAATTAATCCGTCTCAGATTGTAAATGTCTCAATAGATTAACTATACCGAATCAGTAGCAGGACACTTCTTACTGGTTGCAAAACTTGTTTGTGGGTAACGGCGAGAGTCTTCTGCCGAATCGTACTACGCGTGTGAATTCATTATTTAGAGCTGCTATAATTGTGGAAGCTATTATACCCACTCGAAAGATTGCTATACGATCCGAGATCGCTCAAGAGTGTCATTACTTTCGCTCCTATTCATCAAATATTCTTTGTCGTATTGATGTCTGAATAATCGTACCGCAAGTGTAAGGTTCAATCATTACATGATAGCTTGATCGCAATGTATGACAACATACCCAAGACTAATGAACACCTAATGTTTTGTCAATAACGAAGCAAAGGTTTTGAGAAATACTTTTGCCGGGATCAACCTGCAACAGCTGTGATAATGTTAGCGGTAAAGAAGCATAAATAAATTTAACTGCGTCTGCGACGCTTGCTGAATCTTCGGACATCAACGGCTCTGCTTCCTTGTATCTTCTGGCAACATCTGTTATGGTTAAGGTGCACTGTTATGTACTCGCACGTACTCATTCATGCGGAAGAATTAAAAGATCCGCCTGGTGAAATTCATTAGGGGTCCTGACATCAAACCATCCACGGGAAATCTTCCTTGGCACTGTTAGGCAACCTTTTTAAGTGGCAGTTTCGCCTTTACGATGTCATGGTGGATTGTAATATATCACGTCCAGCTTCAAGTTTGATATATTACAGTTTTACCTCCAATATGAAGATATGATTGTTGATGCAACAATTGACATTAACATGGAATCGCAAATATAAATGAAAATTCAGCGTCAATGACATCCCTGCGCAGACAAAGCACAGATCACCCAAGCATGGTGACATGTTAACAAACTCACATCTGGCATTGATTTTTGGCTTGGCCAAAACTGTGAAAATCCAACTGTTGTTAAATCTGATCATTAGATTGTAAACGTGAGATTGCCTATATGTGATTGCGCTTACAGCGAACGATCAACCGTGTTATGATGTACCCAAGGATTTTACAGATACGCTTGCGTCATCGTCGAGAAGAATATATTGATTTCTTTTCCACAATCAACGAAGCTCCTACCGTTGACAATCTTGACCCGAGCGCGAAAAATCTTGTTGTATACGACGATGTGATGCTCAACACAAAGACAACCCTGCTAGAATATTTTCACAAAGTCGACACAAAAACACAGACGTGAATTACGTAACACAACGATACGCGCACATGCGTAAACTGATCCAAGTCAGCTGCGTCATGCTCATATTTCTTAGAATAGATGCGTATATTCTTGCAAACATTCATTGGACTTTGTGTGCTGCAGACCATTGGTGTGACATCCATAGCACTCTTACTTGATCAATTCTTTCATTATATCTGCTAGGACTGTAGCAAAACAGGAGACTAAATGGGCTTCTTGTTCTGGCCATCTTGACTTCATCATGATAACTTCTTCGTCTTGGGATTCTTCTTCTTCCACGGTCTCCTTACATTCCATCTTCAAAGTTTCTCCACTAGGTAAAGAGGGATAACAGTCTTCCATAGCTTCTAATAATCTAGAATGACTTCTCTCAAACTGTTGATTTCTATGGTATTGTCAAATTCTGCATACAGGATGACGTTCACTGTGTGATCTGGAGGTGGATTTGCAAACTGAAGTTCCACACGAATCTGATAGGGTGGAAATGTCCCTCGTCGCTGCCTTGGTCTGGAGTGAAATCAAAACCCCACAAGGCATAGCCTCCTGCATAATCGTCGTACGAAATACCGTGACTGGTGTTGGTTCCTAACTGTCCCGTGGCTTCGTACAGGGACAAGTACGATCTCAAATAATTCTTCGCGACACCAAAGTTAGGCTCAAAGGGTCGGGTACACAAGGTCTTGCCGTCGCGACTGACTTCGATCTTGGACACATTGTAATGTTGAAACTCAAAAGGATTTTGATCGTGGGTTCCGTTGAAGGCTGAATTCCTGACGATACCAACAATCAAACGCTTGGGTAACTGTCCTTGGAACAGATGATCTTCGATCATAGATCGCTGTCCAGCGGGAATGGTGAACGTTTTCACTTCTACGCGTCGTATCGGATACTTGGCGGTCGTTCTGCTCAACGTCTGACTGACGTCGTTTCCCACTTTAGGTAACACTTCCACACGACGCACGCAAAGTCGGGCTTCTTGACTGATAGTTTTGTATTCATTGGCATGGGCCATCAAATGGAAAGCGGCACAGCTACGATTCAGTCTCAGACGGATATCCACCCCGTTCAGCAAATACTTTTCTTGAAACCACATGTCCAAATGCAAACGATCCATCAGTTCTAAACTTCGCCCTTGCAGAATTTTCTTGCGACGGTCGTTAAACCCCACATTGTGAGGATTGCCATCTTCTGTCAGGACTGTGTCGCTAAACGTGGCTACACCTGCCGTGTCAGGTTTCCATACCACGCAAGCATCCAGATGAGTATTCTTGACTTCTTTTCCGTACGTCAAGAGATTTTCCAGGTAGGCACGATATGGGTAAGTATCCATGCTGCTGTTGACCAGTTTGTTATTCAAGTACAAGTCCACTTCGCTGAACAAGAATGCATGAAATTGTTGACAGGAGCTACTCTAGCATCGCCTCCTGGATTGGTGTTGTCCGTTTTGATCACTTTCAATTTCAAGTACAGGTAACTGCTATTCAGATCGATGTAATCTTCGGGCTGTCCTTTGATTTCAAACTCGATGGGAGCGGAATCCGTCAAAGAGGAGACGGGGTGAAATTACACCCATTGGGATTCTTGCATCGTCATCATGGCGGGGGGCATGGCAAACAGATCCAGTTCCGACTTGGAATCAATTTGACGGGAAGATGCGACTGAAGGGACGTCATGTTCAAACTGTGTGAGACAGACGAAAAGTGTCTGAGGTTTTTATAGATTTTTTGTTGAGTGAAATTAAGTCGAGGACGGAGACGTGTACAGGACAGGCCCTCCGTCTTTGCCCCAGTGGTGAAACAAGTGGGTACGAAATCGCAAATCATCGGGGGTCGTAGGTTTCAAATCGACGAGTAAATAGGCGTGTGGAGTTTGAGTGGCATCGTCGTACGCCTGAGTCAGCCAAGGCGTCCCTAACTGTTTGGCTAAGACTTACACTTGCGATTTATCTCGAGGGCTTTTAAACAAGACCACGTAATGCGCATTGAGACTGATGATGCGATGGGCTTTACTTTGTTGAAACAAATTTTGAGTGATGTAAACGACACTGGCATTACGGTGATGCCCTTTGCGCGTAAACCACAGTTTAATTTCTTCTTCGTCTTCTCCTAACATGTCGTCAAAAATGACCAAATGGGTTTGACGGGAGTCAGAGACGATGCCGTCGTCTTCTTTAGGAATGCCTTCCACAAACACGATGGAATCGCCTTGACTTTCTCGCAAGAGGCTGTACGCCGATTGCCACTCTTTGTAACACCACACGATGCGTTAAGGTGGACGATCGATCAAATGATGTTTATGTTCGATCAAGCGTTTGACGAATTCGGTTTTGCCTGAACCGATAGGTCCAGCAATGAGCATGTTAAAGGGATGGCGAAGATACAAAGCCTCCCAACTGGTACGATCTAAGTGTTCGTCGATGACTTTGACAGTGGAGGAAGAGGGAGCAGAGACAGCAAAGGTAGCCATAGTGTTAGGAATGTCACTTGTGACACGAAAACAGACAAGACAAGAGTTTATATACCTTTTTCAGAACACGTTTATTGAATGTCTTAAACATGAACACGAAAGACAAAAATACATAAAAGCCAAAGGCTTAAGTACAACGATAAAAGGCACATGATAACCATCAACGTGGAATAAAAACAAGTTTTGGGTAATGTTCTGACCAGTTCTATAGGGGGTAAGGTCACACAAGTGTCATCCCGAAAGGGTCTTTCAGGCATGTCCACGACAGTCCTGTCTTGGGTGACGGGTTCTTCTGGTACTGTCACTAACACAGGTTGAAAGTAACTTTTTTCTTTGGACGTTGAAAGGAAGGATCACAACTCTCGAGCATACTGGGCCACTTCTTGGGTCCAAGCCTCAAAATCCCATTTTTTCCAGGCACGGACATCTGTCGAATGGGGGTGTAAGTCACAAGCTACACACACATCGTCATACACGTCTTGGGTAGTTAAAAGTTGACGAATCTTTTTTTCCCGTAGAGGTCGAGAAGTATCCAGATGTTACGTAAGGCTTTGAGCAAAATGAGTCTCTCGTGAACATTTAAAGGCACCACTTTCATGTTGAATGGGGTGGTAAATACTGTTCGTAAAGAGTCCACAAGGAATCGGCTGGTAAACGAAATCCCAGAAAACAAGTCACTAAGACACACACTATGCGTCGTCCCAAATTGATTGGATACAGTTCTTGTAATAATTGATGGGAATGATCCACGGTTTGAATATGGTCATTGAGTTCCTGCCACGGAATCTGTTCAATCACATGTGATAAAAACCTCGGCATGACAGCCTGTTTTTATACTCTCTTTTTTTCGGATGCAATACAAGTACTTTCTAGCCAGACATCTTCGTTCTCCAGTAGGAAATCTAAATCTTGCATACTGTAACCTACACTTCAAAGTTTGTTTAGGAGTTTCCTCTTCCGCTAAGTAGATTCCACGTAAAATATGTTGGTAATCCTTTAACTTGTCTTCCTCAATGCATTGCTCTCGGTGAATCTCGAAGTAACCAAAATTATGAACATGTCGATCATTGGCGACCTCAAAGTTTTGAACAATGTCTGACCACTGAAACAATTTCTGACTAATCAGTTCTTTTATACCATTCAGGTACCAGTGGTTCAAACACCGGTGACGTAACGGATGCAACTGTTCTTTACGTTTGACTTGTATTTTGACCAGCTCTCGGTAAATGCGTTCTCTCAACTCCACAGGCAAGCCCAAAATGTTCTCTTGTAAAGTATCCATAAGTATATACACTGTTTTTGGAATCCTTGGGTGGTGGCCAATAGCCTCGTTTACCTTTGTGCCTGATGTAATATCCACTCATAATGAGTCTTCTTATACTTTGGAACAGAGCATAATTTAAAAACGGATGAATAACTTTGCGTTTGCGTTTCACTTGTATTTTGATCAGTTCTCGGTAAATGCGTTCTCTCAACTCCACAGGCAAAGCATGAATGTTCTCTTGTAAAGTATCCATGAATAGGTCAGTCCGTACAATTCACAATCTTCTCCTAGAGCAAAAGTAATCCACATAGTAAGTAATTTCTGACCACTGCCATTCAGGGTAACGTCCAAGAATCTCACTGAACTCTTTTGATGTAATCGGTCTAGAGTGATATAATAGGATGAATGCACACTTGACCCAGAGAAATCTAACACACTGGTTGACTTTTTTCACTTTCCTCTTGTGAATTTCTCGGCACAAAAGTTCTACAGTTACCCATTGAGATTTTACTCTGGCAAACCCCTGCCAAACTTCCTTGTAAATCTTCTCTTGCAGTTCTTTAGGTAATGATTCAATATCGTTTTTGAAATGAAGTTTAAATACTGGTCTCGGTGATGTCCAACATTTGACTCCTAGCCAATCTGGTTTCTTCTTCAACGACATGGTAAGTTACTTCAATGTCTCGGTCCCACTAAGGGTAAGTAATGACAATTCGGTGACCAACGAGCATGTTCTAGGTAGGCCGAATCTTGCGGTTCCCAGTGGTGAAGTGACACACCGCAACTGAAGCACTTGACTTTATTTCCTTCACCCAAAATAGTAAAATCCGGCTCTGGCTAATTCTTCGGGGGTCGGTCCTCCCAGATACTTAGGCCATTTTCCTTTGAACGATTGAAGACGATTTTCAAAGTCGCAGTATTCCGACAAACGCACAGGGAACGAATATTCGTCTTTCACAGGTTCGTTTCGATGAGGGTTGGGTGACATGGACAGGAGTTTGCTCAGGGCTGGATGTAGATGTAGACGCGAAGGTAGACATTCACCTTTAAAATGAAACCCAGTAAAGTGTCCAAGAGGACGAGTGGCATCGCTTTCGCATCCCTCAGGTTTGACACGCACAGCATCACTTTCCATGATAGGGGCAGTGAGAACAAAGTTCCCATGATGCTTTACGGCATCGCTAAGGTCACAGCGTACAGCATCGTTCCCATCGCAAGGCTCACAATCGCATTCCACTTCAGAGCCCCCAAACTTGAATTGTGCCCTTCTGAACTTGTTTTGTGTTTCTCTGAAAGTATTCATCTTGTTCGCTTGGTCTTGGTAGTCACAATGAACTATCGATCTTGCCTAGGGTTCCTTTTAATATACAGACCAATACCGACGTGTCCATACGGTAAGGTGAAATGATTGGGAAGTCGCATTCGCTTCTGGTACACGATTTGATAAACTTTTTCCAGGGATCGACTGACGATGTGGTGAGTGGATAAACGTACAATCTTGTTGGGTTGGTGAGTGGTCACTTTAAAGTGTTCATCCTCTCCAGATTGCAAGGCTTCTTTCATTACCCCAAAGTTGACCACACGACTGGTACGATAATTCAGAGTCAATCTTTTCACTTTGCACGTCGTGTGCACCTCTCCTTGTTTGTCCCGGTATTCGTAGCCGTAATTTTTTGGACCGCCACTGACGAAACTTAGAATCTTGTCGTCGGGGTGCTCGTCTGTCCAGGCTCCTAAACGGTCTTCTTCGATGTCAGGGTGATGTTGACTCGGGTGATGGATATAAATGCAACTGTCCGTGTCAAAGTACAGGACACGTTCCCCTAACAGTTCTAAAGCTTCGTACAATTTTAAGCGAGCATGGGCTGTCATGTAAGCCGCAATGATGACATTTCCAAAGGAGTCGTCTTGTATAAAGTCCAGATCTTCTTCGTAATTGACCAAGATCAAATTCTCGCGAACGACGTCCACGTGTTTCGTGAATTTGGTTTTGTCGTGAATCATCTGGAAGTAGCGGGAAGGTTCTGTCAAATATTCCGTCTTGGGTAAACACGGTCGTTGTGCCATTTTGCCCCACAAGCAATTTAACATCACTTTGGCAAACGATCGCCTGCCTTCGTTTTTCTCGATATGATCTAAAGTGATGCCTTCTTGTGCCCAGTATTTCTCTTTGAATGTCTTTTGGTCTTCGGGAGTGTGACACCAGGAAGGATAGCCACTAGCTTCTTGCTTCAGTTTCAAAAAGGCATCCACGTATTCTGCGAAAATGCCTTTCTGCGTGGGGTCACCCTTGTGGTATGTTGTGTCTTGGGAAAGTGACAAATTTCGTACACTTCTAACAGTTGGTATCCCATGTCCAAAGCTTTGAACAATTCTACGTTGACCCACGTCTCCGTCAAGGCCCGTTCTTCCTGGGTGTGATGACAAGGTTGATCTTGGTTGCACGTTTCCGCACAAGTACGGCACAAAGGAAACATCAGTTTGCCTTGGCAATGGTGAGGTAAGACGGGATGGTATAGGTTCGTGGGAGGCAAAACTTTGCACTTGATCAAGCCTTCGTATTGTCGAATGTTTTTCAGGTCGATGTGTTCGGTGAACAATTGTAGGTGCCCTGCAGGAAAGCGACAATATTTGCACACGTAGGGATAAAGCGAACACACGTCCAAGTATTTGATTTCTTCTCCTTTCTCTTCGTCAGCTTGGTACAGCAGGCATTGGTCCTTCCTCCGTACAAACTATCCTTCGGGTTCAGGGGGTCCATGAGCTGGTAACTTTCCACGAGGCGTTTAAACTCGGGATAGGTTTTCAAACGGTGATCGTATTCGTGTTCCCACATTTCCACCACTTGGTATCCTTCCTGTTCTAACTTTAGGCGTCGCTGACAAGTGGCCTGGTACAAGTCTTCCATGGTTCGTTGTAAAAACTGATTTTTAGTGCCGCGGTCAGGGTAACAGACGGGACATCCGTGAAATAAGCAACCTTAAACTCGTACACGAACTTGGGGTTTTCTAAGTTCCAGCCATCGACCGAATGCGTTCCGATGGTCTTTTCGCCCCCTCCGTTGCGGGCATGCTGAATCCACTTGTCTTCCTTGTCGCACAAGTAATGTAACCAGCGAAGGGCTTTGACCGAGTATTGACGTTTGACATAGTTGGTCGTTTGAGGACTGATGACAGCCACGGTGTTTTCAGGCATGAATCGTTGCCGGCACACTAAGGAACACACTTTGGCAATGGTGCAAGCTTCTTTCAAAGGATCGACCCCTCCGTGTTCCATGAACAGTTCTCGAAATTTTCCACAGCAACGCCGTAAAATGTCCACGTCGGAACGACAAAACTTTACCATTCTTCCTGAAAGTCGAAAGGGTCTGAGGCGTGAGCCTGGTACCAAGCGTAGAAAGCGTCTTGTTGTTCGGTACGCATGTTGTCAGGGTCGTAATAGTGAGCCTCAGGCAAATGGGGTAGAACGGCATGTTGATTGGCTTCCGTATTGAAAAAGTGTGGAAAGTACCCTTTAGCCATTTCTGTCATTCCAAACGTTTTAGGCATTCGTCTCAAAGGCATGGCCAAATAGCTCATCGAATCTTTAAACTGTACTTGTCCCACTTGCATGAAAATGATTTTGGCTCCGTTCAAAGTGACTTTAGGACGCTCGGTGCCTTGTTCCGTATAGTATCTGACAAGAAACTGTCCATCGTATCCGGAGAAATTGTGAGCCATCACCGTGGCATGACGATGACAATCTCCGTAACGTTCGATGTCCTCTTGGCTCCACGTCTTGTCGATGGGGTCTAAGACCCACTGTGCGAAATCGGCTAGCGTGTTCGGTTCCCAAAAGATTTTTACGCGCCCTCCATTAATCTTACTGCAGTAAGGGCAATGACTCACGATAGGTTCTTGAATGCACTTTTTGCACGCTCGATGAGCCACGCAGAAATTAGGAATGTGAATACCAGTCTCTTGTATGCATTCGAAATCGAAAAAGATGAAATTGCCTTTCTTCTTGTGTCCATCCTCTTTCTCTGGTTGGGGTTGGTATTTTTGCACCTAGCATTGGTGTTCCAAGTCCACGATGTGATGACAAATGTGACATTTTTTCTTTCCTGAACATACGTGTCCCTTGGCATTATTGGTACATATGTCTTGTCCACACGTGGGGCACAGTCTCAGGAGTTGACAAGCACATTTCTTCTGTGAACCTTGCGTCTTCACATGCTGTTGGTAACAGGCAGGGCTGACAAACGTGCGCAGACAAGTGAAACAATGCACTAGTTCTTGTCCTTCGCTCTGACAGGGTGGAGAGGCCAAACATCCTGAGCATTTCGATCCACAATGTTTGTGTTGCTCTCGATTGTTATAGCCATAGTCACATTTCTCACAGTAATAACTGTACCCCAGGAATCCGGTGATGGTGGTAATGGTATCGAAATGGTCATCGTGATGATAGACGTGAATGTATTTTCCATCCTTAAAGTCTTTCCTTCGAAACAACAGAGACCCACGCATTTCTTGAGGGTGCACTTTCAAGGTGTAGCGTGGAGCTAGGGCATCTTGCAATTTTTGCATTTCAGAAATGCCACAGGGTTTGTCTTTGGGCAAGCCAGCTTGTTGTAACAGGAGTTCTGCTTCATTTCGTTGTTTGGCTCGGTCCGATTGTCGAATAGTTTTCCAGGCTCTTTTCCATTCTGCCGTGTCGTTCTTGTTGACATAGGTTCGTCCCACCACGATGGCTGTGGCTAAACACATCTGGTCTTCAGGGTTGTTAATTCGGACGGGACTTGTTTTGGTGCTGCGAAGCTCGTCCACCAATAACATCTTTTTGCATCCAGTCCCTTGAGGAGGAGAGACGTGGGTCATGTCCAGTGTGGCTTTTCCATCGGTGATGTCAAACTGGTCATTGGATTGTTGTACGTGTTGAATCTTGTCCATGACTTTGGAAGCGGTCAATTCTGCAGGGCTGCTAAACTCGATCCAAACAGGGGATTTCAAACCGTCGTGTTGTATGGAAAGTCTCAAGCGATCGTCTTCTTTGGGTTGACATTGTCGCTTGAGTGTGGTAAGTAAAGAATCCCACACCCCAGTGATGAACCCTTCTGCTTTCTCCAACGGTACTTCGGACTTGAAATCTTTAAACTTCACCGTGTATTTGTAAGCCGTGGTTCTAAATTTTCTAGAGGAGTGCTTTTCTGTCTCTCGAATGTCATAGTACTTTTCAGGATTAACTAAGGGTGGTGAACTTTGTTTAGAGGGTTTGGATTCTGGTTCACTCATGTCGTCTTCAAAATCACTGGCATGAATTTGTGCCAAGACTTCAGCCCTGGTACGAGGCGATAGATCACGTTTCTGCCTCTTACTTTCTTCTTCTTTCTTCTGAAATGAATTGGATCGTTTCATCTTGATATTAAAAACGTCAAATGACTACAGTTTAAACACCGTGGACTAATTTATAGTCCTAGCAGACCAGCGTATATAAAAGGATGTGTGTCCTGTCCTTTCACTATTCATTTCACTCTCAAACCGAGCACAACGATGGAAGAGACTACCCAAATCGAACATTTCATCAGAGCTTTGCGAGGGGTCATTAGAAAATTTTCTTCAGACCAGCCGACGGACTACTCTCCTTCCTTGCGAGATAAAAGTCAAGATACTTGCTATATCTGTCAGAAGAAAGGGCATTGGTCTTCAGAGTGTCCAGACCGTCAAAAAAGAAAAAAAGGGGCTAAAAGAGACAAAAGTCAAGATACCTGTTATTATTGTCAAGAAAAAGGACATTGGTCTCCAGATTGCCCAAAAAAGAAACGAAAGGAGTCAGAAGAAGTGAGGGATTCTTCAGAGGAAGAAGAGAGGGATTCTGCAGAGGAAGAAGAGGAAGAAAGAAGACACTTCTATTTACAAGAGGCAAAGAAAAAGAAACAGGAGAAGAAAAGAAGAAGGGAAGAAAGTGAGGAGGAAGAGGAGGAAAAGACTGTGACGGTGAAGAAATTCAAAAAACAGAGAGAGTGAACAATGAGACAGAAGAAGTCTATGAACTTTTTAAAGTGATTTGTTGTGAATTGTGAATTGGATTGTAAATATTTATAAAAGAATAAATTAGATATAAAGGTAAGTGTCTTTGTGTTTTGATTTTAAAATAAGAACGTACACTCACACACTCATACACAGACACGTACTATAGGGGTAAAATGGTTTTTTTTTTTTTAGTTATTGGCAATTGAAAGTCTATCTCTTTTCGAGAGACGTGGGTGGCCCTGAAAAGGGCCTTTTTTGGTGTAGGGGTGAGTTTAAGCAATCAACTTTAACTGTCTTAAGCCTTTGCCACGGCCGAGTCCTACTTCTGGACTGTGTACTGTTGATGATGATGATTTGGTTGAAATCACTAAGGGTGGTACGGTAGGCTTAGTCACAGGGTTGGAGTGTTTAGCTCGGGAAGGTCATATTCTCTTCGGTCGTGATAAAGAAGTCTGATACATTTGTTTCAGACTTCTTAACTCCGCTAAAATGTCTAACAGTACTGTGACCGTTTGATTTTCACACCCTTGTTTCTTTGCTGCTACTTCTTGTTTTTGTTGTTTTTTTCTTACCTCTTCTTCTTGCTGTAGGAGAAAAGCTTGTTCCACTTCCTTTTGCTGTTGTATAAATTTCTCCAATTCTTCTTTCTGTCTCTGTCTAAAATTCTCCACGTGCGGTAATGAAGAAGGTGACGAAGGTTCCGGAACAAGTTCTTGCGAGGTAAGAAAATCCACAAAATCCCAATTCACCTGTTCTGAAAGTAAGTCCGGGTTCCCTTGGGTAGTCTCCACCGTCGGTGCACCCCAATTTATCGTTTTCTGAGTTTCCGTCATGTTGAATAACTGTCGCATGAATTGACTGCACACAGGCGCTAGCGAATCTATATAGACTACGTGACGTCACAGACTGCTCTCTTCGGATTGGACGTGGGCTGACTGAATTTTGTAACGCGTGTTTGGATTGGTCAACAAACTCAATCCGTTTCAATCCTTTCTCTCCCTATAAATAAGTGCAGTTCACTGCATTGATTCACCTGTTCTCGGCGCCTCAACATGTGGACCGATGTGCACTCGTCAACGCTTGTGTCAACGATGATGTTCAGGACAGACATACCCATGTATGTCAGATCCAAGTGGGCAGTTGTCCATAGGACCGACACGAGCCTATGGATACGTAGGATTTACGTGGAGAGGCAAGGATGCCTGAAAAGAGTTTTAGTTTATGGACCTACCATTCGACGAAGCCTAAGAAGAAGAAGATGTTGCAGATGCCCTTTATGTTAAGGGCATATTAATATAAATCCAAAGGCCCTTTTCAGGGCCACCCACATTTCTCGAAAAGAGATAGACTTTCAATTGCCTACCCTATTTTTTTATTATTTTTTTGTTTAAAAAAAAACCAGAGACCCCTCCCTGTTTCAATTTTCGTATGTTCCATTTCCATAGACCCATCAGGTCGGGACCATATTAAAATAGGGTCCCGACCCTGTTCCATTTTCCCTTGTCGCTCAACAGACCCAAGATTTTTTTTTCCATGTTCAATTCCCCTTGAGGCTAGAGTGACCCATGACTTTTTCCCCATGTTCAATTCCCCTTGAGGCTAGAGTGACCCATGATTTTTTCCCATGTTAAATTCCCCTTGAGGCTAGAGTTGCCCATGATTTTTTCTCATGTTAAATTTCCATTGAGGCTAGAGTTGCCCAAGGGGTCCTCTAATGCTAATTTCCATTGAGGCTAGGGTGCCCCACTTCACTCCTCATAGTACTCAAGGATGGAACACGAAACAGTCATTATCCACCGTGCAATTATCACACATCTGTGCAATACTAATCTAGGCAAGAGAAAAGCCACAGACGTGCAATACAAGCTAGTAATGGATGGGGAAGGAACCAAAGGGCACGTACTATATGGCATGGTTACTGAGGCAGTAAAAGACCCTGGCAGAGCAACACAGCGATAAAACAGCGCTAAGTGCATAACGGACGTGATGTACCTACCTGTAATTATTAGCATTAAGGGCACCAGTTTGAGTACAAAGATGATACATGTACCCAAGTCCAAATCCTGTATTATGTTTTTGCTGGTATTCAGCAGTGTACTAACGCGGGGGGTGGAGGCTGACGGGGCGGTAGCCCCAAGCATTAGAGCTCTTTGGACGCTAAAACCTCTTTGGACCATCATCATCGCCCGGGGGCCATTTACCCTTAGTACGCCAGTGGTGATATCTGTTCTTAGTAGTTTACCGTCAAAAGTATTAATTCTTACTGTACATGCCAACGTTTTAGTATCTCTTCCTCTAGTTGGCCAAAAACAAACCTGACGTCGATTCTTCACCGGTTGGAAACGTATACTGTAAACCTTTTTACTTGAAAAAGTAAAGTTCGCAACTTATGAACCTCAATGTAAGACAAGGCTTACATAAATTCGATGACGTAAGACTTGCGATACAAAATTAATCCAGTCTTGCAGTAATTGGATTGTGTGAAACGTGTCATGACTCTGATGTGCCTGACTGATATTTCTATTAGCAACCTTTCATTGGAAAGATGAGATCGACGCCAAACAATGGTATAAACGATAGTCATATAATTTTCAAACAGAGTAGCTTAAGGGAGAGGAAATAACTTCGAAATATTCAATGTAGAATCAATATTAATCAAATTAAATTTCTCAGTAGCAAATCTATTTATATATCCACTGCTTACCGACATCCAAACTTTCGCTCGTTATGGATTAATTAATCATACCTTTTATCAATTAAGTATTTCTCATGGGAGACTTTAAAATTGATTTCTTCTCCTTTACCAGCACTAAATGGCTTCAAATGATACAATTTTACAGAGCCTAACATATATAAACTTGCTGTCTTTGTGATTCAAAGGGTACCGATCACGTGAATCTTAACATCCGTCTAATTACATTAACTGATACAATCGATATTATCACTCAAATGGATAATAACAAATCAACTGGTCTAGACGAAATTCACCCCAAAGCTCAAAATTACGGCTTTACCAGTCTATGAAACAATTAAATAATTAAATAATTGTAATATCATTTCCAGTAATTTTCCAATTAGCTAATGTATTCACAACTCATACGGTCACTAAAAGGAATGACACATTCAACTATCGACCTTTAAATATGCTCTTTGTACTTTCACAAATTCTTGGAGAACACGTCATCAAGCATCTTTTCTGATATCTTAACAAGTGCCAACTCATTTATAAATCACACTCAGCATTTCGATAAAAGCATTCATGTCAATTTGTATTGATGACACTAATAGACCAGTGGCAAACTACTGGCGAAATCTTAATTGATTTAAAATAAGCATTCGATTTGGTCGGTGCTCATTAAAATCTATCGGCCTACAAGTTTTCTTGAAACTTAGTTATTTGGTTCACGTCGTGTCTTAATAACAGACCCCAGCTTGTTTGTACGGATAAATATTCACCCGATTTAAGTCCTATTTTAAGTGGTGTTCCTCTAGGCTTTATATTAGGACCTCTTCTTTTTCAGATATTTATCGATGGTTTAGCTCTGTATCCACTGCATTCTAGCGCTGATCTTTTCGCTGAAGATTCGACACTGCATACGTCTTGCAAATATATTGACTCCATTGAAAATAACATTCAAATTGACCTCAGCAATATGCCAGTTCCTTGTCTCAACAAAATATATTCTATATTAATGCATCTCGAAGGAAATGTAGGATAATCGGAACAAGGCAGCGCCTATCCACTAAAAATGGCTTAGACACGTCTAGTGTGAAAACTTAAAAAAATATCTACCTTGATCAACAACACAGACGGAAGATACTTATCGATCATATATGTGCAATGATCGTCAAAAGAATAACTGATTCTCTTAAAATTACTGCCGAAATTTCTACCTCTCCAGTAACTTGAACTTTATTTTTAGGGATATGTACTACCACTCATTGACTACGACTGTACCATATGTTTAGTATGATTCCCTCGATTGTATTGTTTACAATGGCTACCTATACAAAAATGTATTGTTTTATTTTAAATGAGTCATGTCATATAAGTCTATAAAATATCTTTCTCTGGATTATGATTTTGACATAATATAACTAAGATCGTCAAAACACTGAATTTAATATCTGATCCACAACTAGCAACGATCTCCAGATCCCATGGTCGACACCGAACCATTTCAAAGCTCTTTTACTGTATCATCACCTATCTTTTGGAATTCCGTACCTCTGTGGATAAATAATTACAATTTTCTTGATTCGTTTAAACCTAATTTAAGAAACGTCTTTTATGACCAGCTGGAATAATATGCTAAAGCCTCTCAATACAGAATTTTATCATTGTGTCCATAAACAATAACTGCATATTTTATTCGATGTAAGTATATATGACTTCGACACGTTAAAAGGTAAAGGTGTATACCTGTGTATATTCTTATGTTCATACATGTACCTGTTGACCACAATAGTTACATATATCAATTCCTTTTAAATCTGTGCGAGTACCTATGCGAGCATACCTGAGTGTATGTAAGTGACTTCATTAAAAAACCTAACCTGTTAGTAAAATCGAGAACCACGTGACAGATGTCTTTCGTGACCAAATGTGTTATCCTGTTTAATAAAGATTATTATTATTATTATTATTATTATTATTATTATTATTATTGATATGTAGGTAGGTTTATTTATAAGGATATACATTAGAAGTGTTAATTTGGACGGTTGTAAGGATGTACAAATATTCAAAAATTAAAAAGGAAGAAAAAAAGAAAACAGCCAACGCTTTGTTTTACATATGCGCATACGCAGTATATTGGTAGGCAATACGTCGGTATGAATAGGTTTTCAGTTTGACGGCACACTGATCATTTATTTCAATCTAATATATATACCTTAGGCTTTCTTTGTAATATTTGGACATTGGAGTATGTGCATATAGTGTTGTCCTCTTCATTTTGTTACAACTCTGTATTACAGAAATGGGCAACAGTAATCTTCTGACGTGTCCACAGTGCAGAAGAAATCATTGATATAATCACAAAATGTCCTTAAAAGAATTCATAGTAATTCCAATACAGCTATAACTCAAGATAGTCTTTAAATATTTCTAGCACTGTAATTCCAGCAAATGATTAAAGTAAATGAATAAATTCGTTTTAATCAATAACTTCCAAGAATGGCGATTAATCTTAAGGATGCCTACTTAGAAGTATAAATTCTCTTATATAGTTTGCTATGGCATAATATTCGAATAAGAAAGAGGTTCGATGACTCATATACAGTGCACTGAAACTTGTAATGAATGCCAAGTATTTTGTCAGCTAACCAATCAAGAACTAGGTCAGCTTGTCCTTTCACTAGAATTTACTTCCTTGTCGGGTCACGCGATGTTTACTTGTACCTATAGTACGAGTTTGCCTTAGAACGTTATGTATGAATGAACGCACTTGATATTATAACTTATCTTCGAAGTGCAAACTAGAATCGCATTAAAAATGTCATTAACTAAATGACCATTGCAAACATTATTATTATGAAAATAAAAAACATAACATACATATAAATAATAATTTTCAGAGAATCAAACAAAATTACGATATAATCTCTTTTGACACTAGTCATGCTTCAGTATCATTTCAGACTAAAACGCAGCAGAAAAAAGTCAATTTAGGAGGAAAGACATATGTTTCACATACTTTATGGCTAATTTGGTAATCATAGCTTGCACATTGTGATATTTCGTTATTGTCATATTTGGCCTTTAAACAATGACACTTTCAGAAGGATTAATCCTTATATTCAGCATTTACATTGTTGCTTATTGTTGTTTAAGTTTTAATTCTATTTCTCAGTGCCAGATAGGCCAAACAATGCGGTCAGAACAACTGGTGGAGGTAGAACCCTTGAAAAATAACGGTGAGAACCACCAACCCACGGGAGGCTAATGTCATACTTTTTCACATTCCCACAATGGTTGAGCCCGAGACTCGAACCTACGCGGACAGAGATAGATCGCAGTAATCGTTAAAAAAAGCAAGCGTTTTAGACCACTCGGCCTTCTGTAGCCATTAGAAGCATGTACATAAAAACCTGACAGTGTTAACTGTGTGAAAGTTTGGATACAGTACAATTGAAATAATGACAGCAGCAACCCGTGTACAATTTAGATGTCTCGTGCAATATATATTGAACTACATAAAGGAACACTATAACAACGTATGTTCTCTAATCACTACTACATTTTGTTAATAATCCGTAAGCAATATGAAACATTGACTAAATTTCGTTAAGAAAAGCAATTTTCCCCTTGCCATCGCTTTATGCAATAATACAGGCAAAATGCTAATTTCCCGAAGATGGAAGCACTTGCTTCACTCGGTTTTCATATGTGGTCAATTGCAACTTGAGTTATTTCTTAACTATTGAAACGTTGCTTGGAAAATATAAAAGTTTTAATGTTATTAAGACTACTCATACCCCTACCCTAATTAATAGGGCCTATTTCTGTTAATAATGGGCTCTGAACGAGTTATGGAAAGACACATGCAAAGTAAAACATATGCTTGATGAATAATTTCTGCTTAAGATTGGTTTATTCCTGGACTGGCATCAGCGTAGCGGGAAAGTGAAATTATAATTCATACAAATTGTTCTGATAGTCACGATTAATGTTTGGCAAAACGTACAATACTAAGAGAAAGATGAAAAGAGAAAAAGTTTACAGATCCAACTGTCATAATTTAATGCATCACATTTTCAAATCGCTCCACAAGCTCATACATTCATCCAATAGATAAACATCACTTTCATCACTTTTTAAAAAATTCTGAACACCTTATGATAGTTGTGAATTATTAATACCAAATTAAAACTTCAATAACAAATTCCTAGAATAAGAATTAGACTAGCTTGGGGTATAAGACATTGATAGGAAATTGATAACAGTATCGGCTTCGTATGATATTGGATTTACTGATTTTCTTTGGGGTTTTTGTTTTCCTTTTTTTTTTTATAATCGAACTTATCTGCAGCTTTATGACGATGAAGAATTCTTGCTGAGGCTAGCCTAATGAGGCCATTAAGAGGAACTTATTTTGTTTTAAGTATGAACTTGTATTTTTATCTTTTTCTTGTGACAATCCTTTAGTTTTTAAAACTGCTTGTCTGCTGCGATAAAGATTTACTGTTCTATTCTCTTCGCAATAAAAAGGAAATTCATACAAATAAATTAATACTAATTGACTTGGCAAGTTTCTATAATACAAATGTGGAAATTATTTTGACTTCTTCCTTCTGTTTTAATTATCAATTTCTATTTTTATCTTTTTCATGTGACAATCCTTTACTTTTTAAAACTGTTTGCCTGCTGTGATAAAGATTTTTTGTTCTATTTTCTTCGCAATGAAAAGGAAATTCATACAAATAAATTAATACTAATTACCTTGGCAAGTTTCTATAACACAAATGTGGAAACAAATTAAATCATTTTTGTCAATATTTTCGTTTCTTTTTCTCATTGTCACTTCTCTCAGCATCCATTCGCATGAGGCCCGATTCGCTATGTGCATGTAGTTGAATACCGTTTTTTACACGTTTGCACACCTTTCCTAACGATCCTTGAAGTTGCAAGTCCTTGTATCCCGGCGTGAGATCATCACACTACATCATATATGCAAAGTACGCACCAATGTATGCACAAGCAATCGAGAAAACACCAACATTGTCTCTATAAAAAAAAAGCGACCAGAACTACAATGACAGTATCAAGGACAAAACCAACAGAACAAAATCAAATCTGACAAGGATAATATTTAAAAAAGAACAAGACAGCCTCAGAATTATCTACCAATTATTTTATACTTACATATCCTTCACTGACAGGAAACTGCATCGGCTTAGGCGTTTTCCAAAGAACTGTGCGCTACAGCTACCCTCAAGATTTAATCTTTTTTAAGTAGAGAAGTTGGTTTTAAATTCAATCGCATATTGATTGAAGAAATAAGTATAGCTTAACATTTAAGTTTACCGTTGCATCCACAAACACGTCTGATTTCCCAGCAGCATATTTTCCAGCAAATATATACAAAGGGCTTAAAGTAGAAAAACGTTAGTTTTGGTGTTTAGGCTATCGATATTTGTGAACAATTTATCAGAATCTAATCATTCATTTATATAATATCACATTCTATGGTGTTGTTTGTGTTGATTCAGTGGCTTATTTTTGTTCTCTCTAACTTTTGTATATTTTCCCCTCCAAATATTGTTTTGAATTCTTCTCTCGAACCCCTTATATATATATATATATATATATATATATATATATATATATATATATATATATATATATATATATATATATATATATATATATATATATATATATATATATATATATATATCCATCCTTGTTAACATGGCAGAGTACGTGTTCCAACTCCCACTTGACAGATTCATATCGGTAATTAATCTTTCCGAGATGGATAAAAACCTTACGCGTCTCGTTCAGGATATTTTCAAAACTTTCATTGGTATTTAATGAGGTAATAATTATTGACCTAAATGTATTATTTCAGTAGGGCAGGAGTATGCACGTGTAAGACAAAGACACGACAAGAAATTTGTGAAATTATCTGGAGACCTGAAATAACTTTTAATGTCCAGAGTTTCTTCGTTTTTCGTACGACGAACAACCAGTATCGATCTTCATTTTGAATGTGCACTTTTCCTTTTTCCTCTGATTCTTTTCATTTAGTGTTTCTGTTAAACGAGCATTTGGAGCAAATGGATTAGTTAGGGTTGACTATATGATAATATCGTTTGACACGGACCTACTCTACGGGCTGAATGATTTTTTATTTTATTGCATTGAGGTAAGTTTTCATTTTCTATAGATAACCACTTTAGTGCATGGATTTCCGCCATATTATTAGCTCGTGCCGTTTATTAGAAAGGTGTAAACAAAACAAAGAATGGGTGAAAACACCTGTAAAAACGCGATGGATATCTAATGGTAGTGTATGGTCAAGTAACGATGGCCAAAATTATGAAAGCCAGTTTATGAAATCAAGGCGCTCTACAAATATGCTGGGTCTTCGAGAGCGATGAGAAGACACTCAATCACGTGATAGTGAATAAAACAAAATAGCCCAAAGCTTGTACAGATATTGCACGATAATGTAGCACTCGCCATACCCTGGGGGCTGTCTGAGAAACACGGGTCTCCAGTGCACGAAAAGAAAGTTCGAAAAACAAGGAAATATTCCCGTGATATTTGAACATCAGACAAATCATTGAATAAAGTACAGAAGCGAGATACACTATTGGCTGACAGTACAGGACGCGAGACATACTATTGGCTGAGAACGAGAGGAACCTAACCTACATCACATGCAGAGCAGTACCAACACACATCGCATGCGAAGAACCCCAATAATGGTTATTAGTATAGTATATTTATTTTCTTCCTTTCATTTTACCTTCTCAAGCCGCTAAAAAATATGTGTGTGTGTGTGTGTGTGTGTGTGTGTATATATATATATATATATATATATATATATATATATATATATATATATATATATATATATATATATATAATTAACACATAATCTGGAATGAGAAAAATGAATCCCAAAAACTTACGTGTAGTTTGGGCTGACTAAACAAAGAATATAATTGTTTCTTTTAATATATGGAGACATTATATTATTAGATGTATGTAAGGGAGAGTTCGAAGTCGTCTTTATGACAAAAAGACTGTCTTGTAAGGATTTTTTTCTCCATCATAAACTAAATTCTTTCTTTTTGTTTGAAACTACCTCCAGAACTTATTTTGACTAGGAGAAACAACGTACCTTAAGTCTGTTACTATTATTATTATTATCATTATTATTCTGTTCAGCGTGTAAATGTTTGCCAGAAATGTCAATTAATGATTGTAATTGCATTTCGTGTAATTGCCTCATTAGTATGGTACCAATCTAAAAAGCGTATCAGTTGGTACCCATCTAGAAAGCGTATCAGTTGGTACGTTTCCTTGGTATGAAATGCGGTAAGTTAGCTCTGAATTTTTTATTTCATCAACACTCTGTGTCGTTGGTTTATTGAAGCGAAGAGTTTAATGGCAAAGTACGTCGATGCCGACATGGCAGAACGCTAAATATATATAGCCTTTTCAAATATGCTTAAAAAACCTAATTAATTGTAAATTTATAAATAAAAAATTGAATCATCGGTAATAAGGTTACACCGATGGTTTTACTCCAGCCTTTTGTTTTATGAGCGACCGTACCTGGATTAGATAAAAATTGGAAGGGCATATAGAGAACATGTGTGTTTGAACAATGCGTTAGTCTTTGCTTTATTGTTCTACTTAGTGCAAGATATAGCTTTATGATATGACTTGCATAGCAATGTAAGACATAGATTGATGGTAATACTTGGATATCAATGCAAGACATAGCTTGATGATAATACTTGGATATCAATGCAAGAAACCTTAATGGTAATACTTGGTTATCAATGCAAGACATATCTTGATGATGGTAATACTTGAATATCAATGCAAGACATAGCTTGATGATAATACTTGAACATCAGTGCAATACAGTTTGATGGTAATACTTGGATATCAATGCAAGACATTTCTTAATGATAGTACTTGGATATCAAAACAAAACATGGCTTGATGATAATACTTGAACATCAATGCAAGACAGCTTAATCGTAATACTTGGTTATCAATGCAAGACATAGCTTGATGGTAATACTTGGTTATCAATGCAAGACATGGCTTAATGGTAATACTTGGATATCAATGCAAGACATGGCTTGATGGTAATACTTGGATATCAGTGCAAGACATGGTTTAATGATAATACTTGAACATCAATGCAAGACAGCTTAATTGTAATACTTGGTTATCAATGCAAGACATAGCTTGATGGTAATACTTGGTTATCAATGCAAGACATAGCTTAATGGTAATACTTGGATATCAATGCAAGACATGGCTTAATGGTAATACTTGGATATCAATGCAAGACATGGCTTGATGGTAATACTTGGATATCAGTGCAAGACATGGTTTAATGATAATACTTGAACATCAATGCAAGACAGCTTAATTGTAATACTTGGTTATCAATGCAAGACATAGCTTGATGGTAATACTTGGTTATCAATGCAAGACATAGCTTAATGGTAATACTTGGATATCAATGCAAGACATGGCTTAATGGTAATAATTGGATATCAATGCAAGACATGGCTTGATGGTAATACTTGGATATCAGTGCAAGACATGGTTTAATGATAATACTTGAACATCAATGCAAGACAGCTTAATTGTAATACTTGGTTATCAATGCAAGACATAGCTTGATGGTAATACTTGGATATCAATGCAAGACATGGCTTGATGGTAATACTTGGATATCAGTGCAAGACATGGCTTGATGGTAATACTTGGATATCAGTGCAAGACATGGTTTAATGATAATACTTGAACATCAATGCAAGACAGCTTAATTGTAATACTTGGTTATCAATGCAAGACACAGCTTGATGGTAATACTTGAATATCAATGCAAGACATAACTTGACGTTAATACATCGATATCCGGAAAGGGCAATATTTTTTTGACAATGTATATAATGATACGTAAGTTATCTGTTCATTTTCCTCTACGATAGAAATTTTGTAAAGCTATATTAAAATTCCAAATCACACACACACACACACATTTTCAACTTGAAAATCACACGTTACCTGGCACAATTTGGACTGACTATCAGCATTGACCCCTAAAAATCTGAATATGATAAATGGACTGGCAGCTTGGGTGTCATACATATATTCCACGAGTCACATGTACTGATAATGGTGATATTGTTATTATGCCTGTTCGGATCATGACGAGTCTGATTCGGACGAGTCTGATTTTTATGTCGTTACTTGATCCTACATTTGGTGTACATATTGTATGTCTTAGCCCTATCACTAAACGCCCTCGTGCTTTGGTTGAAGAATGCAATATCTCAACAAATACGTCCCTCAGGAAATGTGATTTGAATTTTAAATTTATAATAATAGAAATTAATTAAAACTCTACACAATATGCTTGATGTAGAGCCCATTAAGAGTGCACAAACATTTAGTAACAATGACGTAGGTTTGTGATTTCTATTATTTCATTGTCGTCCAAGACATGGCTATGGGAGCACCATTCTTCGGTACGATTTGAAAATAGATTAATTTACATACATTGATGTTTCAATTTAAAACTTCCAGAAGAGCATGTGATAGTATTACGAATTTGGAGTGGAAAACAAGATGACCGCTATAGCTTAACCGGCTTGAAGCAGATGTTTCGTTTTTTAGTGCCGTTTTCATGATATTTGTGCTAGCTGCCTGTCTTCATCTGCGTTATTGTGTTCATTATGTATTGGCTGTTCAATTCGTATGTGTTTCTTCATCTCCTTGATTTGGAAATGAGAACAATTAGACTTTTTCTCAGCTGTCTTGCTCCACTGTTTTTGAATAAACCGCCATCACGTGATACTCGCCAGTCAACTCGTTTATGCTACGATGGACCCTCATTAATTGCTTTAAATGATCACTCCTTGGCTCTCCACACTACATTGTGCTCTAGACTAAACGAACTGTGACTGCATCCATCATTACCTAAATGTAAACAGAAGCGAAAAAAGAAACATTGTTTTAAAGCTGGCCGGCGTAGAACAGGAAGAAGAATTCCAGTTATCTCCCTTATTTCGGCTCAACAATTTAAAAACAAATTCGACCGTTAATTTAGATAACCTAATTAAAATCCCTATAACTTCGTCAACCTTTATGTCAGCTATCCAAGAGATACCTCTGCGTATTGCATTATTCAATGTCCAGTCAGTAGGACCACCGGAAAACCGCACAGAAATAATTAATTTTATCAACGACCAGAATATTGACATCTTTTTCCTGACAGAAACATGGCTACAAAACATCAGGCGATGAGCCCAAGTGTGCGGATCTAACACCCACTGGTTACTCCATCAAGTCGTTCCCCCGTATTTCTCGCGGAGGTGGAATTGCTGTCATCACAAAGAACTCCATGATCAAACGTCTTAACCACACCACAACATTCAATTTCGACCACATATCGTTTGAACTAGTCCTAACCACACTCACACTGGAGCAAAGGTCAGTCCATTTTTTCTGCCTATACCGCCCTCCTCCTAGTATAAAAAACAAGCTGGCTGACTCTCTCTCTCTTTTTGGAGCAGTTTCCGAATCTCCTGGACTATGGAAATTCGATAGGTGGCAACCTAATTATTCTTGGAGATTTCAACTTATATTTTGACTGTCCCGGAACCCCAAATACATCAAAACTCATAGATTCCATTAATAATTTCAACCTCAAACAGTCACTTAACCAACCCACCCATAAACATCGTCACATTTTAGACTGGATTCTTCATAGACCTGACGATAACATTCTACGGTCGTCCCTGGTATCCCATGACCTTGCATCAGATCACCTATGCATTATATGCCATCTTGACGTATCAGTCCCTAACCCTCCACCTTTATCTGCTACTAAAAGAAACCTCCGTATGATAAATAGAACCAAATTAATGCACGACATCCAAGCTAATCTAACAACTTGATTACCTCCTACAGCAGAACAACTCGATAACTGCCTGTGTTCATTGCTTGACAAACATGCCCCAGCTACCAAGTGCAGAGTATCAATTCAAAAGTGTTCTCCATGGTATAGCAGTGTTAGGGATCAGCTTCGCACTGCTAAAAGAGACCGCTGTAAAGCTGAGAGGCTTTGGCTTTCCACCAGACTCACTATTCATAAGCAAATCTATGAAGCCGCTAAAAAGAACGTCACAAATATAGTCCATGCAGCGAAATCAGCCCACTACTCTACTAAGATCATGGAAAGATCCAACTGCAAAGAGCTCCTCGAGATTACTAACAAGCTAATGTCAAGGAACAAATCTACACCACTTCCAACTACCTTCTCTCCAGTCGACCTTCCGGACATGTTTATAAATTTCTTCCGTGACAAAGTACAAACCATTAGAGATAAGCTTGACACCACAATTTCAATTGACTCATCGTCACCATACAGTTGGGATACAGAATTTGAGCGGCAACCATTAGCAGCATTTGAACCTTTCTCTATGGATTTCGTACGTACAATCGTGATGAAGAGTGCACCAAAGTCATGTGAACTTGATCCAATTCCAACATCACTGCTGCTTGAGTGCTTAGATCCAGTATTGCCTTCACTAACTGACGTTCTTAATACCTCTCTCTCATCCGGGAAATTCCCATCATTTTTCAAAACTGCCATTGTAAAGCCTCTGCTGAAGAAACCAACACTAGACCATAGCGATTTAAAGAACTCCACTCAGTTTCTAATCTCCCATTCATATAAAAAATCTTAGAAAAGGTTGTGCTGTCCCAGCTTGTATCTCATCTGAATTCAAACAGTCTTTTTAGCAATGTACAGTCTGCATATCGCCCTTGCCACAAAATTCAAACAGTCTTTTTAGCAATGTACAGTAGTTAAAAGTAGTTAATGACATTCTCTCTGCGTTGGATAGCGGAAAGATTACAGTCCTCACCCTCCTCGATTTGTCTGCAGCATTTGACATAATAGACCATGATATATTACTTCACCGTCTCCAGCATGTATTTGGCATTCATGATACAGCCTTACTGTGGTTCAAGTCCTACTTGGTCAACAGGACACAAATTGTATTCGCAAATGGAGTATACTCCAGCCCAGTTGATCAATGTTGTGGTGTTCCACAGGGGTCTGTTCTTGGACCTGTTGTCTTCATTATGTACACTCAGTCGCTCTCAAGTGTCATAGATCATCATCCAGTGTCTCACCAATTGTACGCCGATGACACCCAAATATACAAATCTAGCCACCCAGCTGAAGTTGATGCTACCATCCAAGGTGTAGAGAGGTGCATTTCTGATATGAAATCATGGATGACATGTAACAAGCTGCAGATGAATGATGATAAAACTGAGGACATTCTGATCACAAGACAAAGACTTTCTCATTCACATCCTTTACCTCAAACAATAAATATCAGCAACGCCAACATTAAATTCACACAATTAGTACGAAACCTAGGTGTTACTCTTGACAGTACTCTCCCATTGCACCAACATGTCATGAACATATGCAAGGCTGCATATCTTGAGCTGAGACGCATCAGCTCCATTCGCAAATATCTTTCAGCTGATGCCACTAAAACACTTGTGTCTTTATTAGTACTTTCAAGACTGGACTATTGTAACTCAATTCTGTCTGGTTCATCTCCATCTGTGCTACAGAAACTTCACAAAGTTCAAAACACAGCTGCTGGGATCATACTTAGAGTACCACGATCAGAGCACACCTCCCCGCTGCTCTGTATCCTACACTGGCTATCCATTCGATCCAGAATCAAACACAAAATTTGTTCTCTGTGCTACGTTTCACTGTCGGACTCTAGTCCAACATACCTATCCGACCTCACCCATGTGTACACACCAGCAAGATACTTACGCTCCTCTTCTGACAATCGTATACTCATTATTCCCACTATGAAAACAAAGTCATATGGACAGCGTTTGTTTGCATACCAGGGCCCAGCAACGTAGAATGAATTGTCCACTGAACTTAAACACAAAGACAGTGACCACATTCAAGAGGGCTCTAAAAACTCACTTATTTCGACTGCAAGAACAAACTGAAAGACCTAATAATGTTTCCTACCTTAAATATTCTCAGCATGTTTTCTTTTTATATTTTCTAATTTCATGTTGTTTGTTTTTGTAATCATATCATTACGTTTTATTTTTATCTTATAGGTGTTGTCTAATGTTGTAAAGCGCTTAGAGCTTTTAAAGACTAGGCGTTATACAAAGTCCTCATTATTGTTATTATTATTATTATTATTATTATTATTATTAGGAATTTAGATCCTGCAAGGCGTTAAATGTCGTTTCATTTCTTAGATTTTGATATGTGTTTGAATTGTTTGTTATACTTTGTGGCACGAACCGCACATGGTAACTCAAGGGAAAATATATTCCAGGAGCACCAATCATTTTAACACGAACATCGCTCAAGATGTGCTAAAAATATAGTTTAATATAGTTGGCAAATGTATGGATTTTTTTTGCAACATTGACTGAAAGGTTTCAACATACGGTTTCTCATTCAATACAAATATTTAAGAATCTAATTTATGATTTTTTCCAATATATTTGTCTGCCTACGTTCGTGTTTATGGAATGGGTTATGCCCCAACTGTCATAACTTGGAGGACCACACTATTTCTCCCACGTTGCTTCACCAGCAGAGTTAATTCAGTCATACATTTTATTTGGTCAGTCTAAAAATGACCTGTGCAAATGCTGAAGTGACTTTACAGAATTTCGATCACCAGACAGAAGCTAAAATGTTTATTGCTGATTGTATATTGTCTTGAATATGAATTTTCGTAGTTTTGCATAATTTACAGTTTTGTGGAAGGAGTTTTATTTCTTTCACACAAGAACCGTAGGTTCATAAATTCATGGTTCATAGCAACCAAATTCACTTCACAAAATTTGATACCCAACTAAAATAGTGAATTTCAAGTAGTTGCTGACCTTATTCTTAATATCATAATAAGCATTGGCCAATATTTTTCCACATGTTAGTAAGAATTAATAGTTTATGTAAGAAATCGAATTCAAATTAAATCTATTCTAATCTTGATATAAATGAATTCTTGATTTTACAAGTCCTATTTCTCTTCAAGGCTATCCTTTCTCGTATGGCCATGCTGTGCAATCCATAATACATGGAAAGCTTCAGTTAAATCAGACCCATACTATATATTCTTTGTAATAAACATGTCTATCCCATTACTCGCATCTGTTTCAAAGGGTCATTTATCTGAAAGCCAATAACAGCGTACTTCGTTATCCTTGCTATTTTATTTCTCCTTATGTCTTTAATAGAACCATATTCGATATTATTTTTATATGATTTAACCATATTTTGAATATATATCAAAGTTATGAATGAAAATATGAGAGGAACATACAGTATTATGAAGTGAATCTAAACTAGTAAGTAAAGGTCTAAGAATGTCTTCAATGACAGTCCAAACAAATGGTTTACCTAGCGAATAATATATACAACATAAAACAGGCTTTCAGACTAATAACAGGAACACAAGAAATGTGAATGATTCTAAATCGGAATGAAGCTTATTTCTGAGTTCTCTCTTTATTTGCACTGTATATTGCTACTGTATTTCGCAATAGACCCTACGTGACAGAATGCACTACTCATTTTGCGTCGAATTTCCCTATTCGTGTGACCTCGCCCAACCAATGGGAAGTTACATAATTATTCTAGAGACGTTGAAACCCCATCAGCCACTAAGAAATTAATCCATAAGCACCATTTAAGTCTTATTATTAAGATTATTATTAATAATTGTCAACTCGTACGTAAGCATCTATTTATAGATACTTTGCAATACTAAACTCTCAAGATACTCACGTTAGGTAGGCAAAATTTAACTAAAAATATTCTGTACTATTTACAGCCATTAACAATATCATGTACCAGGAGTTAAAAAATATAGAAATAGAAAACCATATAATTATAAAGGTGGAATGCGGTAGGTTTGTGGTGGTTTACGGTAAATACATAGACTGAAGTCAGCCGATACGTAGAAACTTAAAGATCTACCAGAGTTCTCACACAACTTTCGTTTATATGATAGATTTAATCGTCTATATGTGATTTTTAAAGGTATCATGTAAAATACGTCATCTTTAATGAAAACAATTACCACAAAACATCGAACTTTTATCGCACTAGGAAAAACGCTTGGCAATTTCCATAAAACAAAGCGGAAGTGACGTGCTGTAGGGAACTGCATTTCTACTTCGTTGTTAGTTGCATTCAGTAGATGGTACCGTGCGTTAGCCGACCAGTGACAGGCGAGATAGTCTGCAGTGACCATTTGAAAGACGATGATTTCGATACCGTCTATAAAATTAAAGAGTCACTTGGTATTACGACCATCAGACGACTTTTGCCAAATACACCCAAATACACACAAATACTGCCCAAATATTGTCCAAATACTACCCAAATACTGCCCATAAATATCAGAGGATGGGAACACGAACACATGCAAGCCTTTGGATGTTTCGAACAAGGAACCAAGGAGGGGGGACACACTCGAGGCCAATAGCTAATTATATCTAACTGTCGAAAACTTAACATCATTCTAGAATACAGATATCTGTAATTAAGTATGCAATTTAGGGACATGTCTCATCCCGTACTTTGTCGATAATTTCCGAGCAAACGGAAATTGGAGATGTTCGTTACGTTTCGTACAAAGAATTTCTAATTGCTTTAGTAATTTAACGTATTTCATTTTAACCCATAATTTAACTTTGCCATGAACTTAAAAATCTCTTTAGTACTAAAGTTATCATGTACTTGTTTCTGGATAGTATTTGGGCAGTATTTGGGTGTATTTGGGTAAATCGTGCCGCCGCAAAAGAATGTTCAATGGGAGAGGTAGATTTAGTGGAATGGTTTTTGCAAACTATAATAGCCCAACCCCTACCCCCAAAATGAACCATGCTTTATCATGACAACCGTATCTGTGTGTGACCCTTGAATTTAAGTTTTGCATACTCCCTCATTATTATTCCCCCACCCCACCCGAAAAAATCATTTGCATGTTCATGCTGATTTCATGCCTGTTCAACAATAATAATAATGACAAAACGAGTTTTCTGCTAAAGCCAAAATGTTGTGAATAATTGATGTATTGATTGTGTTTAATCGTAAAGGCTAATTACCCCTTCTTTTAGAGGCACTGGTAGTAAATTACCTTGTTTGCCAGAATATGGCACGGTATAGGTTAGAGTCAAACCCACAACCCATTGCTTCTGAGTGTGAATACTGATGTCCGTTCAATGTGGAGTGTATAGTATTATTATGTACAATATGTACAGAACCGTAGTAAAAAGGAATTTTTAAAAATACTTTAATGTTGTTGGTGTAAAGATTTTACCCTCTAATGTTGGTCTAATCATATATATATATATATATATATATATATATATATATATATATATATATATATATATATATATATATATATATATATATATATATATATATATATATAATTTTTAGGTATTGAATCAGAATTTTGAGAACCAGCACAAAGAAGATAATGTACTAGAGAGAATCAAAGACAGTACATGGTGTGACATATCCCGTGGTGCATTTTGATGTCACAGTGAACTTTCGATTAATTCCCTGTATACATGGTTTGTATAGCTTCATAGTTGATATGGATTCCTAAGGCCTCACAAGTTATATTAGGATATGAGTCAATAATTAAGTTATGTAATTTTTTTATTGCGGAAGAACTACAATGTATTGGTAATATGTCAAACTGTATGACCAACCCTTAGTTGTAAAAGTAAGCAAAAAGATTTGCTGCAATTGTCATTTATTATTTATTCAGACATGCAAAAGACTTCATGTGTGACTACCATATCTACTGCAAAGGCACGAAACACATTTTTAATGCTCTTATTACAGGGACTAGATACACCATCATGCAGTATTGGCTGTTCAATGTCAGACTGATTGGATACTTAAGAAAAAACAAACAAGCAAACGAAACACATAACATTGTATAAACAAAATCAGTATGATTATGTAAGCATTTGACTCGGTAGACCAAGCACTTGTGAACTTGTTATTATTTAGCAACGATACGCTTTAAATGATACACATGTTCGTAAGAAATCTTCATCTGTTTGAAAACTACGATGATCAGAATACACGTCTAAAATTTCACCTACTACACAGGTTTTGAAGTAAACGTATAGCAAGTAAAGAGATGGAGCAAAGGCATTGCAAACTTTCATGTACTTGTCAGCATTCATACATGACACTCACGAAGGAAAATGAGCTTACTTTTTCAATGTTACTTATGCATTAGTCCATTTTTAAAATGTTGTAAACACATTTAAGCTATGCAATAGATGATGTCTCATTTCAAAAAATAGAAATATTGCTAATTTTTTTCTCCTTTCTTCAGATCAATGAATTGAAGAGTAGTTATGACACAGAGAAAGAGCAACGTTCTAGAGCCATACAAAACAACAAAACCACAGTGTGGAGGTGGACACTATTATTACAGACAGGCATTTTCATAACAGAAATTGATCAGAGAGAATATGAAAGCCACACACTATTATGATGTGTGATATGTAGCCAAAGGTATGTAGATATTGCAATTTTTACTACACTAAATGATACCATTTGATGAAACTTATATACAAGCACATATAGTAATATATGTTTCAAGTAATATTACAGTTGGAGAGAACATATCACTAGGAATACAGTCAGCCCCCTCCTCCCCAGCCCTGTACATACACACAGAAGGGAGAAACTAACTAAAGAAACCAACTCGAACTTGAAAGATTTCAATCAAAACAAAGCTAAGAGATTCTTTTTGAAGCACATATTCAAAACCATATATCGCAACAAAAATTATTATTATGATTGATTGATTGATTGATTGATTTTCAGTATAAATATACATTAGGCAGTGGATGACATTTTTCAGTCTCTTGAAATACTGGGGTAACTGTTTTTCAGACTAAGTTGAAGAATTGATGGCAGTGCTGGAGGAAGTGGTCAGGAAGCCGTAGTCAGTAGATAGTTATTGCAACCTCTATGCAGCCATGTATCTATTACACTGACAATAGAATTTACAGCAAATTTTTAAACTTGAATAAAGTTATGTTATTTCGTGTATCCCGGTTTCTATTACTTATTTCATGTTTTCAGTGTCAATACCTTAAGCATAAAATTAGACTTACTACTACCAGTGTCAGGAAGCTAAATGAATCAGATGTGAACAGACAGAAATTAGTTTTTAATGTCATGGTTTAGAATCTGTTCATGAAATGAAAACAGAGGATTAAAGAATTTTTCATGAGAATTTCCAAAATAATAGATGAATGATTTTAGCACTATCTATTATCAAAATGAAAATTTTAGGTAAATATTCCATGCTTAAGTAAAGTGATAGTACTGATACATTTTGTTACTAAAGGAAGGATTTTATGAAAAAGAATTTTAAGCATAATTTTCACATGCATATAAAGCAATCACTTGTCCTACAAATTGACCCTGATAGTGGCATCATAACTACCGTAAGAATGTTTTGTCTACAAGTGTTCATTTACTCAAACAGGATTTCCTTGCAATTTCCATATTTTTAATGTAGATACAGTATGTTGCTTCCAGGACATATTCATCCAAGCAAACTGTATGAAATCTTGTATGAGCAATGGTACAATCCACCCTGACTTCCTCAGTCTTATTTAAAATCATAATCTCTTCACAGCATCTACACTTCTCGACTGTTTCTTTACGGCTGCAATTTCCACAGGTACACCAATATACATGGTAAGTATTACACTCCATCATTCAATATTGTGTTAGAGAGCAAACTTGAGGGTAAAATGTATGAGAATTTCTTGCATGTTAAAGATTGATATATATGTATTCGTGATACATGGTTAGACTTTTGTTCTTCCTTGTGTACCACAATAACATAACAATAATAAGCAATGTATTATTATTATTATTATTATTATTATTCTCAAGAGTTGTTTCCACATAAATATGTATACTTCCTTTACAAACAGTACTATACACCTAGACCCATAGATAAAATATATGCTTGCTGAACATCTTGATACACCAGGTCTATGATTACTTTTTCTTTTTAATAAAATTCTTAAATTTTACTATCTTTGGAGGGTAGTAAACAATCACACCCAAAGTACATTCGGGGTCTGCATTTCATCACGGTTTAAAAGAACAAACTTGAGTCATAAAGTTAATAAAGTATTTATTTCTACACATCTCACAGTCTGAGCCTTAAATGTTTAACTTTTAACACTATTAGTTACTGTGAACCACGCCCACATGACAATCTACTCTGAAGACATCCAAGTTTCTCCCAAATTCGTGCCCTTCTCTTTTCATTATGCAATTGAAATAACATTAACGAAAGAATAATGATTGCCATAATGATAATAGTAATTACCAGAATGAATAGCCCAAGCGCTACTCAGCCCCATTATGCCCAATGTTCTCAATAGGGTCCACGTCCACATTCTCGTCTAGTTGGGGCTTAAGTTGGTACAGTCTAAAGTTTACCACATTTCTCCTATAAAGCATCAGATTTTCGAAATAAAAACTTAGTTAAATTATGTAGATCCTTTTGATCGACAGAATGTTGTAATAACTACACACTTCTTTGTTGCCATGGGTTTCAGTATCCTTCGGCAGATGGATTTCAATTGTGGAAAAAAAGGAAATTCAAATATTGAGTTATGCCTAGCATCAAACATCCTCTCAGTAAGACAACAAAACTTACTGTGGACAAAAGATATTTAACGGACTGGACGAAAGGAATATTTCTGTTGGCTAGAGAGATGCGTGAAACAATGACATGAACAATAACAAAACAGAGGATGTGCCGTGGGAAATGTTTTCCTAAAAATGAAATCGTTTTTTTGTTTTGGATGTTCGAAGTGTATTGTGTCACAGCTATTGGCAACTTCAGTTTGCTACAAAGAACTCTATTCACGTGCAAAATATTGAACTAAAGTTATCACATACACTTTTAGACTGAATGAACTGAGAAACAATATAATTGGTGTTACAATACAAAACTATCTAACGTGAACGATAAAGCACAGAGTAAAGGAAACACATGATCTGTTCAGAAAATCCTTGGGTTAATAATTGCATGCAGAATTGTTTTCAACATGAATGTTGGACATAACAAATCTCATTTCTGCAAACGTGTTTGTAATACCGTATGAATTAACTGTTTATGAGGGTCTAAGAGTCTTTTCACATTATAGCTAGTTTTGACAGTCTACCGTTCTCTAATAAGACAGCCTTGATTTTGAATGGCAGTATGTTTGCAATGTAAAGAGCATGATCTTTTTCTCTGGTGTGGATGTCACTTCATGGATGTTACTGAACAGCAGTTGTAACTCTGACCTATGAAGTAGTATAGCCTTTTCGTTGGCAGTTGTAAGTTCCACACTAACATTCGTTGAAGAAATTGCTTTAAGGCGACAAAATAGGACATTTGTCATCCTTCACGACTTTTCTGCAACGTGAAATAAAGGTTGCGATGCAATTGAATATCAGTTTTAAGGTGACAGTAAAATTGTAAATGGAGAGAAGATATTTCATAGTATAACGTTTCCCCATCTCTAAAAGATATTGTTCGAAAGAACAGGATCATTTAAAATGGTTGACAATTAAGGGTTTAATGCTGCTTTTTCTGAGTTTATCGTGGTATAAACTGTCAGTTGCCGAATCACACAGCAAATTACGCCCGATGTACGTTAGTATACTCAGACAAGAAGTTAAACTCTTATAATTGCATTTATTAAAATTATATTTTCTATTTTTAGTTTTTAAAGATACTTTTTATCAGTTTTAAAGCCTGTTTATGCGTATGAATTCTCGCTGAGGCGTCCACTACGTAGCTATTTACAGAACAGGTGATTCTCCATCTGCAACGTAATCGCAACGTCAGTATCAAACACAATATTCTACCAATAGTAGGTGATCATTCATTTTGAACATTCCACAGCATTGTCTTAATCTTTTATCTAAATTGGCTTATGTGATCTAAGTAGAAGTTCAGTATTCAAAGCAAAAGAAAGATATCAGGTTTTCTTTGACATACGAATGACACTTGGATTTGATGCAATTATGAGTTCATTGTGACATGGTCGAATTGTTATTGTCCAGACCCGTGAGTAACCAATATTGGCGTCCTTAAATATATTTTCGAGTTGATTAACAGTGTAGGCTACCTACAGGGACAACTTACAAATCAAATTAAGACTATCGGTAAATGGTTATAGTGATGGAGGGTCCAATAGCCAAACCGTGCAAGACATCGACACTGACAGCTACAAAGGGGTGGGGGTGTAGCGGATCTCCCGCCCACCCCACATCGTAACTAACAAGGTCGGCGTCTTACATTGTAGGACCGTGAATCCAATTGTTATGTTAGTTATTGCCCCCTCCCCCCATCCCTATATCCATTTACCAATAGTTTTAAAACCATTTGTAACGAACTGCAGTGACAGTGCTGTAGCCCCAATGTTCTTGACAGATTTTGAGATTCTCAGCTTTTTTTTCTTCAAATCTAGTCGAAAGAAAGAATCATTTATATTCAGAAAAACAGTAAATATGTGTTATTTGATTCTGTCAAATCACTTTATTCAGTTTTCTAAAATAAAATATAAACCCACCGTTTTTATTTCGTTTTAAAGGTATGCAGTTTGTATGCCTACCAGTTCAGTGTTTACGTAAGTTACTTTGCACGTGACTCTATTAATAGGAAGTTTGTATAAAGTAATTACCCGTACAGGTTATACAGAAATAAACGCAGTTGGGACTGATGACATAATTATCTTCTGACCAATGGGAATGATCTCTTCATTTCTTAGCTGATGCAGCTACAATTATTGATCGTTGACTGTAATATTGGTGCTCATCATAATGATAATATGAGGTAGACCTATCTGATTTCCTTAGTTTGTAATCTGGTGTTAAAGTAATTGAGTCTTCTGAATATTAATTTTTGTTATGAATGGATGGTACTTTACAAAAGGTATATAACACTGTGAATGGATGGTACTTTACAAAAGGTATATACCACTGTGAATGGATGGTACTTTACAATAGGTATATAACACTGTGAATGGATGGTACTTTACAAAATGTATATACTACTGAATGGATGGTACTTTACAAAAGGTATGTACCACTGTGAATGGATGGTACTTTACAACAGGTATATACCACTGTGAATGAAAATGCAAGACGTGTGTCGCAAGAAGAGAACTTCTGAATCCGAAAATATACTCAATTTTACAATGCCAATACTCACGAGTAAAAGAACATAATAAAGATTGTGTTAATATGGCACATGACCTGGAGATGGTGTTAATATGGTACAAGACCTGGAATGCAAAATGAAAACAATTCTAATCCGGTATTTTATCAAGCAAGAATTTGATTTCACTGGAATTTCTTAGCTGTGGTTTCTGACTGATTCCATAGCAGTAGAATTTATGACCATCAAGCATTTGTTGGGTGCAAAAAATGCATAAATCATCGTCATGGAAACTTGTTACCCTTGTGCTTGTTATGTCGGTACAATATCCGTTGAAAATCCTTTATCAACACATAATGATACTGTACCACGGTGGCATCAGAGCTGTTCACGTCCACCATTTTTCTGAAAAGCAGCATATCAGCGCTGAACAGCACATAGGTATCAGTGGATAGTAAAATTGGTTGATGGCCTTTATTCCAAGTAAACACAATAAAAGCAATATCAAGGTTGAGTGGCTCAAACTTACTGATGTCAATAATCTGCACAGGGGGTTCAATCATTTCAAACTTATGTTCGCTCAGGTTTTATTTGTAATTTTGATGCTGATCCGTGTGATAGTAAGCTGGATACATAATATTATATTGCCCATTCAAAATATTTATTTGATTCTTGAGAACAACCGTCGGCTTTTTCCGTTACGTTTGCTTTGGAAAATCTTTCACCGCCGCTCACGATAAATACGTTACGACAGCAAGTGGAGTTTACAGTATTTGTAATTGCATGTTCTGTTGCAATGTCCTCGATTTCCAATATATACGCCTTTACATTTACATGCGGTTCAATTCCATCGATCTTCGAACGTTTATAAGGAAACTTGAGTATATCTATGAATTTTGCTTGCTTCATTCTCGTTATTTTTTGCCTTTCTCTCATTTCCTCCTTTACATGCCTAAAACGCTGCGTAATTCAGAGGTTAGTGTGTGAGTGTACATCCTTGTTGTTGTTGTTGTGGTGGTGGTGTTTAACGCCATTTTCAGCACACGATAGGCTATACATGGCAGCCAGTATTAATGGTGGAGGAAGAACCAATGACCAACGAGAAGCTATCGGCAAGCTTTCTCACATACCCACACTGGCTGAATCCGAGACTCGAACCGGCGCAGACAGAGGTGAGATGGCAGTGATCCGTAACGGAGAGCGCTTTAGACCACTCGGCCACTCGGGGCCTCCTGTACATCCTTGAATTATAAGGTACTTTCTATTGACGAATATGTGAGGTCCCTGCATGAATACAATTTTTTCCAAGATGTCATTAGGCGAAATTACCCTAATATTCCGCCAATGAATGTGACACCAAATCTTACACCACCAGTCGTTTCATGTTAGTGTCCAACACTGGTGAGAGACTTGTTACGCTCACGCTTATATGTCAGCTATGGTCTCAGTTTCTTTATTGTTGAGCATATTTTGCTAATCAGGACACACAAACAGCTCTCTTTCTCCTCCATAGTTATAAATTGTTTCGTATTTCTTCTCATGGTAGGTGAATGTGTACGCCGTCTGTATATTAATGCCGAAAGCATTTCTCTGACAGTGGTGATCCTCGCTATCCTCGGTGGTCGTTTCAATAATTTTTATGTCTTCCCTGGACGTTTCGCTGTATGCCCTGTCTTCACTAGTCATTTCATTGTCCTCAATGCGTGTCTCTAACAACGTTAGCGATTTAATGCTTTCTTGTACAATATCATTCGATGACTTTTCACGCTTTTTGTTATAATCTCTGCCAAGCTTTCCTCATGCTAGCTCCGATGGAATCCCTAAACCGCCTAATTCATGGAGATGCTATGGATACATACTAGAACAATTATATAGCTTTTTGTAGGTTTCATCACCGAATCGATATTAAGCATAAGAAGCGATTTTAATGTTTAATATAACGGCACAAACAGACGCAATAGGTCTGGTACTTGTATTTCTGCGTTAGCCCAATACAAGAGTGCTTTCATAATCCTGTGTAGCGAACTGTGGTTTCTGATGACATTATATAATAACCTACTGAAATCCTCTAACAATGAATCATTGATAAGCTCCCTTTTTATACAGGCCTACCTGTGAACTCACTGCACCGCAGCACTAGATCCATGACATTTCTCCACCGAAGATTTTGGCAGATGCGTACATATGGCGTAGAAGCTTTGGTTTCTTCCTCAATCCTCGTTCACAACTTTGAGCGATCCCGTGTTTGCATGCGCTGGCCAATCCATATACATTCATGGGCTTGCGCTACGAGGTCGATGTCGTGAGGGATAGAAGGCTTTGACCAAAGTCATAGAACGCGATCTCAAATCTCCATTCCCATACTATTGCGAGTCATGAGAGTTTGAAAGTAAACAATAATTATTTTAAGAAATGTCAAGGGAGATGGGGGGGGGATTGAACATGAGTGTATTTACAAGGCTGACAACGTTGGGTTAAAAAAATCTCACTTCCAACTATTTCATTTGTTCATCTTTTCTGGGAACATCTTGTTCAAAACAAGTCGGGGAGGCCCGAGTGGCCGAGTGGTCTAAAGCGCTTTCCTTTACGGATCACTGCCATCTCACCTCTGTCTGCGCCGGTTCGAGTCTCCGATTCAGCCAATGTGGGTATGTGAGAAAGCTTGCCAGTAGCTTCTCGTGGGCTGGTGGTTCTTTCCGGGGTTTTCCCAGGTTCTTCCTCCACCATTAATACTGGCCGCCATGTATAGCCTATCGTGTGCTGAAAAATGGCGTTAAACCCCACAACAACAACAACAAAATCAAAACAAGTCAGTAGATGTTCTAATGGGAATCAAAAGCTTCGTTGATAAAGAAAATAAACATGATATTGTGTACACTTCAAGGAATCCAGTTCTTTATTTAAACTAGAATTGACTGAATACATCATTTCCTCTCTTATGGTTTGTCATATTGTCTTCGACCTAAAGTTTGTTTATAGGAATTAAAATATTCCACGATGTGGTCGTTGGAAACTCAAACTGTTTCCGAATGGTTACCTAGATGATGACTGTCGTTGAATTTGATGACATAAACTGAGGCATCGTTAGTTTACACTGGTCTTTCAAGCTCTTATTCCACTCTTATTCCACTCTTTGAAGATTTGTTTTCTTCTTGGATGAGTGTCGATGCTTCCTGGAGATAACCTTCAAACTTTTCTTCTTGGCTAATCATTAAACATTCATGTTGAGCACTCCTAGGATTGTCAATGTGACAATCATTCAATGTTCTTCGGTGAATGGTGTGATTTTGCAGCTAATCAAAGAAGGAGACTAAGGGTTGTTCTTGCCATGGCCATCGTAACACTGTTATTTCTGTTTCTCTCATACTTCTTTGGGGTTGTTTCGGTAACTGCTATGCTTCCTTTGGTTGATCATCAACGTCCATATATACGTGTGATATATTCTAATAGTTAAGAATCACGTCTCGGAGACGTTGATTTGATGAGTACTATTGAATTCTGGAAACAAAATCACGATCACTGTGTACTCGAAGGCTAGTAAAAACTAAAGTTCCACAGTAAGTTGCCTGGATTTTATTGTGTGGAATGAAATCAAATTCCCACAAACAATACTTTCCGGCATAGTCGTTGTACGAAATGCCGTGGCTAATGTCGGTCCTCCATTGTCGTGTGGCTTTAAACAGACTCAAATAAAATCTAAAATAATTCTTTTGGGGAAAGGTAGGTTCAAAGGGTAGTGTACACAACGCATGGCCGTCCTGGTTGATTTCTATCTTGGACAAGAGGTAATAATGGAACTAAAATGGGCTTTAATCAATAGAGGGCAACATTACTCCAGAGTCCATACGAAGTGGTCATGGTTTTAATATCCATTCATCGTATGGCTTACTTGGCAATCCTTCTGGTCAGAGGTGGACAGGTGTCACCTCCAACTTTTTGTAAGATTTCCAAATCTTTGCTTCACTGGTGCTGTCGTTGTGCTCGTTTGACTCATCCATCAAATAGAAACGGTATTGCTTTGATTCAGTCTCAGAACTACGTTCACACCATGCAACAAAATCTTGTCTTGTAGTCATATCTTGAGGTGTAGACGATCGGTCATTTATAAACTGTCTTTGATTTCATTTTGATGGTCGATAAATCCTACATGATCAGACTGTCAGCTGTGTGTTTTTAGACGCGTCCAACCTGTTAGGTTTCTATCTCACAGAAGATTCCAGAGAAGTGTCCTTGGCTTCTTTTTTTCAAACCAAATGGAGCTGATGTTATCAGAAACAACACGGGGTGATATTCTGCACTCTGGCATGCATGCGTCGAAATCTTCATTTTCGATATGGCCAAACTTTCTCGTTTTCTATCTTGGACCATTCGCAAGGAGCTCGGTGCATCACATTTATTAATCAAAAGCGTCCAGATCCTGACAGGTCTATGCCTTAGTATTAGTTTTCTTGCTGTATTTGTGTGATTTTAATGACTTTCTGCGTCTCTTTCTGCCTTATTCTTGCTGACAAAAGAGTCAGTAGCCTCCATATGAATGTGAAGAGAATCAATGGGTGTTTCGGGATCTGGAGAGCTTCTTTCCTCAATTGATCAACAGATTTTCTGCTTCATTCAGTAAAGCCCGTTTGTCGATGGCCATGTTTTGGATGAATTCTTTTACTTTTCGTCAAGTCCGCATTGTAAACGAATGTAATCATTGGGAAACACTTGATTTTAAAACGTGTGCCACATGCCGAACAAGTGATGAGGACATGCTTCTCCAAAAATGTCCTCATTGCTGAGCTACTCGGATAAAAGAGTAATGAGTCAATTCTAGTTATGAAGAATATCATAATTTGTCTAAGATCACCCTTTTTACTAATATTCACGCTATCAAAATAGTATTTACGGACGAGGGGAACTTGTTGATCGAGTCAATTAAGGAGTTCCACTTAGTCAATACAAGTTAGTATTGTAGTGGATAAAGTCAATGTTTTGTATTGAAAAGATATTAAAGGGTGACATGAAGCTGATACCATCAATGCCTCAACCACCTCCTGACACGAAAACGATGTAGATAGATACTTTCCTAATTTTAAGAAAATGGGGGAAAACGTGACAGCGAGTACTTATTGGCAAAGCTCGCAAATTCGACATATCGCTGTCGGTACAGCAAAGGAATTATGATGTGGTTTTAAGGGTTATAAGTTGGTAACTGAGCATGTCGACAAAAGTTTAGAAATTGCAGAAAAGAATCTGTATAAACACATCTTGAATTAGAAAATAAAAGCAAACAACTTTACGAAGAGTGGCTCCCAACCAAGAAGGTCTATAAATATTACGATAACGTCAGGTAACTGATTTTAATTGAAGAGTACAAGAATTGCATCCATGTTGATGTCAAGACATAACCTGCTTGGCAAACGTGGAAACATGCTGCTTGCAAAGCTGAAGATTATTATTTAAATCATAAATTTTCATTTCTTAAAAAGACTTCCTTGAGCAACTTTTTGGTAAACCAGATTATCTAAGACTCACGCGAGTACTTCGAAATCTCAGTCCTGCAAAACGTTTAAAACTAAAAAAAATCTGATACTACTGATCAGAAAATCCGTATCTCTTCTTACGCTTAGTGATTGTATAAAGAAAGGGCACGTCATTTCTGATTGCTACAGGTTTAAGAATAAAGAGCATAAAGGACTGAGCTATTCCAAATGCTCATATTTTAAACAGGTAAAGTCAGATCTTGGTATTGAAAGCAATACATTTGTTCGGTCAAATAAACCCTAGACTTTCATGGAGAATTATGAATTATTCATGTCAAAAGGTTCCATAACACATTTTGGTGATTTGTTCATGACCATCCCTATTGTAATATTATAATAGGTCTTTTGTTAGCAGGCACTTTGCCTTTGTCTGCGAAGATCTTCTAATGAAAGTGTCCCTATTCGGGGATTAGAGTACGGATTCTTTAATGTTGCTCTATGGTTGTGTCAAGTTAGCATCAGACGTAGTCTAAGGTTCTTTCAAAACCGAAACAGTGTCTTTTTTTAACCTATTGAATTTATTCCATTATTTCAAGGCAAGACCTAATTGGAAATAATATCCTGGTTATTCCGATTGTAACTGACAAGCCTTGTTTGGATCCAATAATTGATCGATTTGAAATTGAAATCCCTGATTTGTATCTTGCTTGTACAGTTACCAGAGTTATGGCAAAAAGAGCTCTTGATAATGATGTCACAACATTATTCCTTTTTAACTGAAACAGTTTTATCCTGAAGTCTATTTAACTCCTAGCAATGTTCAATCAATATATATTGATGACAGTGATCTTTCGTTTACTACACATTCTCTTTATCCCAATTCGGGTGAAAAAAATTACTCGATGGCAAACAGGAAAAAAATCCTGAGAACTCTCGTGTGTATTTGAGGCCTATTAACAAAGCTGTAGGCACCAAAATACTATTTTGTTATCTTGTAAAATGTATGGTCCTTTTGAGAAAATGGAGACTACCTGTGGTACTCGATGGTGACGACCCGTCAATGAGCTATCAGTTTGTGATTCCTAGGTCATATTAACAGGTAATACTTAGTCTAACCCATTAAGCTCCATTTGCTGGTGAATTAGGAGTCAGTAACACTTCTCTCATTTTTGGTGGTCAAATATTAACGCTGATGATGCTGAATACGGTAGGAAATCTCAATCAGAAGATCTCTAATGTTTATCCGACTTATTATTGCATTTAACGAACCATTAATCAGACTGACAATAAACTGTGTCGGTTTCTTACCTGATACCAAGTGAGGCAACTAATACTTGTTGACCATAATGTGTGCGTCCACAATATTTCCAAAGACAATTTCTTTTTAAGAAATATTAAAACTAAGGCTATACTAAAAGCTTAAAAAACGATATTTGAACAAAACGTTTTGGCTTCGACAAAGCCTAGTCAAGTGTAAAATGCTATCCTTAAGTTTTCAAGGAAGTTATGCATGAATTAGGCATCCAACAGATTGATTCTTCTGCATGCCACAAATGAAAGTCAAAGGGCTTTTGAAAGATTTAATCAAGCTTTGAAGAATGTGATTGAGCTATAATGCTTTTGATGCAGGAAAAGATTAAGTGAGGGTGTTCATTTACTGTCGTTTGCTGTTAGGGAATCAGTTCAAGAATAACTGGGTTTTAGTCCCTTTGAACTAGGTTTTGGACATACATTCTGATGACATCTTTAATATGGGATCCAAGTATTAATTTCTTTGGGAAGTATCTGATTTCAAATACAAGTTTTCAAAGTTGTATGAGTAGCTAGAACTAATTTTCACTTTACTGAGTCAAGAATGAAATTAACAAATCACAGATCCACAAAGGAACGGGGTTTTCAGCTTGGTGATATAGTTCTGGCTCTCTTGTCAGATGCACAGCTGCACATGTAAAACAACAAAATGAGTAATTCACCCAAAATGTTTAGGTTCGGCAGAACAAAGGAAATAAAAATGAAACAGTGAAATAATATTGTTCATTTATGATGTTTTGAGGAAAATGATGCAAGTCTCACTTTGTAGAAAATAAATAAATAGTAACAAAAAAGTAATGGAAAGACACCAATGTCTAGTATAGTTGCACATCATAAATATATGATTTCCAAAATGATGTTATCATCATGACTATACTGCATTAGCTCCGTTGGAATTTAATATTGCATGCTATAATAGCTATTAATATCTCTTCCTCTAAAACAAAGTAAGATATTCCAGTTCGTGCGGTCTCCGTTGTAAGAGATTTTGTGGTGAAATCGTTCCGTGGTCATCTAATTTGTATTGGATCAGTTAGATGCGCGGTGATCTTGCAAAGAATGAACAAGACTGTGATTTACATAATGAGTTTAGAGCTGATTGCATCAGCTTATGCATATTAAGTTAGATGTTTGGTATGATAATCAAGCACATTACTGCGAATCTATCAATTGGCAAAGGACAGACGAGGTACCGTTTGTACTTACCTACCATTAAAATAATATTAATTGGACTGTTTATAGTTGTTTGTGTGCTATTATGAAGTTATATGTGACCCACTGTTATGCGTTGGCGTGGGATGCTCCCAATATTTATTTGAATTACTGTGGAATTCCCACCCTGGCTCGTTTTTGTAGGAAGTGAAATTAGTGATAGAGAGAGGTAAAGCTCCGAGCCCCCAGTCAGCAATACCGACAATTAAATTATTAAGAACACAAAGGTGAAATTCAAAAAATAACAATTTAATACAAATTAAACGATATTAATTTCTCAAGCAATCTTCTTCCTCTCGACCATGTAAGAACCTATTTCATCACGTGATTATAGTGTGAGATGGCTTTCCCCTGTTCTTGGTTTCTACTCATCTGTGTTTACTCCGCCAATTCCTTTCCTCCTTCCGGAGTTCTCCGTACTCCGATTCTTCCTATCCTCTTCCCGTTTTGTCTCCTTTTCTCCTCCTCCTTCTTTCTCTCTTCTCCAGCAACGAGGCTTGTTCTCCGCCTACTTCTATCCTATCTCTCTGAGACTCGGGACTTGACTACCCGGTAGTTCTGTCCCCAAAAGCTTCCTACGAAAAACACAAAGACGTTAGCATTTGTGTTAGCCATCTCGCCTCACACTACATCAACACTCAATCAATCATCAGATCAAGGCTATCTACATCTTTGGTCACGCATTCGTGCACATCGAAAAACACACACGTTCTTATAGAAACAACGTTGCAATAAGAGCGGTATCCTACTTATCATACAGAAATCACTAAATTGCGTCACATCAATATATATATATATATATATATATATATATATATATATATATATATATATATATATATATATATATATATATATATATATATATATTCTTAATCTCATTATTCTCAACAATATCACAACAATCCGACGCATTTCTGTACATTACACTCCCACAAGTGTACACAAATATTCAAATATCCATATTATTTAAATTTACACACTGCAACCATTTTCAAAGTTACAATTTAATTCAACAATTGCAAAATCTAGAATATCACATAAATAAATACACTAGCTTACCACGAAGTAACTAAATAGCGAATTACAATATTAATTCTGACAAGCGAGCAATCTGCATAATCATAGCTCATTTTTCAAGTACGCATGTAAATTAAACAATACAAAGGTAATTCTACGTACTAACGATTCTAGTAAGTAAATATACATACTGCACGTAATTACAATTACAAGGCCGTAACATTCTGCAACAATCGAGCAAATAACTCACTGACCTTTACGAAGCTTTCTGTCCTTGAATGTACTAAGGGTTTTCCCGCCAAATCACGAGTGGCTCCCGGAGTTATTGCTACAACTTGTCAGCACGATGCTTCACAATGACTAATTCGTTCCCAGCCCAAATGACTGTTAAATTCTGGTTCGAATTGATGGCCCCACCCTTCCTCAGCTCTGATTGGATATCAATTCTACCCCAGTCGGTCCAGATCAACAGACGAGCCTCAGGCCATCTGTCAACGCGGGGAGATTTACAACAGTAACAAGGGTCCTTTGTTCTAGCACAAAGCTTCCAACGTCTACATGTGAGTTTTAACACCTAACGGAGCGTCTCTTGTACAAACGCGAATCGCCACGACAGTGCAGGATCGACATACTCATGGCGCTAACCCATCCCTTTGTTCCTGACTTACGTAATCGCGGGCAGGCAAACGTGACAGCTATGCTGCAGTTTTTTGTGTGACTCCGAACAAGAAGTATTAAACCGAGTCCATGATCCTTGTAAAGTGGACAAATAGCAGAGCTGGAACAAAAATTGCGTCTCCTGTCTGCCATCTCAGGACATTTTAAACCAAGATAAGGCCAAAGCGATTACAAAAGTGAAGCTTGTTCACCCCTTCAAAACGCTGCAAATACGAAGCAGGAAGCGATCATTAGATCATAATACACAGCATACTGAATAGCGCATTGCAAGCAAGCCATGCTCATTTACACCTTGTTAGAGAAAATGAACCAGGGATGTCTCCTTTTTCGCTTGATTGTATAGAACAGTTCTGCAGAAGTTTCTTTTTACTCTTCAAAACAGGTAACAAAAGAAATAGTCATCCTCAAATGTTTGACTTTATAATCACCATTACTGTTGTCAAAATGAAGCTATAAATGATAATTTAGATGATTTTGTAGAACTTGTTCTAGTAAAGAACACAATTTATCACCACTTTAGGGTAGTAACTTGGAAACATTCACATCGCAACAATTAACCACGTCATAATTGGAAGAAAAATTAGAAACGCATGTACGAGCTATAGTAATTCAAGTTATTTACTTCTATAAATTTACCAAGAAAAATTATCCCACGTTGATTAATATGCTCATTTTAGTCTTAAAACAGTAAAAGTGTGTTGTGCATCAAAAGCTGATAAAGGCGTTAAAGTCTTTATTAATATGTAGTTCTGGTTTGTCAAGTTAGAAAGTCTATAAAACTGTCAAAATTATAATGTTTTGAATGACAATCTTATGGACATAAAACGTACATTCAGTCATACATGCATACACACATACATACACGGATACATACAGAGGTACATCTGCGTATACAAAGGTGTCTTTTCACGTTTGCAGGAACCTTACCTACACACTGTGACCCCAAATTCTGGTCACAAACACAGACCAAACAAACCACAAACCAGCAGACATAACTAACACACCCCCACCCCACCAACAGAAACTACTAGAAATACAAAACTACACTCCAAGGAACAATATAAATACAATGCCAATACTATCGTCAATCCTCTTCAAGGAAGCAGATAAACCACACACAAATGAAGATATAGACACCACTATTCCAAACCTAACAAATGAATTTGACAGTAACCTACTTACCTTAAACTCACCACAATTAGACCACATAACCATAACCAGCACCCCAAAATACACCAAAAATGAAATAACCAATTCTAGAAACATGCAAACAAACCAACAACAGGAAATCAAGCAAAAAACAAAAAATCAAAACATTAGGAAAGAAACTATATACTCAAGCCAAACTCCTGGACCATCTGGGATAATAACAGCAAGGGAACCACCAACCTATGAGAACAAATCCAATGAATTAGACACTACCAAACTACCCAGCATCATCACTAATATGGCAACCCAAAGATTCCAAACAACCCAAAACACATACCTAGGTAAAGGCAAGGGCCCGCTAAAATCCCAAAATGACCCAAAAAAACCCACAAGTAAGATTAACTCAAAACAGGAGCTAAAACAAAAACATAACCCCCAAAACAAATTTAAAATTATCATTCCATCGAACACACCATATACATAAGCAGCAGGTGCAACATAATTACTAGTCTAAGTACCAATAGTATTATGATAGCACTGGCCAAAATTCACACTGGACAATTCAAACTGATAAGACCAAGGCGAAACTACCTCATTGTCCAATGCAGCACAATTCAACAGGTGGAAAAATTCATCCAAGTTGAAACTCTAGGCCCAATAAAGATCAAAGTAGAGAGACACCATATCACTCAGAGGAAAACACGAGTCACTTCGAACTCCAAACACAGTGAAACCACAAAAAATCTGGCTGAACCCACTAAAACTACTATCTTTAAAAAAGTAATAGCATTAAACGGATACAACAAGGACATAAGCAATGAACTCCTACTTCATAAACTCACAGCAAATTGAACACAAACCACCAAAGTATATCGTCTCAAAAATCACAAAGGACAAGGAACAAACAAAGCAGTTATAGAGGCTACCGAGCCAATACCCTCAATAATAAAACTAGGACAGTCAGGAGTGTACCATAAGCTAGAAAACTACATAAATAGGCCAAGATTTTTCACCAAATACCTGCACTGGGGACACTATGCCCTCAGATGTAGATTCAAACCAAAATGTAAGTACTGCGGAGGTCCACACAAAGGAGAATGCCACACAACTAAACAAAAATGTGCTAACTGTAAAGAAAACCATTATCCTAGATCGGCAGAATGCAGATTTGCAATAAAAGAGAAACAAATAGTGGACTTAATGAACGAAAAACACCTCACCTACCATTCTGCCAAAAACAGTATCTGTAATAACAACCCCAACACACCAAAATCTACCTTTGAAATAATCAATGAGCACCAAAACTCTCCACGCAGAATCAGAAGGGAAAACATTGCACTACAAAACATACCCTCGAATCAGGAAACGAAAGAACCAAAAACTACAACCCACATTGTAACAAACCAAGACCACCCTGATAACACTCCAGATACAAACAAAACTATCACCCCAAACATACCCAAACCTAACACACACCCCAACACAGAATTAATACAGGAAGTAATGAACCTAACAACAGGAACCCTAATACAAGATCTCAGTAGCATAATGAGAACCCTCAAAACCATTTTCACCATACTAGCTGATTGGACTACAAGACTAGCAGATAAAGACAACGTCAAAAATTAATAGTACAAAAAATAATAAAATCACCATCTGGCAATGGAACTGCAGACGAATCTTTAAAAACGTATCAGAACTGCAGAACAAACTGAATAATACGGTCGTAAAACCAGACGTAATCTGCCTACAGGAAACCCTCATAACACAAGAACACAAACGCCTGCCCAAACTACAAGGCTATAAACAGGGAATCTTTAAAAACAGACCCATGGGGCAGAAAGGGGGTGGACTAGCAATTTTTTTGATAGATAAACTAATCTACTATGAAATAATAGAAGTACCCCCTAACCTAAACATCAATAATAGCATCGAAATAATGTCAGTAATGATAAATATAGGAACCACAAACATTCAAATGATAAATGCATACGACCCAGGGGGTACCTTCTGCCCTACCAAACTAATCTCACTAAAGGCAATCACTAATAACAACAACTAAAATCTAATTATCTGTGGCGACCTCAAAGCACACAGTGAATTATGGGGAGGTAAAAAGAAAGATCAAAGAGGGAAAATGGTTGAAAAATGGATAACTGAGAACAATCTGGTCATCTTAAATGACGGGTCGAACACTAGATTAAACCCTGAGGATGGCACTCTTTCAGCCATAGACCTAACCATCACTACCCCAAAATTGGCTCAAATCACAAATTGGTGGGTGGATCAAGAAGATACGTTAGGAAGTGACCATTTCCCCATCACAATCAATATTCAAATAAAAACTCAACACATTCCAAACGAAACCCCACCTAAATGGAGGTACCAACAGGCAGACTGGGGCCAATTCCAGTTATTACTAGCTAAAGTAAATCCAGATAACTTAGAAAGCCCAAGTATTGACATGTATTATGATAACATAATAGACACAATTATAGAGGCAGCTGACCGATGCATCCCAAAGACAACTAATATCCAAAATAAAAACCCTTTACCATGGTGGACTAAACAGTGCACTATAGCACATAAAGACAAAATAAGGGCCTTAAATAAATATAAACGCACCAAAAATTCTATCTACATCCAGCAATATAAAGATAAAGAAAAAGCACTAAAACAAACTATAAAAACTGCTAAAATTAATCTATGGCAAACCTTTTGCTCTAAACCGAGTCTAAAATCAAACTCAGAACAAATATGGGACAAGATAAAAGCCATAAAAGAGAAAGCAACTACCTCAGCCCCAAAAAGTAAAAATGCCATAACAAATAAAGAAATGGCAGACCTCCTAGCGAAGCATTTTTGTAACATGAGTAGCAACAATAATCACACCAGAAACTTTCAAGAACACAAAAAACTAATGGAGGAAACCCAACCTCAAATGTTTCAAAACCAAGGAACAAAAGAATCTCACCTAAATAGCGACATCACAGTACATGAATGGGAGATAGCCTTACGATTGAAAAACGAAACATCCCCTGGTAAGGATCAGTTAGGTTACATTATCTACAAAAAACTACCTATCGATTTAACAATACCCATAATCAAACTCTTTAATAGGATATGGGATAAAGGCCAACTACCCACCAAATGGAAACAGGACATAGTAATACCAATCTCCATGCTAGGTAAAGATCCCAACAACATAAATTCGTACCGACCCATCTCCCTTACAAACAATATTTGCAAAATAATGGAGACAATAATCGCAAATAGGTTAAAACACCACCTAGAAACCAATAACCTACTCTCCATAAATCAGTGTGGCTTTCGGAACAAACGGTCAACCACTGACCAACCTCTCAGATTGGAAACAGACATCAAACTCGCTTTTAACGCACATAGGAAAACTGATCGCAACCTCATAGCGGTTTTTCTAGACCTAAAAAAGCGTTCGACCTAGTATGGACCAATGGACTAATGGCCAAATTAAACCAATTTGGAATAACTGGACGCTTGTTCAACTGGATTGGCGATTTCCTCACAGGCCGGAATATTACCACAAGAATAGGCAACACCCATTCGGAAGAATTTTCACTTGAAAATGGAACACCGCTAGGTAGTGTAATAAATCCCCTACTATTTAACCTAATGGTAAACGACCTTGACCTCAGTGCAGCCTCCGCAAAAATAATCAATTAGTCGAGCTCATGTGGATACCGTCGAACATTGGAATCTCTGGCAACGAAACAGCAGACAAAGTTGCAAAAACCAAACTAGGAGATCAAAACTCTATCAAGCTTAACTATAGCTCTACAGAAGCACTAAGCTTCGCACAAACATATATAGACCAAACATGGCAAGATGTTTGGAACTCCTCCACAAAAGGTAAAAAGCACCATGAAACCCAAAAAACGTAGATAGGATCATACAGCTACCAAAGGGTACCTATTTAAAACAGAAAACCATAAACAGGATAATAACTGGAAAAACTAAACTAGCAAGGAGTTTTAGAAGGTTTATAGGACCCAAACCAGTAACCATTAACTGCTTTAACTGCCACACCACCGAAGATCTACACCACGTATTCAATATATGCCCAAAATATCAACCCGCTCGGAAAATATTTATCAAAAACCAAAAAGAGATTGGATCACCACACACATACCCAGAGTTACTTATGGACTCTAATAAAAAAATAAACAATCAGCATATAAAAATACAAATAAATTCATAGACTCAGCAGGACTTAGGAACAAAATATAATTATTATCCCCACAAAACCAAAAGACCCAGTAACTAGCTAAATAAATTTAGAAGCCACCACATAAAAAACCCGTAACATATCATTCAATTTTATAAAAGTATGAATAAAAAATTCACTTACGAAGCAACTATAAAAAACTAAGGAAACCACAAAATCTGATGTCCTAAATGTCCTTAACGAACCGAGTAATCGGCTAGGACTCCGGTCTCCTGCTACATAAAGTATAAATAACATTCAATTTCTAAAAACATTAATACATAAATAACTTAAAGGGGCAGTATCTAAAAACTTATAAATAACATAACGTAGGAAGCACACCCTAAACACCTCGACCAGTAATACCATAATAACCTTGCAAATCTCTCTTCATACATGATTTCTACTAAGAACCTCTCTATACAGCACAGAACATCTCCCCCTTTTTTAGAACATTTTGAAGAAGAAAGAAAAAAACCGAAAAAAAAATTCGCAAGAAACACCAGGCAAATGCAACAAGAAACCAGCGATGTAAAGCAAGCAGGACCGTTCCCGAGCTCTCCTTCCCACTAATGACAGCCAACCATTCAACTGTAAGGGACCTTTATGGACCCACAGATTGAGGCCAAACTATCAAGGTTCCTTGAATCCATTAAAGCCTGGGGGAGGTGGCACCATTCCCTTCCCCATGAACAACTAGCAGGCTGCGGTGCAGTCAGAAAAGTGGCACATGCACAATTGTGCGCACGCCACTATAATTAAACTCAACAACAACAACAACCTCAGAAGAATTACTACTACCTCGCTAAATGGCTAGTTACTACTTCCGCTCATACTGAGTGGCACGCACTCTACAGACAGGGTTTGCAAAATACATACAAGTAGTTTTGGTAAATTTTTTTACCCTCAAACAACCAGAATAAGTTTCGTCTTTGAAGGAATGATGTGCTGCATGTATAGTCAGCCGCCATTCTTGATGTTCATCTCCAACTACTTGGCAAGTAAATAATAACAGAGACATCGGATCGACTTCCGTAACCAAAAAGCCGCGAAAATTGGCTTTTATGTTCCCTCGTTCTTATTAGAACTTACTATCGTGCGTGAAGACAGCCTTACAGGCCTGGACTGACGTTTTACACCTACTCTCATCAAGGATCTGTCCTCATTCCTATACAACACCTGTCTGGCCTATAGGTCTGACATCAGGTGGTCATTGACTACGAAATAATATAGTTTCAACGGCTTCAACAATCTAACAGAGTTAATAACATTTTTAGCTGCTTACATGGTCAATCATACAAGTCCCAAGCTTTTCTTGCGCACTCATGCCCTCAAACTGTAGTTGGCGATTCATCAAGCCTCACACGTTAATTTTTCATTTAGGATACACCTCAGTTCGTTGGAATCGTCCTGATCGTGGGATCAACGTTGGATATATTATCCTTGGCGATCTTTCAGTAGGTGGAACACTCCTTACCTTCTACAACTCCGAATATCACCGGACGTATATGAGTGCCTGATTGAATAATGGCTCATTTCTTAAACGTAGAGGCCGAACACACCCTGGCCATGGTCGTAACAGCTCCAACAACCTTACAACTGATGGAACGATTTGTAATGCTCTCTACATTCACCTTTCCTGAAGACCATCATAGGGCAAGCTATATCATACATTAATCTATGATAGATAACAAGTCTGATGTTTTGCAGCTTGTAGTTTTTATGTAGGCGAATCACTGGATTTTCTCGAAACTGTTGATTGTGGAATGAAGTTATGCCTATTGCAATTCCACACTGATTGCGTGGACTCCCAAATGGACGGCATTTAGAACCATATATATATATATATATATATATATATATATATATAGATATATATATATATATATATATATATATATATATATATATATATATATATATATATATATATATATATATATATATATATATATATATATATATATTAGAAATACATATAAGATTACACTTTATCTTCGAGCTTATCAACTTCATACATTTCTACAATTTCTGCCTTTAAGAATATAATACAGATAATTAAAGCAAGATTAACTTTATGATAGCCAAAGAGTATAAAATGTAATAGTTGCTATTAATGCAACAAACATTTTGGAAAAATGTATTTTACTAAATTTAAAATACAGTACTAATTTCGAATAGGTTACTAAACATTACTCATTATTACTTAAAGAATCTTTTATTTCCAAATTAAATCAAATCATTAAAATGGTGGCGAATTCTTCTTTTCCAATAATACTTACCACAAATACAATTAAACATTCCATTATATTATAATTTAAAATATAAAGAACTCAAAAAAATGTTAGAAAAATATGAACTTTACTGTAAAAATCTCAAATATTAAAAAGTGCCCATTCTTTAAAGAAGTTTGCCAACACAGACGATTCTTACCTGTAAGGAAAAGACAAAGCTGTTCTGACTCGAGGAACGAACTATTTCTTCGTAAGTCTGTTTCTCTACGTATACAGTTTTTGCTATCGCTCAGTCCAGTCAGAACAAAGCTCTCGACCTTTCCCAGGGAAATCGTGTGAATCATCGGTGTAATTCATCCATTATTAATTTAATAATTTGCATGTTCAGCAGCTTCCCACCAAATCTAAATTGCTGACATTTAGATACAAGCGAAATGTATTTTATGGATTTCTGCACCTGCTCGTTAAGTGCGATCTTTATAAAATAGCATACAGTTGTATTTTTACACAAATAGATAAAATTAATCTCAATATATTTTAGTGGAAAACTACTTTCAATATAATTTAATGTAAACTTACCATTAATACAATTTAGAGAAAATTTAAATCTTGATAATTTTACTCAAATATTCTGTCCTAATACATCAATCAGTATTTGGTTAAGATTTGTTCGAATTTCAGTCGCACTTTAGAGTTAGGAAGTCTACATTCTTGGATGCAACTGAAGCCATGAAAGTTGTATTTTCTCCATGTGTCTTCCTAGATATGACGCCAAATAAGGTTGTACAGATTCTTAATTGGTTCGGGTTTTTAGAATTTACTTCTCTCTTAAAGAAGCCTTTCAAAAACTAAACGTATAGTACGTATATGTTATAAATTGGCTAAGATCTTGTTTTGGAAGAAGACAGAATCGATTTCTTTATATTTTCTTGACGAATTCAATCCTGATTTCATAAGCATTTTCATGGGATGTTAAAACATGATATATTTGGGATGTACGTAAGGGTTTCTTGACGAAGTGAAAACCCTTCGAGCACATATCTTGCCTTATGGGATTTGAATGGAACTTTGTTGTTCAACAAAACATGGCTTTTGCTATTATATCACATAAATAAGGTCGTAACTATAATAAAGATGACTAGATACCTAAGCAGTGTACCAATAAAATATAAAATTTTAAAGAATTTAGTGCTTACGTCGGTTATGAGTTTTTTTTTTCTTCAGGACGTAGATCTGTAGACATCTTCTAAAATCAAGTTATTAAGTATATCGAATGTTGGTATAAGCTTGAATATGTTTAAGAAGTTTTATATTGACGATCTTTACAATATTTGCTTACTTTTAAAGCAAATTTAATGACAGCTTTAGTATTGTAAAAAATTTGTTACTAAAATGAACTGCAAATTGTAAGGCTTTTTGTCTTTTTTAATACGCTGTTCCCATTTCAACCATGCACGAAAACCCCAAGCTTGTGTCAAAAGTGAAATTAAACCACCTTATACATGTAATATACATCATATCAAGGACATCCCGGCTAGGGTTGGGGGAAGGAAATGAAATTTGTTTGTGAAATAGTTTTGTAAATGTTGATGATTTTATCTTATATTGCTTATGTAACTCTTTAAGAACCACCGAATAAACACTGCCAGCTAATCCACTTAATCCTAAACAAGGCTATAGATACCGATCAATCAAAAAAGTCGTCGGGAGTATCCATTCTTGGAGGTTCGCTCAGAAAGCAGGTCACGACTCTCTTATATTGAATTACCTGGCTCAGTTAGATATGCTATGATATGTTTAGCTCAAGCCTTCATATCTCATGCTTAGCGCTTCTGCTAATTAAAAGCTGATTTAATAAATGTCAAAACCGTCGTAATTAGGGATAAAGTCTATTAGTGTGGCATATTTAATTTCGATTTTTCCAAAACGTTCAGAATATTTTAAGCAGGACTTATCTTAGGCCATTTTCCTTTCTGTTATGAAATCATAATTTTTACTACTGTATTTCATTCTTCCAGACAATATTGCTTATTTTACATGTTTACAGGAAATACGTTTCATTTGTATTCTGCGCGTCTTGTGAAGGTTAAACGTGACCTCTCAGGACTAAATTCCATGTCTGTTCCCAAAGCATTCTTGCAAGAGTTTATCAATTCTCTAAGAAAACATAAATATTAGATAGCACCACTTTCTTTCTTGACATATTTTAACACTCAGCGAAAATATAACACGCAATAATGTTGAATATAGGAATCATACACGATTTGCAACTCGCACTTTAATCTTCTCTTTACTAAGCAGACAGTAAAAATTCACGGAAGGAACAAAGCATATTATCAAAGAAAAAGACTCAAGGTAATACAAATTTTACTGTTTTAAAAGTATATATTGTAGAATATTTTTATTTTAATACATTTGGTCGCTAAGGTTGTCAATACTCATTTCTTATCATCTTTAATAGTAATGTAGATTACATGGATTGTGCTAACATAATCTTCGTGTCCAAGGAAGATAGCTTGGATTCAAATGCAGTCAAAGTTATCGTATCAAAATATGTTATTGATTTGACCAGAGTCTGTCGGTTTTCATGTTAGAACTGATTTTTTTGAACATGTAATTGGTCCAAAAAACAATCAAAGACGGTAATTAAAACAGCTCGCATTGGTCTACCATTCATCATGGGCAAGGTGTATAAAAGATATTTACCTTCTATAAAACAAAATTAGATCCTTGGATAATATGTTTATATCTTTGCAAATATTTCCCGATCAACATTTAAAGATTCTTTAATGTATGAAGAAAATAAGATAAAATATTAGGATAGGCCCAATATCGATATGGCTTGACAAGCGCTCATTGTTATGCACATATGGAACATTTAAGACACAGAATATGCTATTTTGAAAGTTGAATGGTTCTGGTTATATATAGTGCGTTAAACTTTGAAGCATGATTGGACTCCGATGCCACGCGTATGAAACCGGGAACAAAATCACACGTGGATGTAATGAATCTAAAATATCATTCTCTTCAAGGACGATTTCATAGAAAAACAATTGTTACTACGTGTAGACACAACACATTTGCAAGCAGACTGACATTATTTTCTAAAATAATGTCAATAAAGTAATATCAGACTCCCTGAGCAAATAAAAGCACTCCTTCTCTTGGAATATTGATTTTCTGCTGTTATCTTTCTTCATTATATAGTGTTACCTATGATAAAAAGAACTACAGGAGGCACCGATGGTGACAGATACATGACCTTATGCAACTGTATATATTTCGCATGCAAACAATTATTGCAAAACTTGCGCAATTTTAAGAAAATGCCCGAAATATAATTCATTGGTGATAATTGTTGATATCAAACACAAAAAAAATTAGTGAAGGGAAAACACCAAAATTACCATTTAAAAAAACAGATGAAAATAAAAAGAGAAAGAAATAATCTTTCTTAAGAGCAAGAAAACAAAACGAACAGGGCATTACGCTGGACTATAGAGATAGCTCTTTAATATCGTGTATGAGCTATACTTTGTTTACATTATGTTATCTTATTCAAATGCACCCACCCCACTTCTCTCTCTCTCTCTCTCTCTCTCTCTCTCTCTCTATATATATATATATATATATATATATATATATATATATATATATATATATATATATATATATATATATATATATTATTGTAGGGGAAGAGCTTTACCCAAGTTATAGATCTTGCTGCAATTCCTATGTGATTTGCTTTGACAAATATTATGTTTAAACGGTATACGGTTCATTTTTATAAATATGCAATCTTACTATATGGGAAGAAAGTGTATTGTTCTCTATTTTTCCAGCAACAACTTTTGCCAGATTTCGAAGAGGCCAGTGTGATTCGGAGAATATCGATGCCAGAAAAAGCAAAACAAAACACGGATGATCACTATTCTTTCATAAAAAATAAGGAAAACAAAGAAACCCTTTTATATTTTAGATACAATTTAAAATTCATGTGTTAATGCCTCTTATCCAACACTTTGATTTTACTAAACCCTTCCCCTGTGCTGGGCGCTTGAGCTCAGATATGGTAAAACGGTCTATGTACAAAAGGTTTCGCTCGTAAGAAAGCCAGCTTCGACGATCTGTGGAACAGCAGTTACTTCTGGGACTCGGGAAGCATTTCCCGCAAATGATAATGCGCGTCAGTTACTGTGATACAGACGAGTTGAAAATCCCCTTTGTGTGCATCATTATTTCTGTGATAATGAGTGAATGTTTTGGGGCAAGAGAACACGTTTGTTTTTCTGTCGTCTGTGCAACTAAAGAACGTAACAGGATTGCATATTTTCAGGCAATATGTACACGATACAGAAGGCAGAGTGATTTGATTTTGGATGCAGCCCGGAAAAAGAATAAGCGCAATAATACTCTTAGGAGAGAATGCCACATGAAATATACATGTTAATATACAGATGCAACCACGTTCATGCAGTTTATAAAAGAATGTTGCGCACGCAGATTGTAGGGGTTTATATATAATCAATCAATTAATCAATCCATGGCACGCGCGATCCCTTGCTAGATCCACAACACCTAATAGGGCTGTTTTTCGCCATATAATTTGTATTCTTTATCCTGTATCTAAGTCTTTCACTATTGGAAAATGACAAGGTTAAGTTTTAATGAACATGAAGATAGATTCCTCATTGCCATTAAAACAGAAAGACTTCAATAAACAATCCACTTTATAGTGTCCAGTATTATAAAAGATACGTATGTGCAGAAATGAACATGATCTCTATTTTATATTGTCCTAATAAAAGCAAAAGAACAAAATTAGCATCTGTTGTAAAAAGGGCATATGATGTTTGTTTCATTGGACAAGGGAACGTGCATTGTTGCCAAGATTTCGTATCTGCTGTAAATACCTGGATAAAACACAAAATAGGCACTTAAACAATGATATAGAATTTGTCAGTCTGAGTGGTGTAAACTAGAAATCAAGTCAGATCAGAGTGACTTCAAACAGAAAAAATGTCTTTATGGTATAAGGCAAAGAATAGGCTTCTGTTAAATGTTTAGCGATAGCATAGCATATGTCAAAATGTAATCTTATCAACTTAATTTGTTCATTTTCAATTTTTATTAACGATAGGGAAGTCTTAGATTCCTCCTTATTCTCTCTCTTGAAAATTGTTATATTCGACCTTGAATATGTTGAAAGGCTGTTATACCAAATAAAATAGCATTCAGTAAGAACGTACAGGTGTGGGCTTCATATCAAAACAATAGACCCATTTTAAACAAGAGTACAAAGTCTTCATTAAAAAGATAATATTATTCTGATAGTCCTATCCAAAACAAAGTTGAACTAGTATAAACATTTAAAAAAATTAGATTATACTTTTCTTACAAACTATAAATCAAAGAACAGACTTCCTTCCTAATAAACAGAACATTTTACACAGACAAAATAATTTTTCAATATAGAATGTCCAATGCGCGTGATATCGCATTGTTTGATGCAGTGTCCGTTAGAAAACAATTGACTATCCATATTTACGTAACCTAAAGTGTCACTTTCACAACTAAGCATTACACTGTTGCGATATTCATGTGAAAGAAAGTTTTCTGGATGCAGAAATTGTCATATTTGCTGTAATGTATTTGTGGCCGCATATTGGCAGTATTTGTTTTGGAACAGTAAACTAAAGAATATGTAAACAAATTGCATTTTCAGTCGGAATTGTATCACATATTTACTACGTAAATATGCAGTGGTTGGCTAAATTTCTATCAGTTTGCAGACGGGTTTGTGTCCACATTCCTCTGTGTACAGAGGTGAGCTTATTTACGTCTATAAATTAACATTAAACACACACACACACACACACACACACACGTACACATACACACACATACACACGCACATATATATATATGTTAGTTAGTTGGTGTTTGGTGGTATATAAATGGAACAAGAAGTAATCATTCGATGGAGACTGACGCTTACAGCAAAGGCTTTACAATGTGTGTTTAAAGGAATGACATTATGAGGGGCCTTATTGTGAAGGGCCTTATCATGCACAACAGGAAGCTCCTTCTGAGGCCCTGGCAAAGATTTTACAGTAGGTGTTCAAAAAGGAGTATCTTTTAAGTGTGATGTCAATATCCTTTATAAAGGTTGACTGCAGACAAAGCACTATAGGATCATGTTCACTTAAATGCAGAAGCATATCATTGTGGTAAGTTTTAAGATGGTTGCTCTTCGTGATGAATTAAAAGTATAAAGAGTGTAGTCATTAGACTTTTCGCGAGGGAAATATTCTATAGGCTTATTTATCAGAAAGAAGTGCGGGTTTACAATTTTTGTAGGTAGACTTGGAGCCGCCTTGAGCACACGGAGCAGAAAGCTTACGGCATTCAGAATTCACTGCACTTTTGCTTCAACATGCATGATGTGAGGAGCAGGATATGCAATGAAATGGACACGATTTTGCTTAGAGAACAATGAATGCTAAAAGAACAATTGCCGGACGTAGACTTCATGTTTATAACAGCAATATCCTGATACAAACAATAAAAGGAAAAACTCATGACATACGACCAAAGCTGACTTTTCTGTCCCACTCTGACATTCTGTCCTATCTATAATAACCTGTAATAATCGCCGCCATTTGGCTAGCCCAGACCGAACGGCGTAAAGAGGCAATTTTTAGAAAACCTCTAGTTACCTAAAATAGAGTTGTTTCTTCATGAAATCCTCTGATTTGATGACAGAAAGTTAGACAATTGGAATTATAAGGATAATATTATTATGATTGGGTATTTATCGAAGTGTAAATTGTTACCTAGTCATTCACAAAGTTAACATAAAGTCCTTCTGACTTCGGACTTTATTTACTTTTTGAGTGATTAGGGAAAATAAATTACAATTCTATAAATACGCAGCCATGATAATTTAATCCTGTAATATCATTTTGTCACTTTTACATTAAATTTATCCTGCATTTTATGTCTTCCCTATAAAAAAAATTTAACGTAATTAAAAAATACACAAATATATCTAGTGTGAAGACAGGTTTATATTTAAACTGGCAGGAGTCAATATTTCTCATCCAAATTGGGTTTATGTGTCAGAAAGCTAGACATGAAATGCACTAAGGTGCCAAAGTTATACGCCATTCTTTAATCTAAATTTAAAAAAAGAACATTTGCACAATCGTCTCTGCTCATATATTTTAGAATATATCCCTGACAACACCCTTCCGATGGAAGGAAATCCACTGCGAGGAAAATCAATCATTTGTTGAAAGCCTTGAGGAAACCTATATTGGATGCAAACGGTGAATATCTGACTTAGAAATCATAACATTCTTCTTTTCAAGACTGCAGTGAAGCTAATTCAAACATACGATATCCTATGTCAGACTATAGGATGGTACACTTTCTTATTTCAAAAATTCATTCACGAATCGAGTCGAATGGTTTTAATCTTTTACAAGCTTGGATTTCAAATGAGAACTAGCATTACATTTTAATTATCACAAATTGAAAAACTACTGATTTCAGAGGGCAGATCCAAGAGTATCGTTTTCTTTGGGGAAGGGGGTGCGCAAAAGGGTCTGTTTGATGAAACCCTCGGATGTGGGACAAAATTGCAAAGTCCACAGAAGATCCTCTATTTTAAACTTTTCTAGGACATACTAATAACCATTAAACTCTAAAGAAAACGTATTCTATGTGTTGTGATGCGATTTGGATTTTTAACGTAACTTTAACAATTTTTCAATCGCTACGATGTCTGCAATGTGGCAGTTTATAGTGATGTCTAGCACTGGGGCATCATGCCGCAGACATGTAGCATGATATCCCACCCAGTCACATTATCCTGACACCAGGCCGACCAGTCCTAACACTAACCTCGTAATGCTGAGCGCCAAGAGGGGCAGCTGTTAGTACCATTTTTGTAAGTATTCGGTATGACTCGGCCGGTGATCGAACCCACGACCTCCCGCATCCGAAACGGACGCTCTAACCACTAGGCGACAGGAGCGGTTTACGTATTCTATGAAATGTTGTGTCACATTCATTATTTTTCTTTGTTGGAAGGATGGTGGTACGCGCTTGCTCTGTGCCAACCCTATACTAGATTTTATCGACGAAATTTCAAAATAATGTCGTGAAATATCTGTAAAATACATTCGAAATCCTGTTATTACATCTTTTGCCGTATATGACATCATGTTGTCTTTTGTGATGTCATGAGGTTCTGATATGGGTATTTTCACTTAAATAATACAATAGTTAGATGATACATATTCATAGCATTTCAATTAAACTGAGACAAAAGAGAAAGGAAACTGAGCTTTTAAGATCTTTCACTTAAGGAGATCGCTGTTATATTGCACAACATCCATTTGATTTGTACAGTATATTACATAATATACGATCGCTCCCAAAAAACTGAAATATGTTTTCAGATAACTATATAATACTTTCACGCAGTTACTTGATGTGAATTTTAGGCCCAGCTGTTGGTCCTGGCGCCCTCATCCACCACCGCAGTTACGGGGGATGCTTGGGCGGTTTCCACGCCACTGGCTTTCATTATGTTTCTGCTACTAAAAATGTACAGCTGTCGTGTCAAACAGAATACATCAAGTAAAATCTTGAATGGATAGCTTTGAAGGATGCGACATAATATTAATTCCCTAAAGATTTGTGATTTGTGATTTGTGATTTTGATTTTTAACGTAGCTTTAACAATTTTTCAGTCATATCGCTACGATGTCTGCAATGTGGCAGTTTATAGTGATGTCTAGCACTGGGGCATCATGCCGCAGACATGTAGCATTATGTCCCACCCAGTCACATTATCCTGACACCAGGCCGACCAGTCCTAACACTAACCTCTTAATGCTGAACGCCAAGCGAGGCAGCTGTTAGTACCATTTTTGTAAGTCTCTGGTATGACTCGGCCGGGGATCGAACCCACGACCTCCCGCATCCGAATTCCCTAAAGAATCATGACAATTTGTTTAGCTTAGGCCATCCATAATCCTCAACGATTAAAAAGGTAAAATGATTGAAGCTGCACTTACGTAGACCTATCTATCGAATTTCAAATTAGAAAATGTATTGTATGGGAGGTTTATAGCTTTGAGAAAGCCGTCTTTAATACAAAACAGCATAGCTTTAAAATGAAACACACTGGTTTGTGACGCATTCATTCACGACTCATCGCGATATTAAGCACATTGGGTCATTATATGTTTTTGGAATACTTAAATAAAACTAAATTATTTCTTTCTTAAGAAAGCAAGAATATAAAATTCCAAAATCTTTAATTAAATTATCTTTAAGCAAATACTCTACTTTAATAACACGCTATTTGAATTTATTTTATTTGTCAATAAAAATGGGGTTTCAATTATACTGAGTGAAAACCTGAAACGAGAACAGTTTTTGTGTCTCTGATATGTTTGAAGTATATTCTTAACTCTCTTAACGATCGTGACACCTCGTGGCATTTCCATGACCACCTCCGATACACTTTCGTAGAGTGAAACTTAAAATGGAAGAAATTGCTAGAAATGGCTGACGGCTCAGTTATTCGCGAGGTACGATAGGGAAAACAGAACGATGTTAAAATCATTAAGATCCCTTTCTGGAATTATTTGCCCAAGTTCAGTAGAACATATCTTATAAATTGTTCAAAATGGAAACTTTGGAATGTTTCGGAAAAGAATAGGTTATCTCAGTGGGCAAGTCCCTGTGATGGTGTGCATATGATGTTATTTGGTTAACAAGATACATCTATATATGGTGGCAACTACTGTAGTATATCTGATGTGTTTTCCAATTATTGGCAGAAAGACTCGAGCGTCGTGCGGTTTCTTTCATAAAGGCCTACTACGCATACGAAACCCCAAGCCATAGACTAGATGTATAAACAACATGTATGCCTCTTAAGAACTGTATATATACAAGTAAATTAATGATCCAACTTTGTATTATGATGTCCATGTAACATTCATGTAATAATCCCGACTTTGTATCATGATGTCCATTAAACACTCATATAATAAACCGGTTTTTGTATCAATATGTTCATGTAACACATTTAATACCCGGACGTTGTATCATGATGACAGTGTAACGCATATAATTAACCGGCTTTTGTATCATGATGTCAGTGTAACGCATATAACAAACCGGCTTTTGTATCATGAAGTCCATGAAACACACAGCTAATAATCCAGACTTTGTATCATGATGTCCATGAAACACACAGCTAATAATCCAGACTTTGTATCATGTTGCCCATGTAACACTCATATAATAATCCAGACTTGTATCATAATTTATCAATCACTAAAAAGATCAAATAAGTGTCTTCGTTTTAATTCCAAAATGATTTAAAAAAAACGGAATATGCGATAAAAAAAATTATTAAACTTTATAATAAAAACAATCAATTGTATCAATTTTGAAGAGCCCTTTCCGTTGAACGTGTTTTCAAACTGTGTATCTACAAGCAACAATAAGTTTATATTAGTGTAGAGGCATCACACATTTCAATATAATCTAGTTCAAACGCCATTGTTGAGAGCGCAAGACGATTTTATTGAATCACCATACAGTAAAATGGAATTAATATTTAAAATTGGTTCAGATTGTTGGCATGATGGTTCCCTGAAACAATGGTCTGGAAAATGGAAACATGAAATACGTTTGCGTTACAAAGAATCAAGAAACGTGTCAGGGTTTAGTTTTCAGCATTATTATAAAACAAGTATAACAACGAAACCTGATGTCATCTACTTAAAAAAATTGACATATTTAAAAACATAGAGTAGTAGAATTCGGTGATAGCAGTAAGAAGATATTGTTTGCGAGGATACTTAGATTTTGGGACATTTCGTTACTTTTGACTACAATCTACATATTATACATAGCTATAACTACGGATACGACGTGCTTAGATGTTACTGACTTTACCTTTTCATCCAATTAGGTACAGTAATGTGAAAATAAATTTGGTTGAAGATCTTACACAGCTTACACAATTTAATAACCAAATGGCTTGAAATAATTACGTGCCGTCTTCTAATACGTTTCAATAATTTTCTTAAAAACCAAATTGTACGCCACTTATAATTTCAGAGATTTACAAAACATGTAAATGAAGGCCGATGGCACGTCATTTCCAGGAAATCATTTAATTGCAGTTCATAAAGAAATTTTCATGGTTTCCAGATTTAATCAAATAATGGACATCTGAAATGTCAAACCACTTTCAGTTTTAAAATGTCGACTTGAGGCAAGAACTTATCGAATTTGGAAATTATATATTCAAAGAGCCTTGGTCCGGATACAGGTTACTGCGCTCCATTTAAGTTTGGGCGCATTGAAACATTGAAATTTTTTTAAAGAATGCCCGGTTTTGAATATTTTCTAAACGATCAAGGTGTGTGTGTGTGTGTGTGTGTGTGTGTGATTTTAACGCAGCTTTAACAATTTTTCAGTCATATCGGTACGTCTGCAGTGTGGCAGTTTATAGTGATGTCTAGCACTGGGGCATCACGCCGCAGGCATGTAGCATCATGTCCCACCCAGTCATATTATCCTGACAGCAGGCCGATCAGTCCTAATACTAATCTCTTAATGCTGAGCGCCTAATGAGGTAGCTGTTAGTACCATTTTTAGAAGTCTTTGATATAACACTGCCGGGGTTCGAACCCGCCACCTGAGACTTGAGAAATAAAAACTAGCATTGATGTATATGAAAATAATCAGATGTGGTATGAAACGGTAGATGATACCAGAGTCAACCATATTTCATTCTTTTCGTGCGACGTTCATATCTCAAATTCATATTGAGACCAATACCATAAATCATTTTACAAACTTTCAATTGGTTTGCTTCTAACATAAAGAAATGTATACTGCATGACATTATAATATAAAGGCAGCCTCAGTCGGTTTGCTTCTAACATAAAGAAATGTATACTGCATGACATTATAATATAAAGGCAGCCTCAGTCGGTTTGCTTCTAACATAAAGAAATGTATACTGCTTGACATTATAATATAAAGGCAGCCTCAGTCGGTTTGCTTCTAACATAAAGAAATGTATACTGCATGATATTATAATATAAAGGCAGCCTCAGTCGGTTTGATTCTAACTTGAAGAGCTGTATACTGCATGGCATTATAAAGTAAAGGCAGCCTCAGTCGGTTTGCTTATAACATGAAGAGCTGTTACTGCATGACATTATAAAGTAAAGGCAGCCTCAGTCGGTTTGCTTATAACATGAAGAAATGTATACTGCATGACATTATAATATAAAGGCAGCCTCAGTCGGTTTGATTCTAACTTGAAGAGCTGTATACTGCATGGCATTATAAAGTAAAGGCAGCCTCAGTCGGTTTGCTTATAACATGAAGAGCTGTTACTGCATGACATTATAAAGTAAAGGCAGCCTCAGTCGGTTTGCTTATAACATGAAGAAATGTATACTGCATGACATTATAATATAAAGGCAGCCTCAGTCGGTTTGATTCTAACTTGAAGAGCTGTATACTGCATGGCATTATAAAGTAAAAGCAGCCTCAGTCGGTTTGCTTCTAACATGAAGAGCTATGTACTGCATGGCATTATACAGTAAAGGCAGACTCAGTCGGTTTGCTTATAACATGAAGGAATGTATACTGCATGACATTATAATATATAGGCAGCCTCAGTCGGTTTGCTTCTAACTTGAAGAACTGTGTACTTCTTGACGTTATAAAGTAAAGGCAGCGTCAGTCGGTTTGCTTATAACATGAAGAGCTGTATACTGCATGACATTATAAAGTAAAGGCAGTCTCAGTCGGTTTGCTTCTAACTTGAAGAACTGTATACTGCATGGATTATAAAGTAAAGGCAACCTCAATGCGTTTGCTTCTAACTTGAAGATCTGTGTACTGCTTGACATTATAAAGTAGTGTCAGCCACAATCGGTTTGCGTCAAACTTAAAGAACTGTATAATGCATGACATTATAATGTAAAGGCAGTCTCAATCGGCTTGCTTCTAACTTGAAGAACTGTATACTGCATGACATAATAAATTAAAGGCAGCCTCAATCGGTTTGCGTCTAACTTAAAGAACTGCATAATGCATGACATTATAAAGTAAAGGCAGCATCAGCCGGTTTGCTTATAACATGAAGAAATGTATACTGCATGGCATTATAAAGTAAAGGCAGCCTCAATCGGTTTGCTTTTAACTTGAAGAACTGTGTACTGCTTGACATTATAAAGTAGTGCCAGCCTCAATCGGTTTGCGTCTAATTTAAAAAACTGTATACTTCATGGCATTATAAAGTAAAGGCAGCCTCAGTCGGTTTGCTTCTAACATGAAGAAATATATACTGCATGACATTATAATATAAAGGCAGCCTCAATCGGTTTGCTTCTAACTTGAAGTACTGTGTACTTCTTGACATTGTAAAGTAAAGGCAGCCTCAATCGGTTTGCGTCTAACTTAAAGAACTGTATAATGCATGACATTATAATGTAAAGGCAGCCTCAACCGGTTTGCTTCTAACTTGAAGAACTGTATACTGCATGACATAATAAATTAAAGGCAGCCTCAATCGGTTTGCTTCTAACTTGCAGAACTGTATACTGCATGGCATTATAAAATAAAGGCAGCCTCAGTCGTTTTGCTTATAACATGAAGAAATGTATACTGCATAGCATTATAAAGTAAAGGCAGTCTCAGTCGGTTTGCCTCTAACATGAAGAGCTATATATTGCATGACATTATAAAGTAAAGGCAGCCTCAGTCGGTTTGCTTCTAACATGAAGAACTGTATACTGCATGACATTATAAAGTAAAGGCAGCATCGGTCGGTTTGCTTATAACATGAAGAAATGTATACTGCATGACATTATAATAGAAAGGCAGCCTCAATCGGTTTGCTTCTAACTTGAAGAGCTGTATACTGCATGACATTATAAAGTAAAGGCAGCCTCAATGGTTTGCTTATAACATGAAAAGATGTATACTGCATGGCATTATAAAGTAAAAGCAGCCTCAGTCGGTTTGTTTCTAGCATGAAGAGCTGTATACAGCATGACATTATAATATAAAGACAGCCTCAGTCGGTTTGCTTATAACATGAAGAGCTGTATACTGCATGACATTATAATATAAAGACAGCCTCAGTCGGTTTGCTTCTAACTTGAAGAACTGTATACTGCATGGCATTATAAAGTAAAGGCAGCCTCAATCGGTTTGCTTCTAACATGAAGAGGTGTATACTGCATGGCATTATAAAGTAAAAGCAGCCTCAGTCGGTTTGCTTCTAACATGAAGAGCTGTATACTGCATGACATTATAATATAAAGACAGCCTCAGTCGGTTTGCTTATAACATGAAGAGCTGTATACTGCATGACATTATAATATAAAGGCAGCCTCAGTCGGTTTGCTTTTATCTTGAAGAACTGTGTACTGCTTGACATTATAAAGTAAAGGCAGCTTCAATCGGTTTGCTTCTAACATGAAGAGCTGAATACGGCATGACATTATAAAGTAAAGGCAGCCTCAGTCGGTTTGCTTATAACATGAAGAAATGTATACTGCATGGCATTATAAAGTAAAGGCAGCCTCAGTCGGTTTGCCTCTAACATGAAGAACTGTATACTGCATGGCATTATAAAGTAAAGGCAGCCTCAGTCGGTTTGCTTCTAACTTCAAGAACTGTATACTGCATGACATAATAAATTAAAGGCACCTTAATCGGTTTGCGTCTGACTTAAAGAACTGTATAATGGATGACATTATAATGTAAAGGCAGCCTCAACCGGTTTGCTTCTAACTTAAAGAACTGTGTACTTCTTGATATTATAAGGTAAAGGCAGCCTCAATCGGTTTGCTTATATCATGAAGAGCTGTATACTGCATGACATTATAAAGTAAAGGCAGCCTCAATTGGTTTGCTTCTAACATGAAGAAATGTATACTGTATGGCATTATAAAGTAAAGGCAGCCTCAATCGGTTTGCTTCTAACATGAAGAAATGTATACTGCATGACATAATTAAAGGCAGCCTCAATCGGTTTGCGTCTAACTTAAATAACTGTATAATGCATGACATTATAAAGTAAAGGCAGCCTCAGCCGGTTTGCTTATAACATGTAGAAATGTATACTGCATGGCATTATAAAGTAAAGGCAGCCTCAGTCGGTTTGCTTCTAACTTGAAGAACTGTGTACTGCTTGACATTATAAAGTAGTGCCAGCCTCAATCGGTTTGCTTCTAACTTAAAGAACTGTATAATGCATGACATTATAAAGTAAAGGCAGCCTCAACCGGTTTGCTTCTAACTTGAAGGACTGTGTACTTCTTGACATTAAAAGGTAAAGATGGCCTGCGTGACATAATAAATTAAAGGCAGCCTCAATCGGTTTGATTCTAACTTGCAGAACTGTATACTGCATGGCATTATAAAGTAAAGGCAGCCTCAGTCGTTTTGCTTATAACATGAAGAAATGTATACTGCATGGCATTATAAAGTAAAGGCAGGCGCAATCGGTTTGCTTCTAACATGAAGAGCTGTATACTGCATGACATTATACTATAAAGGCAGCCTCAGTCGGTTTGCTTCTAACTTGAAGAACTGTGTACTTCTTGACATTATAAAGTAAGCGCAGTCCCAATCGGTTTGCTTCTAACTTGAAGAACTGTGTACTGCTTGACATTATAAAGTAGTGTCAGCATCAATCGGTTTGCGTCTGACTTAAAGAACTGTATAATGCATGACATTATAATGCAAAGGCAGCCTCAACCGGTTTGCTTCTAACTTGAAGAACTGTATACTGCATGACATAATAAATTAAAGGCAGCCTCAGTAGGTTTGCTTCTAACTTGCAGAACTGTGTACTGCTTTGACATTATAAAGTAGTGTCAGCCTCAATCGGTTTGCTTCTAACTTGAGGAACTGTATACTGCATGACATTATAATGTAATGGCATCCTCAACCGGTTTGCTTATAAGATGAAGAAATGTGTACTGCTTGACATTATAAAGTAAATGCAGCCTTAATTGGTTTGCTTCTAACTTGAAGAACTGTATGCTTCATGACATAATAAAGTAAGGGCAGCCTCAATCGGTTTGCTTCTAAGATGAAGAACTGTGTACTGCTTGACATTATGAAGTAAAGGCAGCCGCATATGTTATACGCAGCGCGTTAATAGGCGATGCAAGATCACCATTAGTATGAAGTTTAGCGTCATCAGTGGAAATTCGTGAAAGAAACTGTAGCTGAATATACAATCTGTATCAATAAAATAGGTATATTTTATTTCAGAACACGTGAAGAGACGAAGATGTATTAAACATGCAAGTAGTTAACGTCTTTCCGTGTCATACAGAGGTAGAACTGTTGGATTATATATATCATATGGTTCCCCGGTACAAGGTAACACATCGATGTAGAGTTAGTGAAATTCACGCAAACAGATTCATTCAAGAGGATGTAGATTTGTTTTGACCTTAGTTATTTGACGATATGTAGGAAGGTTGGTAGGAAAATCATTTACTACCTTCCAGTCATTTGTATGGTTAAACTAGAGTTATTTGTGACATTTTTCTGAAGTCATATTTGTTTCTGGAAATTACTAGTGAAATAAATTATATTTTATCTGGATTGTTACAAAAATAATTCAAATTCTGTATATTTCAACTTTTATTTATTTCAACAAATTAGTTATTATGCTTACTTCTTGCATAAATATACAAATTTTCGTTTTCAGTAAATCTGTAAATATACAAAGCATCTTTATTTGTACCTTTTGCCATTAATTTACAGCATCGTGTATGTTGTGGTAAAAACAAAACTCAATCAGAAAGTCATGTATATAAGCATCGAAAGATCTTAAATTTTTTCAAGGATAACACCTATGCTACGGTGAAATTCGGCGACTTTTGCTAAATGCAGGGTAAATTATACGCATGTCACTGCATTAGGAAACTGGTATTACAAGGAAAAAATGAATGCTTTATTTTTATGTAACCAGTCTAAACGCCAAATTTTACATAGCCAATCCAGGTTAAAAATAACAATTAGAGACAATGACAAATATATGAATCTTCACTGTCGTATATAGCAGTGTGTCTTGGTCACTTTTTGTTTACATTAATTTTCTTTTTTAAATGGAATCGCTTAAAACATGAATCATCTACTTATCTCTTGCATACCCCAAACCAAACTCCTAGCCATACTGACCAAAATTAAAAATACTTTAAATGTTGGTTTTTATAATACTTATATTACATGAATATTCACGTTTAGTTTTAATAATGTGGATAGCGCAGAATTCACAACCTAACATTAACATTTGCGGACCCATTGTCCTCGTATGTATTTCTTTTCGTTCTGATTTGGGATAAGCGTAGGAGTTAGCCTTCGTACAAGCGGATATTTCCTAGACGTAGGAATTAGCCTTCGCTCAAGATAACTTTTCCTAGGAAAACGAGCAGATATGATTTAGTAATACCTTTCATACACGCAATCTAAACTTTCGGAAACGATAATATCTCTCTGCCTGGTTAATTATAACACAACTACCAGCTTTACAGAAAACAAAGCATCACTTATAGTGAATGATATTAGACATACTTTGGACCAATTTTCTAAAGAGAACATTTCTTGCAATTATCCATATAACTATTTTTGAGACTGTTCTGGATTTGGTTTAACTTTGCTACAATGAAACTTTTTGTCACTTTTTCTGTATTCTTTATCAGAAATATATATATTATTGATTTGGTCCATTTTTATTGGGTTCCATATAGTATTAATTTTCTAGGTATAGTGATGACTATACCAATAGCCTGAAAAGAAATGGTATAAATAAAAAATTGCTTATGTTTCACTATGTCGTTTACAAAATACTATTTCCATTTTACACCATTCCCGGAAACAAAATAAATTTTACCATCATCCTTAATTGAATTATTAAGAGACGATGGTTGTGAAAGAATGTATTATGGGGCTGCAATGAAATCTTTCTGAAGTTGTCACCAGGTTAAAAATATATATTTTGAAAAAGAACGAAATACTTGGAAAGAAAACCAATTTATTCTTATTAGGAGATAGATCTTATCTCCTCCGAATTTCCAAAGACTTTACGAGAAAAGCAATTTCGTTTATATTGTTCCTATATATATAAAACTCCGTGAAAATTTCAAAGCGCTAAACACAAATGATGCAGAGTGAACATATTTAAACCTCCATGTCACGTTGTGGGGACATTTTGCTGATGCTTCATGTATAAACATAGTTTCTTATAGTTAATTCGTAGTTAAGAGCCCATACCATAATGTCAATACGTATTATGTAAGATTACGACTTTAGACCGATTCTGCAAACAAAGAAACTACTCGTCTGTTGTTTAACTATTACGGTGATTTCAAAGGGAATTCTACCACCAGGTTTGTTTTGCAATCAGTTATGATATCACGACCAGCTTGGAAGCAATCTTGGGCTTTTGGGGACCGGAACACCGAGAGAAACAGGTAAGTGCTCAATTACACCAGGTCATTTTTCAAAGAAACCAGACCGTATCCAATCAAAACTGAGAGATTCAAATCTAGGGTGGCGTCTCAATAAGCATTTTGTTCGGACTAAGTCCATTTTACTGTCAAATCATGTGCAAACGTCACCAGATGTGGATCGTAGAGAAAGAAATTAAGAGACATTAGACTGTAATCCGAGTAGCCGAAGTTGTGAGGGAAAGAATTCTATTGAAATTCTAAGTTTGGATATGCGGACAATGGCTTCTTGAGGAAGCTTTCCGGATGGGTGTGAGAGCGATTCCCGAGGATCGGAGAGAGGGAAGACACGTTGAGAGCACGTGTGGGTCTATTGTGGCATCAGTAGATTGTCTATTGTAACGTTAGTAGATTGTGGAGGTGCAGTGCAGAAAACGTGGAAGAGAGTACCGGAGGTGTCGGAAGGACGGATCCGGAACTGCCAGGAAAGCAAGTAGTCAAGGGTACCGGAAGTATCAAAAGAGGAACAAGAGGCGGACAGATTTGTAACAGAAACCACACTGAAGGGAAACACTCTCATGAAGACCTTAAATTCACATAATGAAAAAGTAACTGGCAACTGTGAATAGATCCGTAGTATATAGAAATGGGGTTCTGGCTCACTGTTATGACTGAGTGATAAGGTGGTCTAGAGAGCCTCATGGGTTTTATTCATTACAGCAGACAATTTCTTTAATTGCTTGTGAACAAATTTCTCTGATTGGATCCAACAGGTGCACGTGGTTACATCAGGGTAGCAAGAAAAAATGCAAACAAGGCATGCTTGAGAGAGTATTATCGGCAGCATTTTGATCACATCGCGTAGGGAAGTCAGAGATTTAAACACTGCCTGGGCTTCCAGGAAGATGTTCAAGGTCAGCTCCATGCTGAGAACCAGAATCAGTGTCTCTATTGGTTGTCGTGTGGACTTTGACATTCCTAATTCGATTGGATCCATTCTAGGATTTAGCCCAGGTACTGTCTTAAGCGCCAATGGGACGTACGAGGGAGATCTTCTCGTCAACATCACAGACGTGAACGGCCTCCTGATCAACTGCTCGATCACTCAGGATCGTTGTCGTCAGTCGGTTTGGCCTCCAAAGTGATTTACTCTACAACGATCAACGTGCCTCCGGGATCGCTCATACAGATTTGTCCTAATCCTTTCATTTATTATCCAATCCTGAACACGTACGCGATATCGGAAATTACCACGTAGCTCACCAATCAGTCTGGAAACGTTGTCAATAATAACAGAGAAAGAATCGTGTTCTGTTATGGATTAAAAAGATTATGGTAAGACATTTTCTAAAGGATTCTCAAGACATTTTCGGACAAAAGAAAATAGAATGTCCTTTAATAACAGTGTTATTTTGCAACACCATTATAACATAGCGACGTCATGTATTCAAGATTTACTCACGATTTCCTTCGGCTCAGCGATGACACTCCTGTGGATGATTCCACCACTGTACGAATACGTCGAATATCAGGACACAAACATTACGAATCTCAACGTGAAAACGCATAGAAATATAGGAACGCATGACGGAGATGTGAACCTGCTTCCTCATAAAGCCTTTCTGGAAATCCGTGGGAAAATACAACTACATGTGGTGCTTTAGAGATACCAACACGGGAGCTGCTGTGAGTAACGAATTACGCAGTGGTACATCACCAGTCAATTCCGCAAACATTATCGCGTACAGACCAGAGTAAGCCGGAGCAAATGCGTATCGTTTGGCTGATATGACAGCAAACGCTGCAGGGTCGGCTGTAGTGAGAAACGCAATCTCCTCCACGCTGACACAGGCGTGTACGTCTACCTACAACGTGGAATTCGCAGCTTGACGTGCTCTCACATATGCCGGTCATGATGATGCTTCCCCTCAGCATCATGTGTGCAGGTATATGCGAACGGTGTTCAGAGGCATCAAGCATACCCTTGTTCTGGAAAGAGATTCTCCAACACAGTACATGCGTAGAGCAGACGTAGTGGCAGATGAACAATTTACGATGACGTGACTTAAATTATATATGCCAAAATTACACCTTTGCTGAAGCTCAGGTAACCACGTCGTGGAGAGTCTCCACCAGACTAGGCAATGAGCTTCCTAGGCATGTGTTCGTTGTGTTTCAGCTGGCAAATATCAAGAAGGAAACAAGCACGTGTTTAAACATTTTAACCTATCTCGCAATCACGTCAGCATCAACTCCAGGCAATATCCACAGAGAGAGAGCTAGAGAGAGAGAGCTCGAATGGGACTTTGCTGTAGGCACCCGAAATTATTCTCGCGCGTACAAGATGTTGATTGAAGCCATTCAGAAGTACCAGTACGTAGTGACCGGCACGCAGATCTCACTGAAAGATTTTGTTATCTTGAATTTCATCTTCCACTTCGATGTTTCCATCTCCAAGATTCCCCGACGACATCAAAAAGTGATGCACTTTCGCCAATCCGGGTGGTGATGCCTGTGCTAAGCGCTGGTGACTTCGGACAGATTCATGACGCTGGACGTGTTCAATGGAAAATTAAACATCATTATATAGACAAGGCATAGAAAACAAACGTAAAAAATTGTCGTAGCACAAAGAGACAAGGTGGTTCTGAAACCACAACTGGTCGTTCTATTCTCAGCGCTATAATTTCATTCATGAGGACCATGGCGCCAAAGCTGTTTGCATCGGTTCTTGCACTGCTGGGACTTGTCACACAGCGACTGGAGCTATCACCGAGTCGCATATAAAGAGGTGATGGGTAATGGTGTTGCTCGTAGCAGAAACTGCCCCGGTCTCCGACAAAACGGCCATCGTGACATCGTCCGTTGATTATCGAAATAAATAAACCCGTCAAAAGAAACACCCCTAACATAATAGCATTTAATATAACAATATGTCCTAAGTTCCAGTAGATTTAACGCTGTCACCTCAGCAAACGAAAAGTATCGCTGTGGCAGACACGCATGAAAAGCTAGTATCCAACAGGCTTAAAGCGTCAGCGCTCACAGGACCGAATAGAATCATGCTGACCCATCGCAAGACCATATCAGTATCTAAACATACCGTTGCACGAACATGAATTGTTCTTAACTTTTTGGTGTCACAGCTGTCCAAACTCTTTATGTTACTTGTTTAAAATTAAAATAAAACTTATTTACGTGCTTGCTACTAATTTCAAATCAAGGTTAGGATCTAGATCAAAACCTGGTTGTTTACAAAACGAACAGTCAAGGTCAAATTATTTTCTGGAAAAAGTATAATCTCTAGTGAATAAGTTTACATTACAATAGCATGTAATGACAAATATTAAAAAAATTAAAACTGACAAACAAACAATTAAATTGAAATAAATATATATTAAATCAAATATACATAACAAAACAAGGAGGATTTATCGAACTCCTATTAACAGAAATCGCTGAAACGTTACTTCTAGGATTGATCGGCATCGGAAAAACTTCCTGGAAACAATCGCGGTAAAGGTATTTCTTGCAGAGAAAAATGTATTAACACGGGAGATAAGGTCTTCTGAAACACAGTTTCCTCCGGTGTCTAATATCAACCGTATGATATGGACGTTGCCAGGACATAAATATACCGAACCGTGGAATCCCTCAAAAAAGCAACTAGATGAAAAAGAAGATCAGCCGCTGCCCGGTCAAGAGCCCTACAACGATCAATTCATGCTGAGGGACTTAAAAACACTCAGGCCCAAACCTTTCCGAGAACGTGTCGACCGAGCTCTTGTGCGTGGCATCGTTGGCACTAAACATAAGCTGGGCATTGGGATTCCAGGTATAATGAAAATGTCCGCTGTAGTAGAATATCTGTCTACTCTCGCAGACGAACTGCATAAACCAGCACGCAAGCATTTTCCACGACGTAGAGTCATCGAAGTTGCGACAGATGAGATATGGTCGGCAGATCTCGTCGGCATGAGAGTTTACAGCGCGTACAACGATCGTTTCAAATATCTCATGACGGGCATCGATGTGCTCAGCAAATACGCAAATACGCATGGGTAGTTCCTCTGAAAAACAAAAAAAGAGATTGTATTTTTGAAGCCTTTGATGATATTTTTGGTGACACCTCAGGTACACGAAAGCTAGTGAATTATGGGTAAATGATGGTAGTGAATTTTATAACAAAACCGTCTCAGATTGGCTTCAAAAATAATATTATCTTGTTAAGCACACACTATCAAATCAAAGCGGCCGTCGAACAGCGGTTTAGCAGAACTCTCAAAAACCGCATGTGGAAGAGATTTACCAGCAATAACACGAACCGATACTTAGATTTTGTGCCAGACATCGTCGACCAGTACAATCATACATGACATCGAAGCATCAAAATGACACCTGTCGTTGCCTCTTCGGCTGACAAAAAACAACAAGTCACAGACGCCTTATTTTTTAAATCCACATTTAAAACACTAGACCACGTCAGAATCAGCAGACAAAATACTACCTTCGAAAAGGGGTACATCCCTAACTGGACCGATGAAGTCTTCAATGTCGATACCCTTTAAAAATACTATTCCATCACGCACACGCTTAAAGACTCATCGGGAGAGCCCAAACAGGGTTATTTTTGCGAGCAGGAATTATTTTAAAAAACCTCTTCAGAGTCGAAAAAGTCATCTCCACCAAAGGGAAAAAAATCGCTTGTCAAATGGTTTGCTTATCCTGAACAATTCAACTTGTGGATTCCCGCAGCATCCTTGACTCCTTGTCTCGAGAGTTTATGTCTCCGACGACAAAGCCTCAGAAATAATCTTATTGTACTCCTCACACTAACTCTTCACGGAGACCGTCTTACATTTCGCCGCATGCTCGTGAAGACCTATATTCTCAAATATAAGCTTCAACACATACTCAAATTTTATAAATTTCAAACGACATATCAACTGAACTCAGGTCACCTTATTCAGCCAGTAATAAGACTGATTTCGCTGTGGTTCTGACAAATGAAAACGCTACAGCTTATTTTCATGTAATGTGTACCGTTGCAATGGACGCTGACTGTACCGCTGCACCGGGCGCTGATAAATATGACTGCATCTCACCCACTCCTCATTCTCACATTAGTCTTCGCTTTTCTGACATTTCAGGCACATAACTCAGATACTTATTCGCGTACGCTATTAACTCCTTGGTACGCTTCAGTCACTCTGGACTTAATTCCAGTACTGGACTTTTGCTAACCTCTCTCAATCCCAATCGATCTACACTTCATGGATAAACGGAAGAGACATCTTCGCTATATTACAAACACACTTCTAACACAGCATAAAAAGTGAGCCAGAAAACCCCCAGCATATGGACAGGGAACACTCTTTATCAAGCAGTGAGTCAACGTACAGGTCAAAACACACCCATTTTTTTCTGCGCTGGAGTCACCACACACTGGTGAGCCAAAAAACCTAGCAGTATATAGATCCATGCGGGGTCTCTTGACCAACTTTTATCACTCAGTGATAAAAGTGAGCCAGAACCCCCATTTCTATATACTACTTAGGTCATTATTTGCATTTGTCCTGAAAGAAATTGCAACGGAGAAATTTGTCGATGAAATTGTTGAATACATTAAATATTTATTAAATTGTTATACCTTCCACCTTGAGTTATTTATACATCTAGACTGTCGGCATTGCTGACTAGGGTCTCGGAGCTAATTAAATGTTAATTGTCCACCTTCTCCGGTGTTAGAAATAATACCGTAGGAGGCACGTGATATTCGACTATCTAATGTGTTAATCAGAACGTTTATCCCAGATGTACCTTTTTTTCACTAATTACAAATTAAAAGAAAATAGAATATATTTGTTACAAAATATATTCTGGAGGGTCGGGTTAACAGATTAACAAGGACTGGTACAGTTCATGTTTGATTACGCACAGGGTTCCACATAATGAGAAATGTCTAAAAGAACAGTTGTCAGATGACTTTACAATTAATTGTGTTGTCTGGAGATAATTATCAGCAGTGTGAAATCTTTTGAGGTTACGTTTTACGCCCAATAAATGAAATTATACCATGGTTCCATAGTAGTGCCTAATCAGTCGTCTTCTCTTCGCCACAGTCTGTTTGCATATCAACCGAGAGAGCTTTATTTTGAAATACTTTGAATCCATAACAATAAGCAAATCAATTATATTCAAAACATTCTTCATAGAAATTCGGGTTTTTCTCTCTTACACTACGCTTATTGGGAATGAAAGATGATTGATAGGCATTCTTTACAACACAACTATATGTGTGTATGTGTGTGTGTGTGTCATTTTAATAACGACAAAACCAATGTAAACTATGAAACTAATTAAAATAGATGGGTCTAGTTCCAAAAGGTAATGACGTTTAAAAATAAAATTCCATTCAAACTTTATTCGAAGACCAAAAGCAAAATCAATCCATATACAGTATTTCTTCAGTGTTTTCAGTAATATCAAAACTTAATCGGGTACATTCTCTAATAAATTAGACCTTCATAAAATCAGATTGAATTTCAGTACTTTAATACATCTGAAAATCTTACGGTATACGTTCCCAACTTTAGTCTCAAGTACTCCACACTTCATTCTACGATGGTCTGAAATGTATTATTACCAAACTTTCATATTTAACACTCTCCACTTCAAAACTGTATGGGATGGTCATATCATAGATGTTCAGATGTGACGTTTAAATGGCCCCAATCTTGACTTCAGTGTCAACTGGAAGTCATTATTAGAGGCTTCAATTAAATCGTGGCCAATTTCACACTGCACTAACAATGGAATAATTTTTCAAACGATTACTCCTGATTTCACACTGTACAAACAATGGAATAATTTTTCAAACGATTACTCCCCATGCTAATTGGTCATATTTCTGAAGTGTATCTGCCATCCATCAGTGATTTAACTTTCACACTTAAAAGTAGAATTTCCAACTTTCAGCTCAGCTAAATATGTATTTGGTGGACTCCACTCTCTGGAAATGAAAGTGAAAGTGTTTAGTATATCACTTCTATTGGCTCCCCAATAAGTTCTACTCCTGGGTTAAGCTTCTACACGCAAAATCGTTGCGGCGATTTTTTAATCTTTTTTTTAATTTTTATTTTTTTAAACAAATTTTGGCTGCTTTCCAAGTAAATACAGAAGAATCGATATGGTCTTAATGAATTGTACTTCCCCTCGCAGAACTTATATTAACTTAGCATTACTGATATGGAAATGATTGGTGAGAAGATCTTTGGATTTCGTTTACTGACACTCTTAACTCGATGGTATAGTTGAGCATATCTCGGCTGCTTTTCTTGGTAAGACACGTCTTCATTATAACGTACGCACATGTTGCTGGCAACTTGGTCAATAGAAACCTTGATTCTACTTATATGTACCAATTATAGATGTAAACACGGGTTTAAATGTTAAATAATAAAGAAAAACATTATATTTTGAAAACGGATTTATGTAAAGAGTCTTTAAAAGGCTGGGTCGATATAACGGATATGACTAAAGTGACCTTATAAAGGTACGCGCATAATTAACACATAGCATAAATAATTTCTTTTCTCAAAGACGAAACAAGTTTATAGTTACATCTTGAATTATCTCCTTTGTCATTGTAATATGCTTATATTTTTTTCATATATTCTTTAAATGTAACGGTGGGAAAGAGAAGGAAACAAGAAAAGGATGCAAGCTGATTAATTAGCTACGTCGGTATGATAAACTAACTGTTAGTAATTCCTAATCAGGTTTTGTGTTTACGTTAAAATGGAAACATAAATCATTACGTTATTGTAATGGGAACAAACTCTAAATTTATCGGCGTCTAGTATATTAATATTTTACTGAAAGAAAGTATAAAGCTAAAGCTATTTAAAAAACTGAAAGGAAAAAATTAAATGAAATGTTTATGGAGGAACATAATGTAATAGCATCTACTTTTTGGTATGGTGAATGGAAAGTTTGTATTAAGAAAAAGCTAATGGTTACATAAATCACAACTACTATGAGATTATTCTATCCCTATAGTCAAGATCTGTACTTTCTTTTATAGAAAACAAAATTATTTCAAGGATGGTTTTATATCCTTTCATAATTGTATAATATTATCTTTACAAGAAGCAACCTATTTGACAGATACAGTAAGTTCGGCGTTTTGAAAAATAATTGCAATAGCGTAAAGCGATGACCATTATTTGTTTCAGAGTGGAAAATGACAGTCAATATGAAATAGGTGTGTTATATATACATCTGGCTCAAGAGAATATTGATCACTACTTTTTTTCTATTTGCGTGCAGAAAGATGGTATCAGACAGTTAAAGTGGTTGCTGTGGCATCTTCATTTTCACTAATTTTCATCCCCCAAAAATGTCAGAGTTGGAGTAATTTCAAATAATGGCATGAGATACAATACGTATTTTTATTGTAATAAAAGAATTAACATTATTTTAAATAATTTATGATCATGAGATGCATTAATCCTTATCTCTCCCCTTCAGAAGACATTAGATATCTACCTGAAATCTACTAAATCTTTATCTACCTTATGATTTGTATGTTTTTACAACTGTCAACGCAAAATGATACGGTTTTCTGTTACATAAATAATGTTTTAAAAATAAATGCAAATAGCAAAATACTACCAAATTTATAATATCATGGACTATATCTTCAAATGAAATAAATGTAATTTGTCGTCTTGAAAAGTATCCACAGGTGTCCTTAACATACTTTATCTCTTTGAGGCATCTAAAAAGTAACTGCATAATTCCTTCGGAATATTTTAATAGTAATTGCAGTCGTTATGTATCAGCTGCCCATATTTTCTCCTCCCCCTCCCTTCTCTCGCACAACGGGAAATACTTAGTAATACTTATAAAATAATGCTGTTGCAACTTATATAAATGCTTTCCGATTTAAATACATTTATTTCAATAAATGTTTGTATCCGGGTTATAATAATGTACAGAACATTCTCATATTGTAATTTAAAGGAAGATGGGGAAATTGTTTGATACGGTGTGTCCGTCCGTCTGTACCGTCAAGAGTACATAATATCCATTAATTTCTCCTATACAATTAAAGCTAGAAACTGACACTTGGGATTTGAGTCCATGACCATTAAAGGTGTGTAGATTGTTACCTACACTTTCAGAATTTTTATGACGACTGTGTGGATAGAGCAAGGGAGGAAGGCTGGTTCTACACACATTTCAAATAACTCCGGGGTTGTGTGTCATATGTCGTAAAATTAGTACATGTAATCAATGACCCAAGTGTCAACATGAGTCGCACAGAACCCCTTGGTGATGCCCTGATGTCTACCCCTACCACCAAAAACATATCCACTTTACCGAAAACAATGACATTTAATTAGATCCCATATTCTGAATAATTTATACACGTACTTGGCCATGAAAAGAGAAATGTATACATATAATTAACATTAACTCTGGGGTATTCCTCTTTCCCAACGGACTTAGTAGCCGTTGAGTTTTATATCTCATATATCGGAGAATTAGCATTAGCAATCGATAACCCAATTGTCAGCATATATCATACTATGATCCTTGGGTGACGTTCTTTGTTATTTCCTTAAAGCCCTAAGCCCAGGGCTCTTAGGTCATAACATTGAAATTATTTCTATTTCCAACCGATAAAAGTATAAGTAACTTGTTGACATGAAATCAAATTTTTATACGGAACTGACTTTTACCCCGAAGTTCATGATTTTCTCCTGGCCTCAGACCGTGGTTAAAGTTTGGAACCAATTAAGATCTCCCTTGTATCTACATGAGCGCTTACTGGGTATAAGAAGACAAGTTAGTACTTGCAACTGACTTTGATTCCCATTCCAAAGTACTTAACCCACTGATTATAATTTGGGAACTATTGAGATTCCCCATCTAAGAACCATGTAAAAACTTTCTTGGAATGAAGAAAAAAATATCCATGCATCTAGCATGGGGTTTATCGTAGCCCACAGGGGGCCTTTGCCCCTGTGACATAGGTTAAAATACTATGGAGATCATATCAAATAACTATGGACATAATTGTTAGGCATGAAAAGACAAATGAACATACCCAAATTAAAACGTTTCCCTGATGTAGTCAGTCTCTCCACCACCACCACGAAGGAACATACCTACGAAGCTTGAACTTCATGGTGGAGATCAAAACGCGGAAGCTCAGACATACATGCTCTCGATGTCGTGTGATGTAGTTCTTCATATAATATTCATGGTCGCTTAGTTGGATTGCTTTTCTTTCCGTATAAGACATCCATGGTGAATGTATTTTAACGAAATAACTCTGCATAAATATGTTGTCACATGATAGAAATTTATAATAAACAGCCCAACGTTTGAGCCTGAACCACGTGTCTGCGCACTTGAATGAATTACAACGCATTTGACGTTTGCTTATCATACAACAAGAGTCTCTTTGTCATCTGCTTCAAATCGTAGTTAATATTTATCAAGGCATGAACTATTTGATATATAAACATATGAATAACTTATAAAACGTTTATACAGGTTTATTCCTGCGGCACAGATTTTTGGGGTAATACACATGAGGTAAAGTGTCAGTTCTTACGTGGAGTTATTATGTCAGTTGCCAAGAGAATTTCATGTGGCCGTTTTTAGTATCCATTGAGCAAAAGAAAAAGTTTTGATGAAAGTGTATTCGCCTGTATGTGAAACAGCCAATGCAGATAACATTAAAGATTCAAGATGCATTCACTATTAAGCTGACGAATCTAATAAAACAAATTTCTCAAACTTTATGTCTATGGAGTACGCTTCGACTTCGTTTGAAGTTAACGACAGTGATCAACATGAAATAACATCATCTGAGCCGTTACACAAAAAATACTTGTTATGGGTACCAAGAATATGTCGTCAGGTCTGTTTATTTGATTCCAAAGACACGCGAACGACAGTGATAATTACATTTTGACTTTTACGAATAAAGTGCGAGTAATGTAATATTTTGTGCAGAAAAACGACTAGCATGATATATCTAAAAGTACCCAACAAAAAGTCTCAAAATAAACTGGCCAAGTCATTTTGTCATTTATACTTTTTAATAAATCAGTGAATCCCTGTTCTTATCATAGATCAATCCTTTCAATATATTCGGTTCAACATATTTTGTAAACTAAATGTTAATTGTAATTGTATGAACTCAACTAAGTGGCTGGCCTTATTAATTCTATTCACAAACAAGGTTGCTAACTTACTCAATTTTCTATTGTTTTTCAAACAAATATAGTGCAGTATCAATACAAAATATGTATCAGACACACCTACATACACATTATAATACTTCTGTATACAAAGGTAACTGTACATATCTGCTGGAGAGAAATGAAATATATTTTCCTCTTTTGCTCTTGTCCTCTAGAGGCACGCCCAAGCTCATAACGCCATTTTCGATGACTTGTATTTATGTTGTGCCGATATTCAACTAAAGCAACATCTAATGCAACATTCTTCATATGTGTGTTGCTTTTATTATCTTAGTTCTTAAAGATGAAAAGTAATTTACATACCAAAGGTACGATAAAAACATAAAGCCAACAAAGTATTGAAGTTTTATACAATGTGGCAGAAAACTATTGCTGGATAGTGACGTTTTTTACAGTAAACCCTGTTCACTGGTAAATCACTCAAACGTAATTTTGCCTCAAAATAGATTGGTACATAACAGAAGAAAAATCACAGGTGAATTAATTTGCTTGGCAATTAGGAATAAAGAAATCTACAGGAGTACCCTTATGAAGATTAAACATAATAGAACCACACTCTATCCATATGTCTATTTTATACACAGCAAGTCTGTACAGTGTTATGTATATTTAATTTGTATTTGTTAGTATTTTCTTTATGATTATATTATATGTATAACTGTATTTTGAACTTGACCTTGTCCAAAATCAAGATTATTGTGTACCTGACCAGTGACTTTTATTTTGTAAACAAATGATAAAAAGTTAATATTTATCAATTGGTGTGGGTTAAATATTAGGATTAGTATCAATGGAAGTTAATAGGTTTATTTGGGTCTGGATCTAGGACACTGGAATTCCCCCATTGAATAACCTGTAGTGCTTAATGTTTTCCTATTCTTTATTATAATTGTAATAACAGATTTTGTTTTGTTGACAACTTACAATATTCTAGAAATGAACTTTCGACACTCATACTGGTTCTACTTTTGTGTCTTAGCTTTTATATAATGTTGTGTACTTGATAAATTATCCATTCCTGCATTTAGCATCTGAGGCAGGATCAGCTTTATTGTTGTATTCAGTGTTTCTTTGGGTTGAATTATGTATTCAAATTAGTATTCACTGGAAATACAAAAAGCTCGTCTATAATATTCTTGGACTAGAATATTAATTTATAATTATAGTGAATTAGGACAAGAACATTTATGGGTTATATTATTCTAATACATCAAAATGACTGTTAGTACATACTCACGCTCCAGGCTAATGGCACATTACCACGCTCGAGACAACAGGCACAACAACACGTTTAAAATTGGAATTTAATTGGAATAACGATGGATTTCAGTTGAAACTTTATATATTTGGTCCTGTGATAGATATTTTAGGACTATTTGTGATTTAATTTACAATACTGTCAAAATTTTCTTAAATTTTGACTTTGTATTCTAGGGAAATAAATTGTTTGTTTAATTTTACAAAACTTGTTGGTTTATACTCTTTTCTGTTAGTTAGTTTAAGACCACATTGTCGTGACAACAGGATAGGTCAGATTCTTTATCTAGCTTTCACTGTATTCGTATTGCTTAACAGTGTACAGACAACAAATATATATTTCTGTAATGTTTCCATAAAAATAAAATTTCTGTTGATATTCTATAGCCATATCCATGCAAGATAAACGGAAAAAGTAAATATATACTTAAAAAGAACGTTACAATTTGCCACTCGGATATTGTAGCACAAATTAAAACCAATGTTTAAGTAATCATGGAGGTAATAAGAACTCGTATATTATCTTAATATTTAGAAATAATAATGACAGTGTAATAATTAATTATGAAAGAGCATATCCTTTGCATCTACACGGCAACCACGGGTACTCCATGGATCTGATTTGAGGGCGAACATAAGAGAGTAAAAACATCAACACCTAATTCGGAGACAGGAAGCCACCATTCAGTGAAGAAACAATCAAGGTGTCTCAAGAGTCACAACAGGGATTCTACAACGAACCGAACTGGTAATCCTACAGCATGAAAACCAGGAAACAACCACTACACGATTTAATGGCCTTAATGCTCACAGAAATGAAAAAAGATACAAATTTTAAAGAAAAAATACCTGAAGACAATTATTCTCACGAAAGACAAAAATCATTAGTGTTGTAATAAAATATCTGTAAAAGAATATTAAATATGGTGAAGAATTTCGTCGCAACCCTCTCTGCGTCCTCTCACCCCCCCCCCCCGCTTCTCTCTATTGCATGAAGGAGAGAATACGGAGTTGCAAGTGTAGTGCGAAAACTGAACTTGCACAAAGTAAACTACAATAATCAGGGGCTTCGTAACGGTTAGACTTACACGTTTTACGAGATTGTAATACAGTATTCATAATAACAATAATAATAATAATGAGGACTTTGTATAGCGCCTAATCTTTAGAAGCTCTACGCGCTTTACAACATTAGACAATACCTATTAGATAAAAAAAAAACATATAATGATATGATTACAAAAATAAAAACCATGAAATTAGAAAACATTAAAAAAAACATACTGAGAATATTTAAGGTAGGAAACATTATTAGGTCTTTCAGTTTGTTCTTGCTGTCGAAATAAGTGAGTTTTGAGAGCTCTCTTGAATGTGATCACTGTGTCTTTGTGTCTAAGTTCAGTTGGCAATTCATTCAACGTTGCTGGGCCCTGGTATGTAAGTCCATATGACTTTGTTTTCATAGTGGGAATAATGAGTATACGATTGTCAGAAGAGGAGCGTAAGTATCTTGCTGGTGTGTGCACATGAGTGAGGTCGGATAGGTATTTTGGACTAGAGTCCGACAGTGAAACGTAGCACAGAGAACAAATTTTGTGTTCGATTCTGGATCGAATGGATAACCAGTGCAGGGTACAGAGCAGCGGAGAGGTGTGCTCTGATCGTGGTACTCTAAGTATGATCCGAGCAGCTGTGTTTTGAACTTTTTGAAGTTTCTGGAGTAGATATTGAGATGAACCAGACAGAATTGAGTTAAAATAGTCCAGTCTTGAAAGTACTAACGAACACACAAGTGTTTTAGTGGCATCGACTGAAAGATATTTGCGAATTGAGCTGATGCGTCTCAGCTCAAGATATGCAGCCTTGCATATGTTCATGACATGTTGGTGCAATGTGAGAGTACTGTCCAGAGTAACACCTAGGTTTCGTACTGATTGTGTGAATTTAATGTTGGTGTTGCTGATATTTATTGTTTGAGGTGAAGGATGTGAATGAGAAAGTCTTTGTATTGTGATCAGAATGGCCTCAGTTTTATCATCATTCATCTGCAGCTTTTTACAAGTCATCCATGATTTCACATCAGAAATGCACCTCTCTACACCTTGGATGGTAGCATCAACTTCAGTTGGGTGGCTAGATTTGTATATTTGGGTGTCACCAGCGTACAATTGGTGAGACACTGGATGATGATCTATGACACTTGAGAGCGACTGAGTATACAGAATGAAAAGAACAGGTCCAAGAACAGACCCCTGTGGAACACCACAACATAGATCAACTGGGCTGCAGTGTATTCCATTTGCACATATAATTTGTGTCCTGTTGAGCAAGTAGGACTTGAACCACAGTAAGGCTGTATCATGAATCCCAAATACATGCTGGAGACGGTGATGTAATATATCATGGTCTATTGTGTCAAATGCTGCAGACAAATCAAGGAGTGTGAGGACTGTAATCTTTCCGCTATCCAACGCAGAGAGGATGTCATTAATTACCTTTAGAAGAGTAGTTTCAGTACTGTGGCAAGGGCGATATGCAGATTGTACATTGCTAAAAAGACTGTTTGAATTTAGATGAGATACAAGGTGGGATAGAACAACCTTTTCGAAGAAATTTTATATGAATGGGAGATTAGAAACTGGGCTGTAGTTCTTTAAATCGTTATGGTCTAGTGTTGGTTTCTTCAACAGAGGCTTTACAATGGACGTTTTGAAAAATGATGGGAATTCCCCGGATGAGAGAGGGGTATTAATAACATCAGTTAGTGAAGGCAATACTGCATCTAAGCACTCAAGCAGCAGTGATGTTGGAATTGGATCAAGTTCACGTGACTGGTGCACTCTTCATCACGATTGTACGTACGAAATCCATCGAGACAGGTTCAAATGCTGCTAATGGTTGCCGCTCAAATTCTGTATTCCAACTGTATGGTGACGACGAGTCAATTCACATTGTGGTGTCAAGCTTATCTCTAATGGTTTGTACTTTGTCACGGAAGAAATTTGCAAACATGTCTGGAAGGTCGACTGGAGAGAAGGTAGTTGGAAGTGGTGTAGATTTGTTCCTTGACATTAGCTTGCTAGTAATCTCGAAGTGCTCTTTGCAGCTGGACCTTTCCATGATCTTAGTAATGTAGTGGGCTGATTTAGCTGCATGGACTATATTTGTGATATTCTTCTTAGAGGCTTCATAAATTTGCTTATGAATAGTGAGTCTGGTGGAAAGCCAAAGCCTCTCAGCTTTACGGCGATCTAATTTAGCAGCGTGAAGCTGGTCCCTAACACTGCTATACCATGGAGAACACTTTTGAATTGATACTCTGCACTTGGTTGCTGGGGCATGTTTGTCAAGCAATGAACGCAGGCAGTTATCGAGTTGTTCTGCGGTAGGAGGTAAGCAAGTTGTTAAGTTAGCTTGGATGTCGTGCATAATTTGGTTCTATTTATCATACGGAGGTTTCTCTTAGTAGCAGATAAAGGTGGAGGGTTAGGGACTGATACGTCAAGATGGCATATAATGCAGAGGTGATCTGATGCAAGGTCATGGGATACCAGGGAGGACCGTATAATATATTCATCAGGTCTATGAAGAATCCAGTCTAAAATGTGCCCGTGTTTATGGGTGGGTTGGTTAACTGACTGTTTCAGGTTGAAAACATTAATGGAATCTATGAGTTTTGATGTATTTTGGTTTCCGGGAAAGTCAATGTGAAAGTTGAAATCTCCAAGAATAACCAGGTTGCCACCTATCGAATTTCCATAGTCCAGGAGATTCGGAAACTGCTCCAAAAAAGAGAGTCAGCCAGCTTGTTTTTTTCTACTAGGAGGAAGGAGGTATAGGCAGACAGAGACAGATACCAATGATGCATATTTGCAATAGCCTGTCAAAATTTGTACGGTACATTTATTTGTAAGGAGGAATCCACATCCAGTTTCCTCTTTCATGCCTTGTTTTTATTACTTTTGTCACCTTTTACGAAACCTATTATTAAGCCTCTAACAAATTTTAATGTTAAAATGTCCTAAGGCCGCTCTGCCCGTCCTCAACCGTTCTCTGTTATTGTGTGGGTTGGTAATTCCGCACTTACCGACCAGTAAAGAAACATAGGAATGGGTAATGAATAAATGCCTTTATGGCAAGTCTTTCCAACCCCACCACCAAGTCTTTCCAACTCCACCACCACATCTCTCTCTCTGTCTCTGTCTCCGTCTCTCTCTCTCTCTCTGTATCTGTCTCCCTCTCTCTCTCTCTCTCTCTGTCTCTGTCTCTGGCTGTCTGTCTCTCTCTCTCTCTCTCTGGTCATTCATATCGTAGAAAGATACCAACATACAATCAGTTTTAAAAAAAAAATGAGCGTGATGTATTTTCTTCTGTGTCATGCCACCATGTCACTGGACCTATGAATGATGGCAAAACGTAGTCACACGAAGCAACAGAAATGGGAAAATTAGAAATGGTGGATATAAACAATTGTATGCTTGGTAGCAATGTTAATTAGACAAAAACAACAACAACAACAACAACAACAATAATAATAATAATAATAATATTATTATTATTATTATTATTTTTATTATTATTATTATTATTATTATTATTATTATTATTATTATTATCATTATTATTATTATTATTATAAAAGTAATAATGACTTAGATGAAACCGCTCCGGTGGCCAAGTGGTTACAGCGTCCGTCTCGGATGCTGGAGGTCGTGGGTTCGATCCCCGGCCGAGTCATACAAAAATGGTACTAACAGTTGCCTCGCTTGGCGCTCAGTATTAAGAGGTTATTGTTAGGACTGGTCGGCCTGGTGTCAGGATATTGTGACTGGGTGGGACATCATGCTACATGTCTGCGGCATGATGCCCTAGTGCTAGACATCACTATAAACTGCCACACTGCAGACATCGTAGCAATATGACTGAAAAATTGTTAAAGCTGAGTAAAAAATCCAAAATCACATCACATCACATCACACACACTTAGATGAACTGTAAATAAATTTAAATGTTTGAATTTCCTCTTGCTGGTTCCATTTCCAACTCATTTCAATATGCTAGCCGATAAGTGAAACTCAGCTCATTTACTGTTCCAGTAGTTAACCATGCTGAGTTTGTACTTTCTTAAATTAAACCATCTTTCTTGTTTAAATCATAAATGTTTCTTATATTTATCTAATCAATATGAACACAAATAGAAGTTCAAAAGCCAAAAGAAGCAACTTATAAGTTTGCAAGGAGATTGCTACTACTCCCAAAAGGTTAGTAAATACATCTACAGAGTTCATTCATTTCGTCAATGCAGATTTGCTTGTAGTCAGTCCTAACTGTGTTGAAAATGCATTTATGTGTATATGTACGTGATATAAATAAAATATATGCATAATATGTACCGTATCTTTGATATAGCACGAGATTATACATTTTTCATTAAATGGAAACGAAGCTTGCTTAGATATATTTTCCTCTGGAGAATGTCCACAAGTTGATTTTTGGCATTCAGTGAGTTAATCATTAATATTTCTTAACAATTAGTAATATTTGGTTAGTTATGTAAAGTTCAGGAAGTTTTAGCGAACATTTGCAAGGTTTCCGGAGCGTACATGCTGTTACGTACGAACATTTCCAGCACACTCCAGGAGGATATTGATAGGATCCGTAGTTCTTGGATCTTTGATTATCTCCAAAAGAAAGCTTATTAAAATGTATTTCTGATGGAATAAAAACAGGCAAGTATGTCATTTACAAATTACATGTTTTCCTAAATATTCCAACCCCTTTCAATATATTTTATGATTGTATTATTCCATAATATTATATGCATCTTTCAAAACAAATCTCACAAATACCTAAAACTTTATTCCATGTACCGATTGGCGGGCCTTCCATTTCTGCTATCGATTGATTTTTATCAATGTATATAGTCTAAATAATCCCCATAAGCTTTATTTTAAAAAATGCCGTCTATAAGCAAGAAACTTAGTAGAAAAACACCGCACCTTCTGTTGATTGTCATTGTGACGTTGGCTACATGGGATTGGTATGACACGTATTATGAAGGCCGCAAAATAGAACGAAAACAAGTTATTTGTGAAACACAAATGATAATAATAACTGATGATGCCTACAGGTGCGATGAAAAAAATCCACTCCTAAAAATGCAAAATCTTCCACAGAAGGGTTGTAGTTTTACATTCTTACAACACGGTTTCCGCCCCCTTTAGCTCATATTTATCGAGGAAATATGAAGATGTGCTAAAGGTAAATAACACCTGTTATAATGATCATTAATGGACAATTTGTCAGGCAAAATACTAATGGTGATATAATTTATAATTATTTCAAGACTATCCCATCCCTATATTGAAGAAGAACTGTATTTGGAAACCATTTTTGTATCGTAAGTAACACGTATTTCAAATTATGGTTTCTCGTATTTATTTACCCTATTACAACAGTTGTACAGTAAGAGATAGATTTACTAGTTACACAGAGCCTAAGATGAAACCAATTTTACAGATGCTGTAAAGTTGTTCTTTTGAAAGGTAATTACAATAACGTTACTTGACAACCATTGTTTTTCAGTGGGAAAAATGACAAAAGTTATGAAATAGATATATTCGATACTTAAATAGATCTATTAGATGCGTAAATAGTTCTATTAGATACGAATTTAGCTTTGGATATTTTACATTGCTTGTTCCTGTGCTATTTGTGCTTATGGAGTGATGGTGTCAGACATTTGATGTGGTTTAAAAACTAAAATGGCAACTTGATTTTAGCTAGTTAGTTGTCAGAGTTTGGATAATTTCTAATAGAAATAGTATAACTAAAGAAATTTAATTACAATAATGTATGTTTGTCTATTTGATGCAGGCATCTAATATGTCATTTTATAATTCACAGTAGACGAATGAATTATAGATTTTTCAAAACAACTCCCTCTCTCTCTCTCTCTCTCTCATACACACACACACACACACACACACCAATATACAACCATACATATAACTGCTACACTTTGGAAACTGGACAACAAAATCAATAATAATAATAATAATAATGAGGACTTTGTAGAACGCATAATCCTTTGAAGCTCCAAGCGCTTTACAACATTAAACAACACCAATAACATGAAAAATCAGATATAATGATATGATTACTTAAGCAAACACCATGAAATTAGAAAACATTAGAAACATGCTGAAAATATTTAAGGTAGAAAACGTTATTAGGTCTTTAAGTTTGTATATCTGCATACATAATTTTAAGTGAATTCACATATTTTAATTTAGTATCCCCTTGCTTTCATAGAACAGCGGAGATATTATGTTACAGTATGTCCGTTCGTCTGTATGGTCATACGTGTGTAATAATGAAGTTTTGTCGCACTGTTAAAGATAGACATATGACACTTGGACGAAAGAAAATCCACTGGGTGTTGATCTTGACAACACTTTAGAAATGTGTATGATTCCCATGAGAGTGGGGCTAGGACGGACAGGATTGATTTTTCTTCAGATCAAATAACGCTTAGAGTTGTGTGTCTCACATGACTGATAATTGCAATATATAATCAATGACCCAAGTGTCAACAAGTATCATATATTGGAACCGTAAGTGATGCCGAAACCTATTCTTAAAGTCAAAACTGAACACCTGAACCAAAGCTTTTGAACTATAAAAGTACCCTCTCTTTAATACTATATACACTTAATGACAATGAAAGACCAATTTATACATGAAACTCTGGAGTCCATCCCTACCCATTTGAACTTAGTGACTACTACATTTTGTTATCTCACACATCTCAGAAGTGGTATATGCAATTGATGATACAAATGTTAACACATATCAGACGGGTAGCCATGGGTGACACCTCTGAGTGTTTCAATACTCTGGGTCACAACTTTGAAACTATTGAGACTCCCACCCTTAACCGTGTACGCACCTTTTTCGTTGGCCCCCGGATTATAATTTGGAAACTATTTAGATCCATACCTTTAAACCATCAAACACGTTTTAGGTAAGAAGAAAAAATGTATACGTGCAACTGGGAGGGCCGACAAGAGGGGTAGTGGTGGCTGGGGGCAACCGCGGATATATTCCCTGTTCCCGGGCCCGTAAGGGGGACCGGCCGAACAAAACTTTATAATTTTATAATAGAAAGATTTGGTTTGAACAAGAACTAAGAGAGGCCCGGGTGTTTCTTACCCCAGGGCCCATGATCGTTCTCTACGGCCCTGGCAACTAGTATCTAGTTACGGGGTTCATCTTAGTCCACAAGGGGTTTGGCCCCTGGGTGATAGCTTTATAATCATGTACACATGTACATACATTTGCTGCGTACGAAAACGCAAATGGATATACCTAGCCGCCTATTTGCCCTGATGCAGACCTTTTCGTCATGAACCTGTCTGCTGGCGTGAACGTTGGAAAAAGATCAAAGCGGGAAAGCTCGGAGGTGGTAGTTTTAGAAACATAATTTTGTTGTCCTCGTTGTTTCCTAATAAATTTTCGTTATATTAGTGGTATCGTTGCCAAAGTAGTTTCCTTTCAGTATAATATATCTATCGACAAAGTTGAAAGAATGATATAAATTTGTCACTAAATGGAAATTTATAAGAAACAGCCAAGCACCGAGACTGTGTCATGATTCTGCTTGTCGCTTAGAACAAGATTGTATTACAACGCATTCGGTGATTTTTAGTAAGAAATGTATTACATGCTACAATTAGAATTTCTGAAGGCATACAATATTTGCTACCTAACCACGTCAATAATTTGCTAAACGTCTAAAAAGGTTTGTCCCTGCGGTATACATTTTGTGTTTCAATCTACATGACGGCAAGATTCAGTGGAATTATTATATCAAATACAAGAAAAGTTCATATTGCTATTTTAAATATCCACTGAGCAAAAGATTATATTAAATTTTAGATACCCTATACAAAAGAGCCAAATGCAGACAACATAAACGTTTTCAAGATGTGTTCACTGCTTAAGCAACGAACTTATAAAAGAGACTTCCTTTTCAAAATTGTTGGGATATAACCAGTGCCGGATTACCAAATAGGCAGAGCAGACACCGGCCTAGGGCCCCCGCGACAACGGATCAAAACAAATATTGATAAAACGTATTAGGAGGAGATAATTTGCGGGGGGTGGGGGGGGTGGGGGCAAGATTCCGACTGCCTAAGGGCCTCCACAGGGTTTAATCCGGCACTGGATATAAGTAGTTGGTGTTTCTGCATCAGGCTTCCAATTTGAATTCACAGGCAGTGAAAGTATCTGTGCTTTTCTGATGAAAAATAACTCCTTGTGAGCTAAAGGAATGTGTCAGAAGATCTATTTTTTTTTATTACGGAGAGACAATAACGACGGAGATTGTCACGTTTGAACTTCTGAGTATTCACCTCGAGTAAAAAGATATCTCATTCATATTTTGACCACCAAAGTCTTATAGAAAAACTGGTATAGAAAAACTGGTCTGGAAATGTGTTGGTATCTACCCATGGGAAAGATATGAATTCTCATGATATCTTATCCCAAATCCGTAAAATCCAATTTTTGGTGGAGTAGAGAAATATAAACTTCTCGATCCTAAGCGACGACAAGTGAGAAACTGATACCCAGCACTCTGGAAGGCAGTTATTGACAAAGTCAAATATGTTTTGTACAGGAAAAAACTATATATTGCAGGAGAATGGGTTGGTACATAGCTGGGGAGATGTTCCATGGCAGGTTATTGCTTGGCAAGTATGAGTTAGGCGATCAGCAGCAGCGCAGCTTGAAAAGCGAATGAAATTGAATAACATAGCGGCGGTGTGTGTCTTTTACACACACCAAGTCTGTACAGGATATGTTTAAAATATGGTCCAACTTCACTGTGTTTGTATTGTTTATTAGTGAACTGGCTACAAATATGCTTTATCCAATGTTTCCATACAAATACAAACGCTATTCGTATTCTTTCGCTATATCTATGAAAAAGGTTACAACACATTCATTTAATAAACAAATGAATTAAAATTAATGTTAAGTATAATCTTTCAGAAAATTCAGCACAAATTAAAACTTATTTCTGTTTATTTTCAGGAGTAGCAGAGAAACGAAAAATCAATGAATTATCTAAAATAATTTGAAAATAATAATGAACATACAATCATGAAAGAACATAATTTTGGCAGCTACATTGCAGCCGTTGGCAATCTATGGATGTGAATGGAGATAGAACAGAAGAGAGTTAAAATAAAGTCATCAACTAATTCGGACACATTAGGCTGCGAGACGTCTCAAGTTGTGTATTTACGCAGTATAAGCCTAGAAAACTATAAATACCAAATTCATTATGTAAAATTTAAAAAAAATAATATCTAACCATGGAAAAGACTCAGTTACAGAAGAAGAAAGAGCATATAATAACAGCAGTGTAAACGTGATTGTAATTTTTTTCGGGGGGGGGGGCACCAGAGAGGTGCCCCCCCCCCACTTGTCCAAGAAAAGGAAAGTGTTTATATGTATGTGTTTTCTCCCAGGTGTGTTGTATGTTTTTTTTTAAGAAAATAATTCCGATAAAAAATTTAATTTAAGATAATTTTTGACGGGGTATTTGTTGGATTTCCTAGTGTTTTCTACAGGGTGGTTCTTCTGAGTTGGTTTCTATCACCTTACTCGAAGTCCCATTCCTGATTTTCTAGTTGACCTTGGCTAGAGGTCACTTATATCCCGTGGTTGCTATGTGCATATTGCTATATGTATGTGTGCTATATATAGTTTTCTTTGTAGGGATAGCCAGTTATTTCATATTTTATCCCAGTTGTCTTACAATCTTATATTTTATTAATGGTTGTATTTATTTCAAATTTGGAATTTGGCGAAGAAACGGTGGACTATTGGTTTTGTGTTGGTCTGTGTCGTTCTTCGCTTAAATTGATTGTATTTAAAATTTCTTCCGTCGAGGTGAGTTCGTCACAAAAAAATCTTTGTGTTCTGACGATATCACCTCGAATTCAGTTTCTTGCAAATAATCATCAATTGATTTATCTTCTATTTCTTCTGTTTTGTATAAGCTAGTGTAGTAGTTTTTAATGTGGTTCAAGATTTTACCTTTGTCTGTTGCTATCTCATTATTATTTATTTTCAAACTTTCAATACACTTTTCTCCCCCTCTTTTAATTCTTCTCTTCTATATAGTCCGTCTGATTTTTTGTATACACTTGTACATTTTCCTGCTCTTATCTCTCTACCTTTTCCTTCTTCTTCCAGTATCTCATTTAGCCTTTTTAGTAGCTTATGTAGCACTTCTGCTGTGTTTCTTTTTCCTAGTTGTATATTTATTTCTTCTTTTTCCATTTTAATTTTCTATTTCCTTATTTTTCCAAATTGTATTGCTTTCTTTTTAAATATGTTTTTAAGTTAGTCCCATTCATTTAAAATATCATAATTTCCCCTTTCTATAAACTTTTCAATTTCTTCTCTTATCTCTTTAATAAAATCTACTTCTTCCAGTATTTTATTATTAAATTTCCAACTCCGTTTCCCCCATTGATTTCTGGATTTTACTTCTATATCTACGTATATTAATTTATGGTCAGATAATTTAAAGTTCATGATGCCTGCCTCTTTGTATATTTTTTTATCATAATCTGTACATAGAAATTTGTCCAGTCTGCTACCCTTATCTGTTTTATATTCAGATGTAAAATCTCTTTTTAAAATATTCAATCTGTTAGTTTATGTCTTGTGAAGAAATTTTCCATTTCCAGTTTAAATCTTAGATCATTAGTTGTCAGTTTATCTGTTCTGTCTATATTGTCCCCCATCCAATTAATGTCGCCCCCAATATTAAATTTTCCATTGTATATTTTTCGAGATATTTTGAGAGGCTGTCTAAAAATTGTTGCTTTGGTATTTATTAGCTGGTAGGTATATATTAACGAAATGTATGTTCTCCAGAACTATGTGTAGTAATCTCCCTTTGAAAAAAATCCCCTTCATCCTTTCTTTCCCATTTAACACCTATTTTATTTTTAATTATTGTTGCAACGCCCCCTCTTAAGTCTCTTCCTGTGTAATTATTTAGTATTACTATTCCATTAAGTTTTTCCTCACATAAACATATAAGCTCTTTGGTGAAGCCATTGTGAGTTTCTTGTAAAAATAAAACATCGTAAATTAAGTCGTTATTAAGTTTTAGTATTTTTCTTTATTTATCCCATTAGCATTTATTGACAATAAACGGAAGTTTGTTCCTTCCATTTTTTCATTTCACCAGGTTGTCGCACGGTTGTTCTCACTGTTACATAATTTAATTTTAGAAAAAAAGTGTTATGTTTACCTTATAGTTAGATTAGATTTATGGGTCTATTTGTGGGGGCACTGGGTCACCCCCTAGTGTACTGTTAATTGGAGTTTCTGTTGTGTTTTCATCAGTAGCATTGGTCTTGTCAGTTGTATTTTCCGTGCCTATTTCTGTTTCCATTGTATTTCCGGTCCTATGTGTATCGTCAGTGTCACTTTCGTATTCTGTCCCAGTCTCAAAATTCTAGTCGCTTTCGCTTCTCTCGTCATTTTCGTCTTCGTCTTCTTCTTCGTCTTCATCGTCTATTTCTTTCTTGTCCGTTATGTCCGTCTGTCCATTTGTTCTGTCCGATGTTTCCGGTTCCTTTTTTTTCTTTGTCATGTTTTGTAACGTTTCAAATTTCTTTTTTTATGTGCAGTTTCAGGAGTGTCGAATCTTTCTTCCTCTATTGCTCCCTCCTGCGAGGAGTTTGACTCTGAGAAGGCTTTTCTTTTTTTATGTTCTTATTGGGTAGTGGAGTCGATGTAAGGGGTGCTAGACCAAAAAGGTCTGTTTGATCCCCTTCCATTTCCTCCTCTTCTTTTTCTTGTAGTGATGTTTCTTCTTCTTGCAATGGTGCAAATTTGTTACTGATTTTAATTTTAATTTTAATTGGTTCGGGGTGTGCGGTGTTGCAAATTCCAGTTTTATCTGGGCTGAGAATTTTTGCTCATTCTGGCCTAATTTAATATTGCTCCAAACTTTGGTTTATTTCCGGTATTGGCACCGCTATCTCTGATTGCACCGTTTCACTGGTCAGTTTTGGGATTGTATTTTGGTGTATTTGTGCAACTGAATTTTCTGCACGCACCTCATCGTCTATTATGTGTGGGTGTATGACTCTCGCCACCTTACTTGCGTATATAGGGGCTGATGGTTTATTTGTGCATTGTTGGGGGTCATGCCCGGTTTGCCCACATTTCGTACATTTTCTCTCCAACTCACATCTCTTGTACCGTGTTTTGAGCCTAGATCCCATTACATAGAAATGTGCTGGTATTTTTTTTTTGTATCTTCTTTCTTGACCAGTAAGATTCTTACTCCCGATTTAATTGGCCCGAACCCCTAAATGGTGGCCATCTTGTGCGCCTTGACTTGCGTTTGAAATTTGGTTTCTACTTTATGCACCAATTCGTTTGTGTCTATTTCAAGTGGTAGCCCAGACACAAATATTACACTTGTTTTTCTTCTATTTCCCTTATAAAGGGTGGTGTTTCTCTAACTTGTGTAGTTATCCCCTTCACTTCTATTGACTCAGATGTGATTAGCGGGGTGTCATAGTCTTTGGGATAAAAAACGTACTTGTTATATCCACCATTCTGGAGGCCATCGATTTTCCCCAAGTCCATTCCTTGTACATGTAGGACCATCAGTACATCTCGCTGCCTCAATGCATTCGCTGTTTCTCCAAAATCTATTGTCTGACAGCCCTTGGGGTGATATGCAAATAACCTACCTTCCTCTACTTTTGTTTTGTAGTAAGTACTGAGCTTAGTACCGGTTGGTTTGGTACTAATTGTTCCTAATTCTACCTGATCCATTGTTTCTCTGTGATTGTAATGGGCGAATTAAGGTGATCGCAGTGGACACAAGCACTGTGCTTTCTGAGCATAACCATGCTCCAGATCCGGAGAGCAACGAAGCGAAGAAGACCAAGCAGAGATCCGTCGAAGAGCAATGACCACGGGATACCGCCTTTTGATACATCGCCAGCTTATCTCTAGGCGTTTCATGTCTTTCTTAACTCAAGGTTCTCGTTTCCAGACAATCTGGCCGAAATATTGAGCATTTATGGTAAATTAGTTATTAAATCATTGCATACATTATAATATATAATTGTCTTGCGCGCTTTTGTCGGCGCGCTTTTGACCTGCGCGCTAACGACGGGATACCGCCCTTTGATACATCTTCAGCTCATCTTGAGGCGTTTCATGTCTTTCTTAACACAAGGTTCTTGTTTCCAGACAATCTGGCCGAAATATTGAGCATTTAGGGTAAATTAGTTATTAATCGTTGCATATCTATAGGTTACTGCATTTGTATGGGAAAACATGAACGAGTTTTGGGATGGAATACTGCACGAACTTGTGAGTGAAGTATATCCTTCCGACAAAACGAGTTCATATTTTCCCATACAAATGCAGTAACCTTTTTATTATCTGCTCATTTTTTTAATTCTACCTAAGGTTTAATTATATAAACAAAAACACTACAAGAAACAACGTAAATGAATGAATGCCGTATTCCAAACTAAATACACAAGCACAGATTTGTCATTACACAAAGACATCATTATTAATGCGCACATAACTCCGGCCAGATACATTTGAACTTAGTCGCGCGCTCGACATAACTTTGGAACGAAAATGGCGTGTCTAGTTAAAATTTAAATGTGCAGTCATATTGTGAATGAATGCGCATTGCAACAACTGTTCCATTTGATCTGGAATGAATATATTTTGATATTTTGTTTCGATTCGACGAAACTTTGTGATTTTAGACTGGATTCATCGGTGCAAATTATACATGAAATACATCGGATTGAAGTGGCGCGGGAGAAGCGTGTTTACCTCTGCAAATGTGTTTCTGTTTCTGTCATTGAATGTTTGAAATCATAATGTGGGAAAAATATGAAGTCTTTCAATTGCAATTATCAAAAAGACGCTATGGAATTTAATACTTATTTCATTTTGAGTGCAGTAAGGACGATGCAATTGCACTTATCATCGAAATTACAGCACAATTTCGAAATGTGTAATCCAGATTGAATACCGATGACATGGCTAATGTAATTCGGATTTGCAGAATTAAGAAAATACATTTTGTGGAAATTCAGGATGTAAAACTGTAAGTATATTTTATTTTGTCATTCTTATCACCAGCTAAAGAAGACAGTATATGCCTTGTCACTTGTATGTTATTTGTAAGGACCTTATCTTCCGTCTTTTATATAATGTAGCTAGCCTAAATCCGTAACATTGTATCAACGCTGAATGTGCCAAAACAGTTTTTTTTTTGCAGTCCTCGAAACATGTTTTAGTTCATTCAGAAACAAATTTAAACAACCACAACGTAAAGAGTCTCTTACGCGAGCGTACATGATTTTTGTACAAATCAAAAGTGCTGGCGTCTGTGTCATTGTTTGTTTACAATAGAAAGTAGTTCTTTTATGCACGTGAATGCTATATGTGTATTGTCGCGCGCGTTCAGTATCGGGGAATACTGAACGAATCTGACAATGTAAAGTTAACGGGGGAAAAAAAGAGCATATAATAAATTATAATATATAATTGTCGACTTTCGAATGTATGTAAGATACAAGAACCGGCATTGAAATGTCAGTCGCTTCGCACCGACTTCTTATGTTATCTCGGTATGTATGACGACAAAAACATTTACCTAGTGCAATAATATGTAATTAATATAGCTTGTTACATTTTAAGTAAGTATTAAATTTGAATTATATATATATATATATATATATATATATATATATATATATATATATATATATATATATATATATATATATATATGTTTTATGAGACTCTAGACCCTAGTTCATTAAATTCTAACATATTCAGAAACTTTGCGATGACCACAAATTCATTCTGGACGTTCTACATCAATGCCAACACAGTAAATAAAGCAATTTTCAGTTCAACATTCATAATTTACTGGTCCGTTTTCAGCAGTTGTTCACTGTGAAAAAATGTCTGTTATAAGCAATCGTCCATTTTAGACAGGCACCCACCATTATCATTTATCCCTGTAAAAATTATAAAGACCATAATTGCGCATGAAAATAGACACAAGTAGTACGTGTCGATCCTACAATTCTGAAAAATCACATTATCTCTGAATTAACAATCATAAAGCTTATGAAAATTGTCTACCACGTACTGTATAGGTTTTTTGTATGTGTTTACGTGTGATTATATTTAATTAAATTTTTCGATATGTTGGTTCGGTTAATTCTTTTAAGTGCCTAGCCAAACCATTGACATATACCCATCCACCCCGCATTCTACATCAAACTAAACGTTTGCTGCAAATTACATTCCATTGGTAATCCGCCGCATCATCGATTTTCAAGCAAACAGGTATTACGTCACTATCAACCAGAATTTGAACCATGATGTAGATATTCGATACTATATTGACTTAGTGTATTTCAATATTGCAATATATCTTCACTGACAAAGGAGTTTTTTTGCTTGGATGTACTTCTGAATAGTACATAATGGTTGAGCAAGAGTTTCCTTCAGCCATTAGATGCTTTTCAGAAATTCTGCTCTTGAATTCTGAGCAATTATCAGCAATCACGATTACAGATTGATAGCAAAAGAATGATATCTAATTTAAAGTTGTTTTTTTTTTGTATTTCCACGTCTCAACGTACAATCCGCTATATTCCTTTTCACTTTTTCAGCTAATGAGTGTAGGCAACCCCAGGAACATATAATGCAACTGTTTCATGCCAATTAGGATGCTTTAAGCAAAATCTTAATTCGGAACCAATTTTGGAGTGCAGTAGACTCAAGGGCTTTTTCATGTTTCCCGAGTGCTACGAATCAAACATTTTAATTACAAGAGACTTGTTACACGCTTAGTTTTAGAGGATATTCAAAAATCCATGTAATTCTTTTATTGCAAACATGACAAAATGAATTTTCTTTGCTTGGTTCCACCCAAAAAACAGTGCATTAAGGGTTTTGCACGTCTTTAGTGAAATAAATTACCATCTCAAAAAGTTTATGATTTTGTGCTAATTAGTAAGGGGATAGTTGTGTGCTTTGCGTCAAGGTTATTTAGTGTCAATGCAATTGGAGTATAGTGCCTTGCCTAAAGACAGACCACGGTAGGTGACCCAGATTTGTCTTATGGTAGGATTCCAATCCGCGCCCTTAGGCTAGTGAGTTCGGCACGCTAAGGACAGATTCTTATGTGAATAATAATAATGAGGACTTTGTATAGCGCCTAATCTGTAGAAGCTCTAAGCGCTTTACAACATGAGACAACACATATATGATAAGAAACATAATAATATTATTACAAAAACAAAAAACATGAAATTAAAAAAACATTTTTAAAAAAATTTAAAAAACACATGCTGGGAATATTTCAGGTAGGAAACATTATTAGGTCTTTAAGTTTGTTCTTGCTGTCGAAATAAGTGAGTTTTGAGAACCCTCTTGAATGTGATCACTGTGTCTTTGTGTCTAAGTTCAGTGGGCAATTCATTCAACGTTGCTGGGCCCTGGTATGCAAGTCCATATGACTTTGTTTTCATAGTGGGAATAATGAGTATACGATTGTCAGAAGAGGAGCGTAAGTATCTTGCTGGTGTGTACACATGAGTGAGGTCAGATAGGTATGTTGGACTAGAGTCCGACAGTGAAACGTAGCACAGAGAACAAATTTTGTGTTTGATTCTGGATCGAATGGATAGCTAGTGTAGGGTACAGAGCAGTGGGGAGGTGTGCTCTGATCGTGGTACTCTAAGTATGATCCGAGCAGCTGTGTTTTGAACTTTTTGAAGTTTCTGGAGTAGATATTGAGATGAACCAGACAGAATTGAGTTAAAATAGTCCAGTCTTGAAAGTACTAATGAACACACAAGTGTTTTAGTGGCATCAACTGAAAGATATTTGTGAATTAAGCTGATGCGTCTCAGCTCAAGATATGCAGCCTTGCATATGTTCATGACATGTTGGTGCAATGTGAGAGTACTGTCCAGAGTAACACCTAGGTTTCGTACTGATTGTGTGAATTTAATGTTGGTGTTGCTGATATTTATTGATTGAGGTAAAGGATGTGAATGAGAAAGTCTTTGTATTGTGATCAGAATGGCCTCAGTTTTATCATCATTCATCTGCAGCTTTTTACAAGTCATCCATGATTTCACATCAGAAATGCACCTCTCTACACCTTGGATGGTAGCATCAACTTCAGTTGGGTGGCTAGATTTGTATATTTGGGTGTCATCAGCGTACAATTGGTGAGACACTGGATGATGATCTATGACACTTGAGAGCGACTGAGTGTACAGAATGAAGAGAACAGGTCCAAGAACAGACCCCTGTGGAACACCACAACATAGATCAACTGGGCTGCAGTGTATTCCATTTGCAGATACAATTTGTGTCCTGTTGAGCAAGTAGGACTTGATCCACAGTAAGGCTGTATCATGAATGCCAAATACATGCTGGAGACGGTGATGTAATATATCATGGTCTATTGTGTCAAATGCTGCCGACAAAACAAGGAGGGTGAGGACTGTAATGTTTCCGCTATCCAACGCAGAGAGAATGTCATAAACTACTTTTAGAAGAGCAGTTTCAGTACTGTGGCAAGGGCGATATGCAGACTGTACATTGCTAAAAAGACTGTTTGAACTTAGATGAGATACAAGGTGGGATAGAACAACCTTTTCGAAGATTTTTGATATGAATGGGAGATTAGAAACTGGGCTGTAGTTCTTTAAATCGTTATGGTCAAGTGCAGGTTTCTTCAGCAGAGGCTTTACAATGGACGTTTTGAAAAATGATGGGAATTCCCCGGATGAGAGAGGGGTATTAATAACATCAGTTAGTGAAGGCAATACTGCATCTAAGCACTCAAGCAGCAGTGATGTTGGAATTGGATCAAGTTCACATGACTTTGGTGCACTCTTCTACAGGATTGTACGTACGAAATCCATAGAGACAGGTTCAAATGCTGCTAATGGTTGCCGCTCAAATTCTGTATCCCAACTGTATGGTGACGACGAGTCAATTGAAATTGTGGTGTCAAGCTTATCTCTAATGGTTTGTACTTTGTCACGGAAGAAATTTGCAAACATGTCTGGAAGGTCGACTGGAGAGAAGGTAGTTGGAAGTGGTGTTGATTTGTTCCTTGACATTAGCTTGCTAGTAATCTCGAAGAGCTCTTTGCAGCTGGAACTTTCCATGATGTTAGTAGTGTAGTGGGCTGATTTCGCTGCATGGACTATATTTGTGACATTATTCTTAGCGACTTCATAGATTTGCTTATGAATAGTGATTCTGTTGCAAAGCCAGAGCCTCTCAGCTTTACGGCGGTCTCTTTTAGCAGTGCGAAGCTGGTCCCTAACACTGCTATACCATGGGGAACACTTTTGAATTGATACTCTGCACTTGGTAGCTGGGGCATGTTTGTCAAGTAATGAACGCAGACAGTTATCGAGTTGTTCTGCGGTAGGAGGTAAGCAAGTTGTTAGGTTAGCTTGGATGTCGTATGGTGTCGCAAAAAAGAAACAAGTAATTTTGTCATTGGGTAATATAGTAATCAGATCTTCTATTGTAACTCAGTTTCAGATTGATTAAATGTTTAAATTAGGTGACACGCATCTGCCTAGGAAAAAATTCAACCGTAAACTTGAGTATAAATACTTTGATATCAACTGTTCTTAAGCGACTTTGGTTATGCAATATTAGCGTAAAGTTGGCCGTACGTGAGCTCAAGATGCATATGTTGTTGGGATAAACATTCACGAAAAAGCGAACACCGATTGATCAGCTTTAAGATTTATACAAAATATCAGAAGTCAATATCATTGTAAAACCACCATTTGGCGTTTCCGTGATAAAAGTTGACAAAACTCTGAACAGCAGTTTTCTTTGCGAAAGGAGAGTCGTGTTTCTAAACGGGATTGGATGGTAACGATTCATAAAGCTATACCCTTTCAAAAACGCTTTTGGAAGTTTATGTTCATCTTTTTAAAAGATTCTATACACGTTGTGGATTTAGAAAAGAGCATTATTTCATGAAATTGGAATAATAAAAAGACAAACCGTGTAATATAATGGGTTGCTGATCCTAAAAACAACATAAACAAATATGAAGAAAACATTCTTTTCTCTGTCTACAATATTGATTCTTAAAATATATTTGATCTGAGATGAAGTCGGGAAATGAAATTTAAACAAAAAACAAAACTATAAAGGCCTTTTAAAAGGTTCAAACGATTGCGTCCATTGCATGATTAGATTTTATTGGTACACTTGCATTGACTACCACAAAATTATCGAATTTGCTGGAACCGATGATTGAAACCAGAGCCGCCGAGGTCAAAGAAGACGTGTTACCACTGCACCATTCAGGAATTTAAGTGACTTAACTCAGTCGAATTACCTATTCACTTAACAATATTTTGTATCTCATCAGTTTTATTATACCAGTTTGTTAGGCTTTCAACTCAGTTTAAAATCACGATACCTAACATCAAAACAAGCTTGAAACTTCTTTGTGAAATGTTTAATAGTTGGTTTTTGGAAGGATGAAGTAGCAATGCCAAGTCCGAAAAAAAGTTTAGGCAATAACAGGAAGCATTCACAACGATTCCATATAGTACATGTTATTGTAGACGAACATTTGCAGCACTTTCCAGGAGAAAACTAAAATAATCAAAGCTTATTTATATCCATCGAAAAGAAGTTTTTTAATGTAGTTCTGTCGGAAGAAAAATATATTGTCATTATTTTACACTAATGCATATTTGTATACGTATCCCATTCCATGTCAGTACATTATAGTTGCACATTATTGCATAGTATTACATGCATTTTGTTATGTATATTTAATCTGCATTGTTTGCTGGGTTTTTCTTATTTTGTATATACTATGGGTTATGTCAAATTGTATGTTATAGCTAACCTGGTCCAAAATCAAACTGATTGTCCAAATGACCAGAACAGTTGATTATTTTATTCTGTAAACAACTAATACATAGCTAATATTTTCTCCGTAAGAGTGAGTTTAATATAATGATCATTTTGAACATAAGTAAAATATTTATCTTGGTCTGAGTCAAGAACATTATTCTTTATTATAATTTTAAGAACAGATGTAATTGGAACTGAGATGTTTCTAGAATTGAACTTTTGGCTCTCATTCATGTTATTCTGTTCTGTTGTAGTTATTTTATATAAACATGTTTACTGGGGGGTGGGGGTGTTAATCCTGCCATATTATCTGGGCAGAAATCGTTTATATTTGTTGTATTCAAATTGTATTTGGGTGAAATTATTTATTTTTCCTCTGGAAATACAAAGTTCTTTATAATATTCTTGGACAGACATTTTACTAGTAATTCAAACAAGTAAACTTTGGATTACTGTGATTCAACAAAAGACTGTTGGCACATTAATACAATTCAGGGCGTTGGTACATTGTTACATTAGAGACTACAGGTCACAACAGGCATATCAAGACCAACAGCGTTGGGAATTTCTTGGAATACCACTAAGGATTATTCAGAACTGTATTTATTAGGAGTTGTGTTAGTAATTATAAGATTATTTGGTATTTAATTCGCAATACCGTAAGTTTTTCATATTTTCACTTTATATTATAAGAAAATAAATTATTTGTTGAATTTTACAAAGTTCGTTGCTTCTCATTCTTTTCTATTATTTATTTTAAGACCATAGCGTCGTAATAATTTTACTAAACAAACCTCAAAGCTGATTAAAATCGTATTCAATCTACTGACTTCTTTACATACCATCATCTGTCTATCCATTCATCCATCTAACCATCCATCTATCTATCTAACTATCTATATATATATATATATATATATATATATATATATATATATATATATATATATATATATATATATATATATATATATATATATATATATATATATCCATCTGATCTATCTTATCTATATATCTATATATCAATCGATTCTTGCCGCTTTGAATCAATGTATATAGTCTAAATAATTCCTATAAGTGTAAAATTGAAGCCGCGTGTAAGGAGGACCTTTGGATTGTTAAGTAAATTCTACAAGCACTGCATTTTCTGTCGAATGTCATCAAGACGTTTGCTATTTTGAATTGGGACGACGCACATAGTGGCTCTTTCATGCCGTTAAATGAAATGAAAACAAAGTAATTCGTTAGGCACCAGTGAAAATAATGACTGATGATGATATATACCCATTTCAAAGAATATCTAATCTTCCACATGGGGTTCTGTTGTATTGCTTTCTTGCAACATGCTTTTCACCATCGTTATTCATGAAGGATATAACAGCTCCTGATTTCTCTGTCAAAGTCCCCTTGAAATTCCGTTACAAGTCATTTGGAGTATAACTAAGCCTTCGATCTAAAATTCCAAAAATATCTACAAAGAATGCTGTAAAGAAATAAGATTTTTTAAAACTACAATCAAATTTTTCATAGAACATGTACATTAACTGCAATATTTTTTCATAGTACATGTACTATCAGTTTCCTTGGGATAAACAAAGTCAAGCATGTTAAGAACATCCCATTAGCATCAAGGGACTGTTTACGTACTTTATTGAATTTTGGCAAAAAACAATGATGGAAACAAACCATACTTCTATACGTCATACGAGGTTATGATGTTTGTATTAATTACACACTGAAGTGCACAGAATCATATGGTAATAAGTTATTACCGGAAAAGATTGATTGCGATGGATATTAAATCATGTATAGAAACTATGATCACCGTGTTCAATTTTTTGTGCAAATAAGTAAGCAGTTCCTTAAATAGTTTTAACTTTAAGATAAAAACAAATTGCTATGGTGACCTAAAGCGTCTCATATGGCCCAAAGCCAAGTGTCTCATATTGCCCCAAGCCAATCGTTTCATATCTCCCCAAGCCACCATTAGATTTTTTAATGTTATGTTTCATTAACGTATATTTTTGTTATTATGACTGTTATAACTTTCTGCACTAATTGATCGTAGTGCATCATAGCCTGGTGATCTCTTCAATACTGGACCATAATACGATTGTTCATTAAAACTGTTATGAGTCTATGCTCTTAAAATAAGTAACAGAAAAGAGTGAAAGACAACAAGCTTCGTTAAATTTAAGAAATATACTTATTTCCCTCGAAAACAAAGAGAAATTGAGAAAAACAACTTACGGTATTCCGAATTAAACCCAAAATAATCCAAGAATTACAAACACAAGTCCTAGTAATTGAAAATCCTGAATAAAATTCTGTAAAATTCCAGAAAAAAATCCACAAAACTGAAGTCGATGGTGTGTCTGTGGTTGCTGCTAAAATGTTGATGTGTCAACAGTCTTTTGATGAATCACAGAAATATAATTCCAGGTTTGAATACATTATTTTAAATATACTATAAATTCCAGTGAATGTCTCTATCCAAGAATTTGATAACATCACTTTTTATTTCCAGATAAAATAATCACTTGAATTCAATAATCTGAACTAAAAGATTCAGCCCAACTGGTCACAACATAATACAACTTGAAAGTACTAGATGTTAAAGCACGAATGACCAAGTCATCACAATCACAAGATTATTAGTTCTCTGCTTGACCGCAGGTCACAATTAGCATTTTCTATATATAAAAAACCTAATGAAAAATAACCTCTGACGTTTAAAAAATCATAACTATAACATGTAAAATTCGCTTAGAAAAGTCCAAAACTCTGGCCCAAATAAACATATTTACATCTTCTATTAATAAAGATACTGATATTAAGCCCATACACATGTGATTTGAATTTGGATTTTTTAACGTCACATCGCTACGATATATGCAGTGTGGCAGTTTATAGTGATGCCTAGCACTTGGGCAGTACCATTTTTGTAAGTCTTTGGTATGACTCGGCTGGGGATCGAACACACGACCTTCCGCATCCGAGGCGGACGCACTAACCACGTGGCCACCGGAGCGGTCCCATACACATAAAGAATAATTTAACTATGTAATGCTTGTTTTTATAAAATTAAATTTACAAAAATTAATCAGGTCAAGCAGAAATGAACTCAATTTTCGATAAGGTAAAGTCTATCCTACAATGTTACATTACAACAGCATGTAATGAAATTAAAAAGAAAAATTAAAACCAAGCAAACAACCGTTAGTTTAAATATACATAACAATACGATTATTCATTAATACGATTGTTCATTAATACGATTGTTGACTAATACGATTGTTGATTAATACGATTGTTCATTAATACGAAAAACATACTGACTCAGGGAAAGTAAAACAAGGACAGCATTTGTATTTGCTCTCTGGTCACTTTCCACAGACAAATGAGGAAAATCAACGTTGTTACACTTACACAATACAAACATGTGCTTATATAAATTGTAAAGGCTTAATACAGATGGGATTAACAACGACTACAAAATAGTAAAATATGCACAAAGCTATATACACTTTCCAGTTGAACCATATTTTTGGAACTTATAAGTGTTATAAATGTTGTTATATTTGGCCTAGTAGAAATGTATTTTTTCAAGAAACACTAGGGTTGTTGATCTAATTCGAACAAATTATGAAATTCATGAGCGATTTCTTCACTACTGTATTATCATTATACACATTTCCTGTCATGTCATTGTATTCCCATCTACCCATCAAACTTAAAGTGGAAAAGGTTTGGCATAGTGTAATGCAACACAAAACCGAGCTTGAATCTTAGAATTTTCCTGATTATTAAACTTTGATTTTTCAAGTTCAATGCTGAATTTCAATAGCAAAAATATAACGAATGTGCTGAATCGGAGAGCTGCATCTCCTAGATCAGTGGTTTCCAAAGTGGGAGGTGGGATTACCAAGCGGGCGCTAATGCTGAATAATGCTTTTTTAGGGGGGGGAGCAGGCGCTGAGGATAACAGAAAAAGTTTGGGAACCACTGTCCTATATATTTTAAACATCGGAGAGGGTCCTCGCATAGAGGTTATACACATCGGAGAAGGTCCTCGCATAGAGGTTATACACATCGGAGAGGGTCCTCGTATAGAAGTTATACACATCGGAGACGGTCCTCGCATAGAGGTTATATACATCGGAGAGGGTCCTCGCATAGAAGTTTTAAATATCAGAGGGGGTCTTGCCCAGACTTTGTAAACATCGGTGAGGGTCTTGCCTAAAGGTTATAAACATTAGAAAGGGGCCTCGCATATTGGTTATAAAGCAACGGAGAGGGTCTTACCAAAAGGTTATAAACACAGGAGACGGGGCTCTCATAGACGTTATAAACATAGGTGAGGGGCCTAAAATAGAAGTTATAAATATAGTTGTGGGCCTACAATATAGGTTTAAAACAGGAAACGGGTCCCAAATAGTGTATATAAACATAGGAGAGGGGCCTCAAATGCAAAAGGGCATCTTATAAACACTGGAGAGGGGACTCAAATAGAATTTATAAACATAGTTAAAGAGCATCAAATTGTGAATATAAACATATAAGAAGATTCTAAAATAATGGCTATATACATAGGAGAAGGGCGTCGCATAGAGGATATCATGATAAGAGAGCGACCTCGCATAGAGAATATAAAGAAAAGAGATGGGTCTCAGATAATGGTTAAAAATTAATATTATTCTAAGGTAAACCTAAAACTCTGACGAATGTTTTGTCTTTGTTCTAACTGGTGTCAATCGGAATTTTTTGGACGAGTTTGATCTTGAGCATAATGGTTTTATGACTCCAGGTCTCGTCTTTAAAATCGAGGGAATGTACCAATACATTTCTCAACATGGGCTGAATAAGCCTCTTCGTAATTCGTCCATTGTCCCTCTCATTAATTTGTCACATTTAAATAAAACCATCTTTTTCGAAATAATAGAGCATCTGTTCCCTGCGCATGAAAATGTTTTTCTGTGAAAACTATTGCTATTATTTGACCAATAAAGGTAAAATCGTGCCCAGGCTTTTAAATAAAAATTTTTGTTTGTATTCTGTTTTGGTGAGAAAATTTAGACTTTCTGGTCAAAATGTGCATTAAGGTTTTAAAAAGTGGATATTATTTTTTGACATTTTTGAGTATAAAGATACTGAACTTAGTAACAAGATTTGTAAATAGTTACGTAGGTAGATAATTAGGTAAATATATAAGTAGGCATGTAGGTAAAGCAGACACAGATAAGCTGGTTTCCTATTTCGGACGATTAAAAAAGGTATGCAATCCACGTACACTCTGCAGTACCAAGGATCATGTTAATATTGCCAAAAGTGTCCTGTGAAAATTGTGAACTCTAATAGCCAAGTGGTCAAGAGAGCTCATCTCAAAACAGTGAATTCTTTGGAATCCTTACGGTGGCAGTATGTTTATACTCCTCGCCTTTTTATGCAAAGGACACAAAAAGGAAGCAAGAAGATGAACATTGGTTCTTAAAGAACGGCATAATTACATTCAGTTATAACAAAAAATTCACATAAAGTCTATGTAATAATCATATTTTGTCTTATATGAATAGGCTCTCCATACAATTATTAAATATTACACTAATTTACTGAAATACTATCCTCGAAATAATAACAATAATAATGACGTCTCTCAGTATTATCATCAATAATTGGTTACGTTATGCTCCGCAAACGTGGAAAAATTAGGTCTTTTGTCAGCACGAACGATTTGTCTTCATTTCAGCTGCAATTATAGCTATCACAGCTATCTATTTCTAATTAGATACCATTTCTATGTGACATTTCGACGACGGCGAATGTTTTTAATTGAAACGCATTTCTCTGAGAAATTACGATAAAATATAGTGCTTGTCTCTTTTGTTACGGTTCTCTGGTCTTTAACAAAGTAACAGAAAAAAGAGCGAACAACATGTTTTGTAAAATTCAACAAATAATTTTTTTCTCTAGAATACAAAATGAAAATTCAAAAAGAACTTACAGTATTG